>JAOANR010000014.1:6893566-7146425 GCA_030278955.1 Hygrophila difformis | reverse complement strand
GCCGGTTAGATTCCATTCTCTTTCTCTTCTTGTGATCAATCACTTCCTGTAAGTTTTTACTCTCTGATACAATGCCTTGAATCATTGGTGAACCTGAAGGCGTCCCGCTAGAATATGCCATTTCTATTTGCTAAGACCAATAAGAGTAGCTATGCACTTAATCGACACTACAGGATATTAAGATCAAATACTGTTTCAAGAAAATCCCCCTGTCTCTCCTTCTCTCTCTGTGTGTATATATATATGCACGTGTGTGTATATATGTAAATAGAGGATTGAAGACTTGATTTGAGAATAATGCTTATGAGAAAACGTAGAACCAGTAGAGAAACACAACTGAGAAAGACTGAACAAGATGGGTCCTCCACCTCCTCAGGGAGGAATTGATCATATAACCAGAAAGAATGACTTCACTTAGTACAGGAGACATGTATGCCTAACATGAAAAGAAATATCAATCTGCTGCATCTAGATTTCCTACCGCTAAATAAAAAGAAGTAAAGAGCTATGAAACAACAGAGGAACCTGTAGAAGAAGGACACAGCAGAAACAACAGTAATGCTTTGCTTTTGCAAAAGAAATCCTAGCCACTATATATGTAGAAAGACTAGAAGAGGAAAAGAGAAGAAAGAGGTTCTGAAGAAAGGAAGAGTGCCTAATTTTATAGGCAAAAAAAAACTTACAAGGAAATGGACAAGAAACAAATTTTTTAATATGCAGGAAAGTGAAAAGAGGTGGGGAGAAATTGAAAAAGTGGAGGGAGGGATTGAATGGGGTATTTGGAATCTTGTGGTGAAGAAGAATGATAAGAGGTGTAGGGTGGAGAAAAGAATTCAGGAAATGTCCAAATCCAGGACCAGCTGTTGTGCACATCAATGTACTGTCAGACACAATTGATACCAGAGTTAATAAGCAATGAGTGAAGAAACAACAAACAACAATAGTATTTGATTTCAGAAGCTTATTCATTCCTGGTGAGTTACTTCCCAGGATTTTTCTTTCTGTGTGTCCTGCTTTATTTTCAGCCTTCCATATTTGTTTTTACAATTTAATGAATCTTATTATTCTTTATTATTTTTTTTATTTATTTTTTTTTTTTGTCTTTGTAAGGCTCATCAATCAGCACCGTGAGTTGTGACATGTGTGTTCTGAAATTCATGGCGATATCAAGTATTTACCGGTAAGTCCTTAATTTTATGTCCCGTTTTGTTTCTAGCATGCCTTTGATTTTTTGATATACTAGAATCTGTCTAATTGTGGTTCTCTCTCATGCCCTGTTATTTCACAAGTTGGCAATGTGTTTTTTGTTCTGATTTGCAATTTGAAAAGATTTGATCTCAAATGGGACATGTGATCATTGTTGATAATGGAAAAAAAAAATTGTATTCTCTATTAGATAAATACCTAATAAACCGCATCAAATATAAATATATAAATTCAGCGTTGGTGCATCATCTTTAGGTGTGGGATAGATTCAATGTACATGCCATTTTTGTGATTTGTTGTTGGAAAACTTGGTGAATTTGGAGCTGTTGTTTGTTTACTTGTTGGGATCATATGAAAAGGTGGGTGGGTGGGTGATAATTTCATGGTGCGCCATAAGGATTGATGCACGTGTCTGTGTGTACACATGTAAAAATTACATAAACCTTAATGCGAAATTTCCACTTTAAGACTATTGAAAAATGGTAGTAAAGTGAAAAACAAAAAGGAAAGACACTATACTGCTAAAATTGTGGCTAATTAACTTATGGCTCAAACTAAAATGTGCCAATCCTGTGTCCTGACTACTTTTATTTACAATTTTACATCAAGCTCTTGAACAATCTATGCAAACCTGCAGCTCTGACAATCTAAAATCTTGAAATCTTAAATGTTCAAGCTTATTGAATTTGAAGCGGCCTCCAACAGACTAATTCTACTTTCTGATGGCCTGATGATATTGGATCTTGGTAATCCATGTTTATGTGAATTCAAATTCGGTTTAAGCTCCGAATTCCAGAGCCATGTACTTTCGAAGTCTAGCATTGTGCTTTCATAAATCACTATTTTGAGTTGGCATTCACAATTCTCAACCTATAATTCTGATTTTAGGCCTATCTTCTTCCCTTTTATGTCACCTGGTGATTGAAGATCGATTGTGGCATTTGTGGGCTTGGGAAGATTTTTCTCAAATCGGTTATTTGCATTCATTAGTGTTCGAAAACGAGAATTTTGCTTGAACGACTAAAGCTCAATAACAACTGCTGTTGTCTTTCTGCTTACATTTGTCGCTCTTATATGCAAATTATCTCCTAGATGGAGATAATCTATTTTATTTGAGTTCTCAGTTTTCTTTGTTTTTTTGTTTGATACTTCTATTAGTCATCTATTAACTCTTTCTTAATAGGTTTTTTTTTTTTTTTTTGCATTACTTTCTTGATAGTTTTTAAATACTTTAACATAATACTCCCTCCGTTCTCCAATAAATGTAACATTTGGAAAATTGACACTATTCATCGACGTACTTTGACTTAAAATTTTATCATAGTTATACAGGTTAAAATATAGTCAAGTGGGATCTTGCTAGATTCGTCTCGTCGAGTAGTTTTTAAATATCGAACTTTTAGATTTTATACTTATACCAAAGAATGATTTAAAATATGCATTGGACTGCGTGCACAGTGGGTCCGTTTCAATTTTTTGAAAACGGAGGGGAGTATATTATTTATCTTAGCAACCAAATTACTAGTAAAAGATTACTACTCGACATGTCCAAAAAATATTCATAAATCATAACCCCCTTCAATTAAACTTATTTTCTTAATAATTATTTTTCTTCAACGTCTATTACATGATTAATTACATTTGGCTTTATCAGGCGTCTACGTGATTCCAGTTGTTTCTACAGCGCATTAATTGAATTTGAACAACCTCAACCAAACAAAGTATCTAGTTTTTGCTTATTTTCTTATTTTGAAAGAGAGTGAATGAATATATCTTTGAATATAAAATTTAAGGATTATCAAAGATTCCCTTGACTGTAATGAGTACTTAATTTGATTCAAAATTGTTTTTTAATTGATAATGGCACTTAAATAGCCAAATATATAATTTTAAGAAGGTATTAAGATAAGATAGCATAACACAGTCTAATTTATCTGTATAATGATTTGGGGGAAGTCCGATTAATTTGTCGTATGAACTTTATTTCTATTAAAGAAGCAAATTCTTAACTATCCCTTTTTTTTTTGACTATCAATACTACACAATAGAATAAAATAAACACCATTATGAAATAGTATACTCCTTCCGTTTTTAAAATAATGAAACATTCCTGCATTTTATATAATTTAATATATATTTTCAACACTTCATATTTTAAATTTTAAATTGTATAGAAGTGAAAATTTAATATTCTAAAATTGTGTGATTAGACGATTAATAAAATCCTATTTAACTGTGATATTTTATACTTCGTATAAAACAATCAAATTAAATGAATTCAATGAATACTATACAAATGTTCCAATTACTCAAAGTATTTATTAAAAAAGAAAAGTACTTCCTCCGTTTTTTTTTATTTGACCTATTGGGATTTTGACAATTATTCACCCACACACTTTGATTTAAAGTTTTAGCATAATTATACAATTTAAAATATAATCAAGTGGGATCTTGTTAGATTCGTCTCGTCTTATAAGTTTTAAATTTCTTACTTATATCAAACTTGATTTATTAATAATTTAAAATATGCATGCGCATTGGGTGGATCCGCAGCAAATTAAAATAAAAAATGGAGGAAGTACATGTTAACAGCTTCACAGAAACTGGTGCCTTAATAAGTTAAGTTTAAGAATTAACTATCCACATGGTTGCTGTTTTAGCTTACACGTTATATTTTACTTTATTTTATTTTCGGTCCTTGATATTTTTAATCTATCAGGAATCACAGATACAAGATTTCTGATAAAAGGCTATCAATTTGTGGTTAGTAGTATTTTTTTTTTTTTTTCTTTCGAGGGAAATGTGGCGGTCCACATATATAATTAATTAAATTATCCTATTTTGTGAATGCGAAAAATTGCTTGGGGTGTTAATACTTCCTATGTTTTCATATTTTTTCTACGGATTCACACTGCGCGCAGTCCAATACATATTTTAAACGATTAATAACTCAAGTTCGGTACAAGAAAAAATTCTAAAAGTTCGATATTTAAAAACTACAAGACGAGACAAATCTAACAAGATCCCACTTGGCTATATTTTAACTTGTATAACTATAATAAAAATTGAAGTTAAAGAATCATAATGAATAGTAGCATAATTTGGTCTGTAGCAATAATTTAAAAATGGAGGAAGTAATTAATTAATGGCGATATGGGATAACATTTCTGTTCTAATCTAAATAGTACGGATTCGTTCTGCACGTCGAGCTGTAACTACGGGTTGTAGCTGTAGGGAGCTGTAGCGGTTGGGAGCTGTAGCTATCAGTTTACATAAGTGTTCGGTATAAGTAGCTGTAGATGTCAAAAATCATAATTTGAAGAGAAATATTAATTAAATTTGGAAAGTAGTTTCTGAAAGCTCTCCAAAGCTACCTTTTGTAGCTTCTAAAAGCTCTCAAAAGCTATTGCACAGAACAAAGCTTTTATTTTGAAATAAAAACTATAGTTGCCGAAAGCTCCGTGCAGAACAGACCCTAAGTGAGAGATCATTTAACTATAAAATTGAAAGAGACAAATTAGTGCTTAAGGCCAACCCCATTACTACGAATATGCTTGTCCTTGTTAACCTCTTTGACATAAGTCGATCAGGTACTGAATTTGGTATTTACTAGGATATAGTACTATAAAATGTGATATTTTTTGGGTTTTAGGTTTTGTAATGTATTTTAATTTTTTGTGATTCTATAACGTAGAAGTATATTTTATTTTTTTATATATTGGGGATTTTATTTTTTATAGCATATACTACTATATTATACTAAATCACATTTAACATTCACGCAAAAAAAAATCACATTTAACACCGAAACCGCATCCGGGGTTGGGGACTTACCCTAGCGGTCGAGTCCCCCGTCTTCCAACTGTAGGTTGGGGTTTGATCCCCACCCGGCCCTCTATCCCTAATTTTATACTCTCCCTCCGTCCCATTTATATTGTCATGTTACTGTTAGGCACAAGAATTAAGGTAAAGTTAATTTGTGAGTATATAGTGGAGCCCACATAGTTGTTATAGGAGAAAATTATTTCTATTTATAGAAAGAAGATATTTATGATGGGAAATCAAAAAATATAAAGTAAGACATTTGAGTTGTGACAGAAGGAGTATGGTTTTATTAATAATTAAGCATAAAGTAGAAAGATAAATGAGCTACTCAGCAACAGGCTACTTCTCGACCTCAATTTTCATGAAGTACTAATATAAGTAATCCCTAATGACAATTCTTGACAAGATGGAACGGGAAGAACGTCCAGATCAATCTAATTTTTAAAAAACTGTAAAAATTGGACCCACCAATACCTTGCTTGATTGCATACAAAAACAACACCTGCTTCATACAAGTCCAGAATATACTACTACTGTCTACTCGGCTACTATGTCATAACTCAAAAAGCCCCACTGTGATTGATTCTTACAGTAGTAATTATCAAGATAACTTAAAGTTCCCAGCCCAATTTCAAGATAAATAAACCCAGATTTAGGGTAATTCTCCATCCATCGTATAATTAAGCAAAGCAAATCATCACAAACTTTAAACAATTCCGAAACAAAATTAATCAATCAGGTCAGCCTAGCAGGTAGCAGCCTCCAATTTTGCCTTATTATGAATGCATAGAGACAAAAGTAAACCCTGGGCGGTTTAGTAGGGTCCCGACAAAGTAAGCTTTGTCTGATTTAAGTGACAAGTTTGGTTTCTCCAAATCAATAATCATGCCTTCAACTTTCCTTCAATCAACAATTTGCACGACTTTCAAGTTTCAAAAGCTCGCAATTAAAAATACCACATGCTCCTTGATCATTCTTGAAGCATTTTCTACAAGCTACTTTTTCTTTTGTGTCTGCTAAAATTCAATGAACAATCGAGTACAGATGCAAGATCTTGAGATCTTATCTTTGAGAATTGAAGTTTTTATATTTATTGAAATTATATAGACGTGAACTCTAATGCTAGAAATTACAGTAATTTAGTGTAGCAAACATAAATTATCAATAGAAGATCGATTTAGTCTTCGAATGTACACTCGAAACACAAACAACAGATGACAGAATGTTTTTTCATAGAGAAACAGCTAATGTACACAGAATAAAATTATGTCCATGCCATACAACACACCTATGTACAAATTTCGAAAGGCATCTTTGCAAGAAAAAGATCAAGCCCGTAATTCGAAAATCGGATAATGGTAGGCACATTTAGCACACTTGCTTCACAGAATTATTGAAAAGGGCAAGAAAGGGATTCGTGTCAAATGTTCTAAATGCTTGAAATAAAAATGCACTTGCAGAAACTAAGAAAAAAGGCTTACATACCGGCTTCCGGATGGTAGTGCAGTATTTCCTTCCACATCATTTCTCTAATCATGTCTTCTTCTAAATCCTCGTCTATATCAAGGTCTATCGGTACCTGCACTGGAGGGTCACATCTTGGATCGTAGAGAGGAGACATGTATGGATGCTGGAGTGCTTCATGTACGCTGATTCTCTTCGAAGGGTCAAAGACGAGCATCTTCTGTAGAAGATCGATCGCCAGGGGATGGGCCTGAGGGTAAAGACAGGCAAAGGGGACTCCTAGGGAGTAAGGGAGAGATTTGATGTATTTCTTTGCCTTTGGGTTGTCTATAAATTCGAAATCGTCTTCCCTTTGGCTACCGAGGATGGTGATTATTAGTTTAAGTTGGTTGAGACACTCAGTGCCGGGGAAAATAGGCTTCCTACCAAGAAGTTCTGCAAAGATGCAACCAACAGACCACACATCAATGGATGTACCGTAGTTGTCGCAGCAAAGGAGGAGCTCGGGAGCCCGGTACCAGCGAGTGACCACATACTCAGTCATGAATTGACCTTTACTGTTGTTTGTGCGTGCAAGCCCGAAATCACATATTTTGAGATCGCAATTTGCATTGATGAGTAAATTGCCAGGTTTCAAATCACGGTGAAGGATGTTTGCTGAGTGCAGATACTTCAGGCCTCTTAGTAACTGCAATCAAGAACATCAGAATATGAGACCACCACTGACAATGAGGTAAAGCAGGTTTTGGTTTTTACTTTTCACAATCATAACAGTAGTCCATTCCTGTAGGGCTTTATTACAAGCATAAGTGAAAGAAGTCGAATAACAAGCTCGTATCAGATTCTTATGGTTATTTATGTGGGTTTGTCTTCCTCAATTCCTAGGGTTGTGGGGGATATAGCACCGTATGTCATTACCAAAAGAATATGATGACAATATTAACAACAGAAACGAGTCCTTACCTTTCAAAAAATCACAAAAGAGGTTTTGCGCAAATATTTCAAATCATGCTTTAGTGCTAAAATAGAAGCAATCTTCTGAATTAGACAACATTCAAAAAATACTTAAAACAGATCAAATCAAGCAATTTCCAGGGTCAATAGCTAGAAGCAGCTAATCTTTCTCAAAAGCTCCCTTTAATGTTCTCAGTTTAGGGTTTATGCTTACTTTGTAGAATCTAAGTAATAATTTAATCCTACCTAGTTAGGTCGGATTAATACACACTTAAATTAGTATAATTATAAACGGCTTAATAAAGGGACTAAATCCTATACACTAAACATATCCTACCTATTCCTTCACATTAAAGATGGCCTTACAGGATTCATTTCTTAAGAATAAATAAATATATGAGGTAATGGACGATAATAGACCTAATTCATATTTCACCATGTAAGGAAACGTTGTTAGCATTCTGCATCTATGTTTGCTGGACACATCTGCAGTTTACACTCATAAAATGTAATTGAAATGATGGTCTACTTCTTTACATCCCTCAGACCATTATGCATGAAAATACCTGGAAAAGGAAATACTGGCAATGGTCATTTGTGAGTGCCTGAGAGGATTTAATAATCTGATGCAAATCAGTATCCATAAGCTCATAAACCAAGTAGACGTCATTGAAACTTCCTTTGTGAATAGGAGGCATGACATCTTTCAGTGCTATCACATTTTCATGTCTAAGATGCCGGAGAAGCTTCAGTTCACGCAAGGTTCTCAGAGCATCAATACGGTTTTCAAAGGCATTATGTATCTTCTTGATTGCAACCTTCTCATTGGTCTCCCTGTTAATAGAAGAACACACAATGCCATAGGCTCCTCGACCGATGGGCTTTATTGGCACATATTTTGTATCGATCTCAAAAAGTGCTTGCCACATGGAGAAGTAATGCTTTCCTCTGGATCCAACCCCATTGGGGGGTTCAACTGGAGTTGCCATGCTATTAGAATCACTGGAGAGGATTAGCAACCGTCCATAGCTTGTTAACCAACATTCAAATCAAATTTCCTGAACTTCTCTCAGAAGTCAGAACTCAGAAGCAAGTTTTTACAGAAAAAAATAGAATCCAAAATGTGACCCCAAAGTTCATGGATAAATAAACAAAGGATGTATTCTCATTAGTCATTTCGAATCTCCAGAACAAGAAATAACTTTTACAAATTACTATAAAGGAACCTTCTCTACAATCAGACTCAAAAAAATTGCTCAGGCAAAATTCCCATATTCTCGGCAGAACAACAATATGCCACCAATTTAATGTAATATACAGGACAACTCATATTATTGGAAACTGGCATAATGAAAGAACAATTCCACATTTTCCCTTACATGAAAGAAAACAGATTCCCGTAGCTGTAACATGTAAAAAGATAAAAAGCAATCGAAAAAACAAAAACAAGCCGGAAAGAGTAAAGATACCAACCATGGATTCTTCCTTGAAGGAAGTCCATTGTAATAAAGCTCATCAATGTAATATTCCAAAAGTAATATTCCTAGATCACCTCATAAGGTAACTCCGAGAAAACTTCCACTGCTTCTATTAGTATACAGAGAGTATAAAGAAGTTTTTAACATTTCAAACCAACAATCCACAATTAACTCGTAATATTAACGTGAATTCGAAACGGATGACCTATTCAAAGCCAAGCAATTAAAGCAAACATAATTTAAAACCAAAAAAACGGTAAACTTAGCAGCACATATGCAGGAGTAAACGAAATTTTTATTTTTGAAATCTGAAATCTGGAATTCAATTCCATTGAATCGAAATCAGCTACCAAGAAAGAAAGAAAGAAAGGGAACAAAGGAGCAGGTGATCAGAAAATCAAGTACAACTATTTATGCGCAAAGTACAAACTACACAGACATCACACAACCAAGTAAACAGAAGCTAAACTAAACAAATTCCTCAAAAAAATTGCAGAATTAAGCAAAGACATACTTCCGCACAGAATTCTCCAGTAATATCTTCAATCTCTTCACAGAGCTCAAAATTATTCATTCCTCCATCCAATTTCTACTCGCTTCTCAAATTTACGCCCAATTCGCTCCATAAAGAACCTCGCTCAACCTCCAATTCTCCGGCAAAAAAATATTTATCCGAGCTTCACTCAATCTGGAGGTGAAAAATTCACCCCACGTTGCTCAAATCTCCCCAAATAGGATCCTGTGATCTACTGCTGCAAACAACCAGACATCTCCATCGATTTTTTCGCTGCAAGTTGACAAAACAACGGATAACATTTAAAATCAATACGTATTTCCCCAAGAAGAAGATACTACCATTAAGCAGGCATGGAAGGGAGCACACAGTATGATTCGTTATGCGGTCTCCATCAATGGCAAAAGCCAAAATGTGGATCACTGGTGAAGTAATGTAAACACCCTTGCAACTATTTTGATTTTATTCTCAATTTTTTAAAAATGGAAACTATTTTGATTTTATTTATTGTTTATTTATATTGGGCGTTGAGATATTATGATGGGCCGGCCCATAAATGATTATGCGAAGTAGGGCCCATAAGACTGGTTAGTGCTGATTAAAAAACGATTGTGGGGGACTGGTGTAGGTACGCCGTGCACCGACTGTAGGAAAATCTTTGGACGGCAACATATCTAGGGGTGAAAACGGGACGGATACGGGCGGATATGCTCATCCCGTATCCTATCCCATATTTTTTTGTCGAATATGAAATCGGATACGAATAGGCCGGATACAAATACGAATTCGAATATTTCGGGAAACGGATACGAGACGGATTCGGATTTTAACTCGGATAATCTTCTAATTACTAAAATTAAATTTTTTTTATAATTTTTTAAGTGAAATCGGAATATACTACTATGTAAGCTAAACTAAATTTTTAAATTTTCCAAGATCATTAGTTATTTCATTCAAAACATCTAAATAACATCACTACAAGATGTTACATACTACAGTTTTGATGCAAAGAACCTAATGATGTAGTCAAGTTGATTGATATGATTTGATTTAATAAATTACATATGGCTTTCAAGCTTTTGATTATATTTATACATATAGTATTACTTATTTATTTTATAGTTAATATAATATATTATATTATACATATATAAATATATATAAATTTTCGGATATTCGGATAGAAAATACGGATATTATCCGCATTATATTCGGATTTTTCGGATACGGGCGGATATTTACAATCCCATATCCTGTCCCGTATCCACCGGATATAAAAATTCGAATTCGGATTCGAATATAATCGAATACGGCGTCGGATCGGGCGGATATTATCCGCCCCACTTTCACCCCTGAACATATCTGTGTATAATAAAACAATCAAAATTCAATCAGCTCATTTAGGAGATACTCTGAGCTAAAATAGTTCTTTTAAAACCATAAAATAACATAACAAGATTGTGTTCAATTAATTCATTTTTTTTTTTGAGGAGCCATTGAAGGCCTGGAAAGGGTGGTGGAAGCCCATGCCACACAATTACTAAGGGGAAATAAAGGGAGGGATAGGGGGCCGGTGGGAATCGAACTTCCAACCTTCCGTTGGAAGTCAAGAGACTTAACCGCTTGGGCTAGGTCCTCATCCCTTCAATTAATTCATTTTGAATTCGCGGTAAAAAAAAAAAAAAAAAAAAAAAAAAAAAAAAAAAGGGTTTTTATTGTTAAATCCCTCCCCATTTAAGTTATTATTGTTAAATCCCCACATACCTTTCTTGTTATGTATTAGTACCTAATAGTGAAATGCATACCTCTTTAATCCCCCTTGCAATAAAGAAATGGAATAACAAAAGAAATAATGAAGTTACATTTCTACCCTTACCTTTTGGAGGAAAAAGTTGGCTGGACAAGACATTTCATCATTACCTTTCTCCCTCCTTCTTTCATTACGCAGAAATGGGTTTAGAAATCCTCCATTCACTAGGCCGGTTTCTCTCCTTCACTTGGGAAGCTCCGTTCGCGCCAAATTCGTGAGTAAGAAGATGGAGGATGGCGCCCAAAAACGACGGTGAAGAGCTCGGTTTTGGAGATTGAAAAGGTTAGGGTTAGTTTCCACGTTTCCAGGCGTTCATAGATGGAATAGGGAGTGGGTTTCTGGTTCTGGGTGCTTTTAGAGGGAAGAGAGGAGGGTAAGGGTAAGGGCAAGGGTTCTGGAGAAGAATCTGGCGACACTCTTCATTCCGAGGAGAAGGGTTAGGGTGTTTTAGGAGGAATCGGTGGAGGAGAAGAAGTATGACGAGCTGTGGTGAAGAGCCACTCCATGGGGAAGAGATTATGTTTTTTTGTCATTACAATTCGGAGGTGAATCTTGTGCGATTTAAGGCTGTGGATCTTCTTCCGGACGTGTATGAAAAGTTGAGGGATAAATGGCCCGACGTATGTGCAACAAGAAATAGCTTACAATATGAGGTAAACGATGGAGGATACTCAATGGAACTCACCCACGACGCAGATGTAATGAGGATGGCAATGTTGAACAATGCTAGGGGGCTGTCCTTTGGCAAGATGAATGTGACGACGAAGGAAGCTGGCAGCAAAAGAATGAGGTACGTGTGGTGTTAAACGAACCCACTGTCGTGTCAAACCCATGATTGTAGTGTTTTATTTTCTGAACATACATTGGTGCACACGGGAAATGATTGTGTTTGGAAGTAAAGGGGTATTTTTCTTTTGCATGCAACGATCACGATTGTTTCTACTGTTTTTATATATGGAATAGTGATTTAGTAAAGTGCCCTTGTATGTTATAGGTATTTGCGCAGTGTAATACATGTTTACGTACAGTGTCGTGTTTTTGTAGGCGAAGTTGTTGTTTTTGACTTGGTATGTTGTATTGGAATATTTATCACACACTGTATATTCGTGCAGACATTGAGAAATGCGATTTGTTTGTGAATCAATGTTGTATACTATTGTGGTATGTGTTGTGGCTGTGAGCGCTGATCTATTGATTGCAGGACGGATACGGAGGATGGTGATGAATGCGATAATGAGTTTGATGAGGAAGACACGGAGGATGTAACAGTGTTGTGGGCTCACGCTTTTAAAGGGGAAGGACAAAAGTTTAAAAATGCGGATCAGTTTCGTAGGGTGCTCAAAAACCACTGTATTGCTGTCCGACGTGGGTTCCAATTTGTGAAGAATGATAGCGAGAAGGTGATCGTGATATGTTCGACGGAAGAATGTGGATGGCGAATTTATGCTTCCCACCGTAAATCAGATGAGTCATTCGCTATTCGCAAGTGCAATTTGAATCATACTTGTGGTGTGAACAATCTACAAGCGAGGGTACATCCTAAGGCAAATGCAACATGGGTTGCATCCATCATCAAGGAGAAAGTGAGGCGAGACCCAAGCTATACACCCAACACAGCTGTGGATCACATTCTGGCAGCTTTCAAAATTCAAATTACCTATCGCACGGCCTGGACCGCGAAGGAGATTGCACTGAAGGAAATACATGGAGCTGATTTTGGTGCTTTTGACAAGATTAGGGGATTCTGCACTAGGTTGAAGTCGACGAACCCCGGCAGCGTTGCAGATTTGGAGGTGCATGAGGATACCGGGAAGTTTAGGCGGGTTTTCATAGCAATTGCAGCGTGCCTCGATGGGTTCAAAAGAGGTTGCCGGCCGCTTGTTGAGCTTGATGCGACACACATTAAGTCCAAGTGGAAAGGTTCAATATTGGGCGCTGTGGGCAAAGACGCAAACGGTGGGTTCATAACAATTGCATATGCAGGTACCCACCGACATTCTTTTGTAGTTTATTGTATTACGGACATGGTTTGGTATTTTAAACGTATACTACGGTGTTTGAAGTATGCAGTCTTGTGTTTGTTATACCCTGAATCAGTTGTTTTATATTGACCATCAGTGTTGTTTTTTACTGGATGAATTGCTTGGTTTATAGTTTCGGAGGGGGGGGGGGGGGGGGGGGGAGACTGATGAAAATTGGGACTGGTTCTGTCTAAAACTGGGGAGTGCAATTGACAGTGGCAATGAACATGATCAATGGGGAGAGTTCACGTTTTTTAGCGATCGTCACTCCGGACTTATGAAAGCGATTCCAAGTGTGTTTAACGGGTGTAATCACTCCATATGCATACGACACCTTGAGGACAACTTCAAAACGGAGGTGATAGTTGTTTCATATAGTTTTATGTTTGTTGTTCAGAGTTGTGTTTTTGGGACTTAGTGTCGTGTTTAATAGATTTCAGTTTGTGTGATTTCAGGTAATGAAAATGTACCCTTATAAGGATAAAACGAAATGGACAGGGGTATTGAAGGCTGCGGCTTACGCTGCTACCTATGAAGAGATGTGTTGACACCTGAATTCTATCCTCCAAGCAATGCCTCTATCTTCAACTTTCATTGCAAATTCGGAACCGCGACGTTGGGCAAATGCTGTGTTCCCGGGCAATAGATGGGGAGTGATGACCACAAACCTCATTGAGAGCTGGAACTCCTGGGTGGTGAAACCGAGGAACCTGCCTCCGTATTCATTGCTTGATACAATTCGGATGCAAGTGATGAAGATGATGAATGAAAAGAGAGAGGAAGGTGCTAAGATGGATGGAAAATTGTGTCCGAACCCGGAGAAGTTGTTGAGCCAATATTACATGGGATCTGGTGCGCTAGAGATTCAGCAGGCTGGTGGAATGTTGTTCGAAGTACGTGAAAATAATAAAATACATGCTGTGGATGTTGAGAGGAGGACTTGTTCATGTGGATACTGGCAAATGCTGAAGTTGCCATGCAAACATGGATGTGCCGCGATCGAGGGAATGCAAGGTAATATTTATGACTATTGTGACCCATACTACTCCGTGGAATATTACAAGCGAACCTACGACGGTGTGATATATCCTCTCATGACGTCCACTGGAAATTGCGAAGAGGATAATGACGATGACAGTGCGTTTGTGCTGCCCTGGGATGTGAGGGTGCAACCGGGCCGTAGGAAGAAAAAGCGTATACCATCCCAAGTCCAGACAAGCAAGATTAAATGTGGCCTATGCCGACGACGGGGGCATAACCGCGCCACGTGCAAAGAGGCATACAAGTTCATTGCCTGACTGACAGTTGCACTTTTGCACAGTTTTTGCACACACGCTGCACTTTTGCACCTTTTTGAGCTGGTGTGGTGTTTAATACTGTCTGGAGTAGTATTATTTTTGTCTGGTTTCATTGTTTGAAACGGTCCGTGTTCTGGATTGTTTCAAGATGTGATACCAATTTCATATTCAAATGTGGAAAGACGTACTGTTAAGTGGACAGCTGTGTGTGGGTGTAATATTCTGTATGAAATGTTTTTTTTATGGAATGTGGTTATTTTGTTGTATGCAAAGATGATATTTAACAGTGGTGACAATAGTGTTCAACATGCACCCCGTTGGCAGAGTGATGTTTGTGGTTTTAACAGTGGTACTCCAGGTGCACATATGTAGTGTTAATATAATGAAATGTGTTGTTCGTGCACGTAGGAATCCAGGTGTATGATTAACACCTTTTTGGATGTAACAGATATAACACATATATTTCCAAAGAATCCGGTGCACCTTGAACTAAAACTAATAAGTAAATGGAAACAGGCAGGGTCAACCATAGGATGAAATCGAATAAACCAAAATATTTAAGCTATAACTCACTTAGGAGGAAGATCAATGCTTATATGTTATGAATAGGGCTGGCCTTGAACAACAAGTAAAAGGGATTCAGAAACGGTAAGGATAATCCAGACGAAATGCGATTGGTCATCTAGTAGATGGAATCGATGAAACATACAATCCTAAGCTGTTTCCACCTTTGGAGGAAGATCAATGCTTAAACACGATGAATCGGCTTCACCTAGGACTACAACGTGTTTGCACGTGGTTATGAATAGATGGGATGTTTCATCTAACGATGAATCATACAATGTGAAGCCATGCAAAACCTAAGCTATAGGTAAATGTTATGAATGTTATGAATCGAGTCCACATATAACTATAGGTATTTCCAGATATAACCTAAGCTATAGGTTAATGTTATTAATGTTATGAAGCTGGATTCGACGAAACATACAATCCTAAGGTATTTCCACCTTTCGAGGAAGTTTAATGATTAAACACGATGAGTCGGGTTCACCTTCAACTACAACGTGTTTGGTTCATGGGATGAAATACCACAGTTGGTATCAACAGCAACATACATACACTGTTTCACACACCATTGAACAGTCGAATAACAACACACTTCTAAGCTAAAACACGACAGTTGTTCACATGGGTCTGGCCATGCAAACAATTACAATCTTCACCCTTTTAGGTTACGTATTTTGTACGCAATGTTTTTTTTTGGGATTTCACTAAGCTACCCTTTTGTTTTTATAGAAACTCCTTGCTTCATTGGACATGGTTAAATCAACATACAAATGTATTTGGTTCATTGGACACAAATATGCAATAGAAATATTATCATATCCAGAAACACTACACTTGCAAAAGATGGGATTCCACAGTCATTCACATAATGAAAAATCCGCTGTGTCATGCTTCTTGTTCAAATGTGGAGTGTAACACCACATGTGCCAATAATAACACAAAAGCTGTATGAGTGTAACAACACAGTCAAAAATATAAATATTATGTCAAAGCATTCCATCATGGAATAAAATATCCGCTGCCAATCAAAAACAACACATTGAACACATCAATCCTTTGTAGGAGAAGGGTGGGCAGTAGGAGACTTTTCACCAATATCAGACGGAGGTGGAGGGGCTTTGGTTGGAGACTTCTCACTAACATCCGGTGGAGGGGGATCAGTTCGGGTTGGAGACTTCTGAGCAGCTACAGTTGGAGGGGGATCAGCAGCACGTATTGGAGACTTCTGAGCAGGAGCAGGTGGAGGGGGATCAGCAGTGGGTGGAGACTTCTGAGCAGGAGCAGATGGAGGGGGATCAGTACTGGTTGTACCAGGGGCCTGAACAGTAGCAGGAGGCCGAAGGAATCTAAGCGCAATTTCGGCGCGATATCGTTCAATATCCGCTGTCGCCTCCGTGTCCCAAAACTCATCAGTGTCTCGGAGAAAGGCCTCCACCCACCACAACACATGCACCCCGCAGTCCACAGAGGTTTCGGATTGCTGCCGACACAATTTTTTCTGCACCACATGTTTCTCAATTTTAATCTGGTGTCGAGTGCTCATGTAGAACCGGATGAAGTTGGCCTGAAAATAACACAGTTATATGATTAAACACTACCAGTGAGTACTTAAGAACAACACATCAGCCGCATAAAACACAAGCGTTAAGCAGTAAAACACAACAACTGATACACTGAACAACAATTAATTGAAGCAGGACATTTGCCACGTGGTTCAACTTACCACTCTAAGTCCCGCAGTTTGATACTTTGACGACCACATGGAATTGTACATCACCATCTCCTTATTATCCAAGTCAATGATAAGGAGGAACCAGTGGTACTTTATGGTGACAGGCATTGCGACAAACTGTACATCACGCTCGATAACGGACCCTAATGCTTCAAGCTCTGCCTTCCCTGGGTGCCACAAATTCTCCAACAGATTCTCATATTGATTAGCAGTCATGGTGGTTTTCTGGTTCCGGTCGGAATAGAGATCTAAAATCCGTGACTGTAGTAGTACAAGTAAAATGAAATTTATGACTAGAATTGCATGTAATTGGACAAACAAGTAAAATAACCTAAGACATATGATTACCGTCGTATACGCACTGATGAATCCCATCTCCTCAATAATTCCATTTGCAGCCCGGAACTCATCACTGCATAACAGTGCACAGTAGGAACTAACTACATCATTGTCCAAGGCTCCATAAAAAAGTAGTTCCAAAATGCTCGATGGCATGACTGCACATATACCCCTGCTCCATACATGTTTACTGAATATAACACGGTTTATCATAGTCAGAACACGAAATTGGTGCAAAAAAACACAGCACTATGAATAAAACACACGACATAAGCTGAATCAAACACAAAAAGTCGAATCCTCGATCACCACTACAGCACAGAACGACGTTCATATACCTGCCCGTCGGGTGGTCGATGAAATCCTCGATCAGTTTCCAATTGTCGGAAGAGAGACCTTGCCTTCCAGCATAGTCTATCCGTCCAACATACTTTCTTTGCTTTTCTAGTTCCGGGTATATCGTCGGTGTTCTCTGCTCGTCTGCATCAACAACAGACTGGTGCCAAAAAAACACAAATGTCAGCCGCATATGCAACAAACAAACAACTGCAATCCTGAAATTTTTGTCTAACATTGAACACATACCTCTTTTGTCTTCTTCTCCGGTTTTTTCCCCTTAACCTCTTTTCCCTTCTTGGTTGTCTTTTTGGTTGGTTTCTGGCTCGTCACTGGGTCACGTAATCAGGTTCCTTTTCCTTCGCCTTTCGATCGGTACGTTGCCTTACATTACGTACAAGCGAAGAGTCCTTTGGAGGATCCTTTTTCCGTTTCCCCTTTTCCGCCGCTGCACATATGAACAGTGCACAATTAGAGATCTTGTAAATGAACATGGACCAAATTTCTTCAGTAACTAACGGACCTATAGTACCTTTGCCTTGTTTCTCCCCCCTTCCTGTTTCGTTTAATGCATAATTTACAGCTTGTCCGACCATTAAATCCGTATCATCCTCTTCGAAGCTCCCATCACTTTCCTCCGATTTCTCAGCTTTTTCCTTGTCCTTCTCGCTCACCGTTGGGGTTGCAGCTTCATCATCATCCGCTTCATTTCCACCATGTTCTGGTCCCTCACTGCTTGCTGTTGACCCGCTGTCAAAGCTCTCCTCATCCACATCCCTTGGTGATTGCAGTTTGGTCTACACCACATGCAATAAAACACAGATTTAAAATAATTTAACACTACAAAAATGCACAGGAAACAACACACTTTAGTAAACTCACTTGATCAAACAACAACACATCTTCGAGATAAAACACTACAGGTCATTACACATTACACAAAACACCACATTCAAAAACAACAACACCACATCAGGTCATTACACATTACCTCCGTTTTTTCATCAAACTTCTTTTCTTGATCATCTTCATCTCCTTGCTTTCGGGGTTGCCTTCGCCGTTTTCGTTGAATGGGGAGCTCATCCACCAACCCTTCTGCACGCGGCACCACCACCTCTGCCGGTGTCTCCACCATGTCGACAGTAAACTTTCGCTCCCGAGGTGTGATGCCGAATGGCACTGGATCGAAATCCCTGAGTTTTTTCAGATCTTCCCTGCACTGCTCCAACCGACCATGCTTACATTGCCAACGGACCATACGAGGGATGATCGGTTCAGACACCGGAGTGGCCGTGAGGGGAAATCTCTCGTAGAACCAGGCCTGCATAGAAATATATCATGACGAGGGTAAACTTCTTCTAAGGCCAGAACAACGGTATTGTTTTTTAGCATGAGATTTGTGTTTTTTTAACAGTACACTGGTGTAAATCATGATGATGAATATTTTCAAAACACTTACCAGTACCCCTAACGTGCAGCCATTAATGTATACTTTCCCGCGACCAACAAAACTCCTCATTGCCTCCACCACAAAACGATACACGGCATTGCCCCAAGCATACTCCCCCAATCTATTTAACTTGTCCACGTGATGGACAAGAAATTCAGGGAGTATGCCGGAGGATGTGGGAAACAGCACCGTATTGAATACAACCAACACAAACGCCCGGGCAAAGTCTTCCACATTTTCTGTCCCCGCCAAGTTTGTCATCAGCTCTATCAATTGTTTCCTTTTTATGTCGCTTGCCTTTTTCCCAAAGAACTTCTCTTTGAACTCCGATCTCTGGCAACACTTCGGGTGTACGTACACACCTTTGTCATGGAGGCCCACCACAACGGAGAATTCCCATGACCTGAAAGGCAGTACTATGCCATCCCCCAACACGAACACACACTTCTCAAAGTTGAAGCACTCTATGAGTGCTTGCAGCCGCGTGTTGCTGGTGTAGACACCCTCTGCCCTTGAAAGGTGGTGGAAGGGCGTCTCCCTTATCGCCATTTGTTGCTGCTCAGTGATGCGGTCTTCAATCTGTGCCAATGCATCACGAAGTACAGAAATCGAGCACCGTGTTACGAGGTCAGCAGGCTCCCTTTTTCCCTGGGTTCCCTTCCTCTCTTCCACTACATTTTCTTTTGCTTCATTTTTCTGTGACGGCTCAGTCACGACCCTCTCCTTTTGTGTTGCAGTTCCTTTTTTCTTCGGTGCCATTCTACTTTCCTACAGACACACAAAAACACAACAGACTAAGAAAAATTAACAACAATCTGTCTATAAAACACCACAGTACACATGGAAAGACACAAACAAACACCATATCACAGTGAATACCTCAAAATCCATTAATCACAACATAAAACAACACATACACTTCTCAACACAGGTATGAACAAAAAAATGAGCCTCTCCTACAAAAAAAACTATAAAACCACAGCTATCAACTCCAAAAACACCATTAATCGCAATAAGACACAACATATACATAGAAAAACACAGGACTGTACAAAATCAACGTTTTCATGTGACTTTTATGAACAAAAAAACAACACACGTACATCTGTGAACCAAAACTCTTGTTGCCCCCATCAATCATGCCATTTTTCGCAACACTCCAAGAATACACAACACAACAGTTTGCCAAAAAAACAACAAACATCAACAACTAAACCGAAACACTTACAAACACCTAAAATCCCCAAATTTCATAAACCCTACTCCCAAATTCGCATCCACAAAACACTTCCAAACACCTTAAATCCAAACCAAAACCATACAATCGAGGACCGAAGCACAACCCTTTTCAATTTGTATTTCATAAACCCTAATCCCCAATTTCGCATCCACATAAACACTGCCAAACACATACAACCCCAACAAAAACACAATAATCCATTAACTAAGTACAAGATCGCATCCCAAAACCGAAACGCAATTCAATTTCGACTTATATGGTGGAATACCTTTCTTCCGCCGCTGCAACCGCCGCCCTCGCCGCCCTCGCCGCCGAACTCAAACCCTTCGAACTCAACCCCAAACTTCAAACTCAACTGATACGCCCTCTCCCCTTCGCAGCACAATGCGGAGCCTAAATTTAATTCTGTCGCCTGGAATGGTGTTTTTAGTTTGAAGTTTTGAATGGAATGTTGTGGGTTATCGTAGAAGCTCTGTTTAATCGAGAATACCAGTTACCGGGGGGTGGGGGGGTTATTGGAGGGAGCAGTTGGAGGCTGCAGCGGCGGTTTCGGGCTTCGTGTCCGACGTGACAAGCCCATTGTGTAATGACTTCTTTATCCTTCCCCATGTGTTAGAATTTTTTTTCCTCAAGGTTATATTAGTCATTTCCCATTTTTATTTTCGAAACAAAAGCTAAATTCTGACTGAGGGAGTTTAATTGAAGTATGAAAGTATGGAGGGAGCATTCAAAGTGTATTTTGTCTATGGGGGATTTAACTGGTATTTGCGCAAAAAAAAAAAGCATTTTGAATTTTGTCAAACAATAATACCGTTTCTGGCTGAAACGGTGACGTATACAAGGGAAAATCACCAATCGGCATTTTTCGCATGCGTGTTGGGTATATTCGTTATAAAGCCAGGGACCCATTAATGATGGCAAATAATACCAACAAAATTGCCTTCATAATTTTTATTCCCTCCATTTTTTAAGAATTTTGTTTCAGAATGCATACATTTTAGTGATGAAGAAATAATTTATTTTCCAAAAACACAAGAGGAAAAAAATAAATTCTTTTTTTTTGTTTTGTAGTTTTCTGACGTAAACTTCACATAAATTTGTGATTGCAGTCAAGTTAATAGTAGTAAATAGTAATTAATTAAGGCTTGATTTCTTATGTAGTTTGTTTGTATTAGGAGTTTATTTAACTCATTCTAAGCTAGTACTCCACATTCTATGGTAAGAAAAAATAAAATAAAATAAGGGTGTTACTAGTATGAGTTATTTTAGTCCGTTTTGGTTGCACTATTGAACACTTACAAGAGTTTCTAGAGTAGGATTAGCACGGTTGACCATGGGTCTGTTCTGCACGCAGTTTTTTAGAATTTTTGATAGCTTTTGATTTTATATTAAAATTGTAACTCCGTTCTGTACACTAGTTTTTTAAAGTTGTAGCTACAATTTGAAACTCTACAAATAGAAGCTACCTAATGTAGCGTTAAAATAAAAAAATAAAAAATAAAAAATAAAAAAAGCTAGCAAGCTTATTTCTATTAAATAATAATTTTAACCCAATAACCAACTCACTACCCAATAACTTAAATAAATATTTGTCATTTTATGTCATTTCATAAATTTTATGTCAGCTACCGTTAGTTGTACCAAATACTTAAATAAAACTAACAGCTACAGATCCCTACAGCTCTAGCCCGCAACTACAGCTCCAACTACAACTCCGTATACAGAACAGACCCATGAAATTCTTATCGAATGATTAGTTGACTGAAAAAAAGAAAAGAGTATAATGCGCATCATGTATATGAATTAATTTTTTTACTTTTTTTTTTTTATTAAACTTTAAATTTCAGGTATTACACCACACCTTACATTGAAGTATTTAATTTCTTGAGCTTTAAGCGAAGTGGTAAGAATGAAAGCATGCATTGGGATCAAAAGGATTCCAGACACAGAGACAGGTGGCAAGAAACAAGCAAAGTATTATTAGTATGACCCCTTTTCCATTCAATCTAAATGTAATAATTATACAATGCCATATTGTCAATGACAATGAGTAGGTTGCCCAATCTCAAATCTCAATATGATGTTCAGTCGGTCGCTATACTATTATTACTTTACCTCAATAATATTTATATGCCCAGGATAGAATTTTTTCACAGTGAGCCTTTCCCCGAACCATGTCAGACCTCTCCTGACAGCAGATACAGTTGGAATGTGATTCCTACATGCAACATTGTTAGATGTCATGTTGGCAACATTGTTAGATGTCATGTTGCTGATCTTTTTCCCCTTTCATTTTTCCTTGCCTTCTAAGGTTGTTTAATAATAATAATAATATTTCCTTTTACCATATTATAACTTTGATCGAAAAAACAATCTTTAATTTTTTTTTTTAAAAAAAATTAGTATTTAAGCTTTGCTAGACATTGGCAACATGTCCTGTCTTATCGGGTTTTGTAATGCCAAGGTTTTAAACGGATTAAGCCCCTCAATCCGTATTTTGACCCATGTAGATAAGATATACACCCTAAATCAATTCATTTGACTTGAAAATTTGTGAATTTAATCGCTAAAACTGTGGCAGCTAATGAATTTTGGTAGCAAATTCGATCGCTAATCTCTTTAGTCGCCAAATTTTACCAAAAATTTCGGTTGTTAGAACAAAAAATTCTTGTAGTGTTAATTTTCCGGCTCGGAGGACTCGACCCTAACCTAATTTAACAAGAAAGCAAATTTTGAGTTTTAGGCTTTTGGCTTCGATATTTGGGTTTAGAATTAAGCTTAATAAACTCAATAAAGTATATTATGAAACATATTATTGTGTCGAGGTTGGCTTGGAGGCATCAACTCTAACCCAGTCGATTTATAACGTGCCGGGTTTGAGTTAATCAGTATATTTAATTGAGTCGAAATCCTCTAAACTTACCCTACATTTATACATGGCCAAATTTATATAGCAATATAAGGATTAAAAATCATGCTAAACTCAAATTTTGATATGTTAAAATAACATGGTTGTGATCAATAATTTTAATTTTCTAAAAAATAAAAAAAAAAGAAAAGAAAATATTTTCACAATCTGTTACCTAGTTTGATTGTAAATTTAGTTTTTTTTTTTTTTTTTTTTTGTGTGTAGTCGAAGCCAAAGAAAAAAAGCAAAAGAAAAACCAAAAAAGGTTCAAACAAAAATAATTGAAGGAAATGAATATAGAAACTAAAGTCGGGGAAACCAAACGCCGGAAGCATCCGCCGTTAGATCCTCAATCACAAAATTGGGTGGAAAGCCCACATAGTGTAAAAATCCTCCACCGAAGCGCCATGTTTAGCTAAGCTATGATCTGCTACCTAAGCCCTCGGGTCCCTAATCTTGCGAATGAGTGCAGCAAAAGGATGCCATGCAGAATCACGCTCAATATGGTAATGTTAAAAAGATATTGTATTAAAATTTTGCAAAAAAAAAAATATTTAAAATATTTTAATACATATACATTTGCAAGAACTTGAACTCCAATTTGCATAATATTTTAATTTTCATAACTAACCAACAACTCAAACTAACTAGTATTGAAATGTTGTTCATACATAAATTGAGAGGTGATAACATTTAATATTTTCATCTAATATATTAGGAGTTTAGGAGTATTTAATAAATATAAGGATTTTATAAATATACTGTATTAAGCAATTGTTTTTAGGTGAATAATAAGGTATCATCATGTCTCATCTGAGGCAATACCAATCTCTCGAGAATCGAGTGGGCCTTTAGGTGTTGTCTTTCCCAAATCAGAATTCTACATACATGTACTTCGTATTAAGCAATGGTTATAAAGCTGAACTGCTGGGCCCAATTTGGATTGATACCTATTTTAATAATTGGGCCTATCAAACATAAAATCGTCAGCCCATTCTGACAATATGAATGGTTTTGATTCTCATTTTGCTTTTAGGCATTAGGATTTGTTGTCGTGCATTTCCTACTAATTGTTTGCAAATGATCCTCCTGAATCCACTATTATGGTTGGTGAAGATTAAATTAAAAAGTATTAAATGATATAAATAATTATTTGGACGTAAATACTACTCCCTCCATTTCAGTTGGGGTTTGAATTCCACCCAGCCCCCTATCACTCCTCTATGTCCTTTTGTAATTGTGTGGCATGAGTTTCCAACACTATTTCCTAGCATGTACAGGCTGTTAATAAAAAAAAAAAAAACATCAGTGATCTTTTATTTTTTTAGGTGAATACCAGGGTATCCTTAAGGCTCCAACCAAGACATTTCCTTAAGCTGTCAGAGCCCTATACCATTCAGATCATCTGCGTTTGAAGCTGATCTTTTACTTTTGATACTAGTTGTTAATCAATTTTGAGATAATATTATCATAATTATATAATAAAATAAAAATAGTAAAACTAATTTAATAGCATATTTTTACAATATACAATTTATATAATTTTCACTTATATTTATTTTAAATATTAATTATTAAATATATGCATTGAAATGTATACTAGGATAAAAGTTTTAATAAATTGGAATAGAGGTGGTAGTATTTAACACGGGTTTCTAAGTAGTTCATAAAATTGAAACAAATGCATAGTTTTTTTTGGTAAACAGTGATACTCATGTGTCGGCAAAGGTGTGTGGGAGCTCAAACCACATAAATTACAAAGGGATAAAGTGGAGTGAAACAGATACATAGTTGTTACTATGTATTTGAATAACTTTAATTTAATTTTTTAACAGAATTATGAAGTATAAAATAAAAAATAGTCAAGTTGAATCAAATTATGACTCCTCTATTCTACTGCTCCAATCCAAAAGTAGTACTTCCTCTGTTCTTCTTGCATTTCACGCAGTTCAATACACATTTTTTAATGTCAATAACTCAAATTATACATAAGTAAAAATTATACTAGTATTATAAAACCACGTGATTAGATGAATCTAACATCTCACTGGACTATGTTTTATCTTATATAACTATGCTAAAAATATTGATCAAAGTTACTCAATGAATAGCAACTACTATCCTAATGGAGCACTTTAGAAAGAACGGAGGTAGTATGTTCATTATTTTAATCTGACATATGAATTGTGCTCTATTAATATACTACTTTTGAATGAATATATATTTTTTTCTATCCTCTTGATGTAAGAGGTGAATAATCACGGAAACAACTTCGAAATTATTTCTTTGTATTTCTTATCTTGATCATATACCCCAATTCTCCAAGTTTGACGTAGACTGATTACTTCGTCTTTATGAACTCTATCTAAGTTATTTCATCAATTGATAGGAGTTATGATGATTTTTTTGAATTCAATGTATAAAGGATTTGCAGTTGTATGATGTTTTTTAACTTGTTTATAAATTGGTTTAATTAGCATTGGCCTTACTAGTTGCTACAACTATAGTTGAAAATGTATTATTGAATCGACAATGAATTTGGTTTAAACAAATTTGAGGAATAAATAGGAGATTAGGTAATGAGTGATACTATCGTGATATACTTCTATAGATAAACAAATTTGCCACAACTATAGTTTTTGTTTTTTTACTTGTGGCTAGTATTCGATTTCATTTGTCATACTTGAAATATATTGTATTAAACTTTTCGGAGTTGAATTCAAAAATTAAGAAGTTTTATACTCCTGGGGAATGGGGAATGGGGATAAGAACTTGTTCAATTAGCCAAAGTTTATAGCTTCCAACTTTATGATTGGGAGTTTCGATTACCCACTCAGTTTTCTATTCCTCTCCTTTATCATTTTGTAATTTGTATGATATAGGCTACTACCACAATTTTTCTGGCTCGGTATTCCCAAAAAGGAAAAAATACTACTTTGAAATAACATTTTAAACCCTCAAATTATTTAAACTAACTATTTAAATAATCCAACAAGTGAAAAATCATCTGCTTATCGAAAAAAAAAAGTGAAAAATCATCTAAAAATGGACTATGGAGTCTCTTTGTCGAGCAATTTTCTTGAGCCGTATAAACACACATATAGGGGGTTTCTGATCGGAAGCTGACGGCGGCGGGACCATACATGGCCACCTTATCCATTTCGTATTGGGGGTAGCAAGACACGTGGCAACCGTCCACCAGTTTGGTGCCATCAGCCGCCGGCAAGACAGACTGTCTGACGATGACGTCATTCAATACCAAAATATCAGAAACGCCCTTCCTTTACTCCATGGGTTTAAAAGTTTATAATTACACTTTAATGTTCTGTTACTCCATGGGTTTTCGAATAATTGAAATATTCTTGTATTTAATACTCCTAAAATTCAATACATATTTTTAATGTTCAATATCTCTTACTATATAAAAATAAAAATTATAAAAATTTAATAATATAAATCTACACGATTAGAAGAATCAAATAAGATTTCACTTGACTATATTTTATACTCCCTCCGTCCCACCCCAAGTGTCTTGTTACTGTTGGGCACGGGAATTAAGGTAGAGTTGGTTTGTGAGTATATAGTGGGGTCCACATAGTTGTTGGAGGGAAAAATTATTTCTATTTATAGAAAGAAGACATTTGTAATGGGACATCTAAAAATAGTAAGTAGGACATTTGGAATGAGACGAATGGAGTATTTCATATAATTATTTTAAAAAGTCGAATGAAAATTACTTAATAAATACACACTCCGTCTCATTTAACTTATTTTGTTTGACTTTTACACACTGTCCAATGCACTTTTCAATCGTTAATATTTCAAAATATGTACAGTGAAAAATTATGTAAAATATATATATTTATAAAACTATATGATTATACGATTCTAACAAGACCTAATTTGATTATTTTTTCCAAAATATATAATTATAATAACATTGAGTCAGAGCTGAACAATAAACAGTGTAAAAAGTCAAAAATGATATATTAACCAGGATGGAGGGAGTAGTAATAACTATGTCAATGTTTCAGCTACTCTCCGAGTGAGTATATCGAGATGAGTATTTGGTCAATGGGCAATTTTTTTAGTTCCCAATCTTTAAGTTAGGGTTTCGATAATTCAATAAACCCTTTAATTTCTTTTTCTCTTTAATTTTTTTTGTAATTTATATAGCATAAATAGCTCTCTCAGTTACACTGCAACTCTTCATTTTCACTATGGAGTTTTTATACAATGTAGAATGTGTTTTTGGAGAAATTCTACTACTATTATTGATTAGTTGCCTGGTCACCATTACCATGTTTAAAGAATACCACAAGTTATAAAAATACGCAATATTATGGTCAATAAGTTGCGGTAGTTGCGTTGTTTCTCTCTTAATTTAATTTTAACTTTCTTTTTTTTTTTTGCCCCCTCTTCGGTTCATAATACAGTAGACAGTAGTTCACACTTGAAATTCCGGAAAAGATTAAAATCAAGTGGCACAGAAAATGAAACCAACCAGTTGATTCATAAACTTGTTTTTGTAAGAGCCTTTCTTCTTTGATTGTTCTCATAGATTAAACTGGGTTTTAAATTAGAAGAAGTCGAGGGTAAACATTACTACTACTATTTACTAGTATAGAGTTTGAATAACAATAACAATAATATTAACAATATAAAAGAAAATGGTGTAGGGTATTTTGAAACTTTTTTTTTTTCCTCATAATTTTTAAAAATGGAGGAGGAAGTATTCTGTAGTTTGTGTACTCGTCGTGTGCAAAGTAATACTACTACTTGTTCAACACTACACTCATAAAATGCAGTTAGGGCCTGTTTGGAGGGGCTTTTAAAAAAGCAGAAGACAAAAGCAAAAGCATGCAACTTTTGTGTTTGGATGTAATTCTTGAAAATTATTTTTTTAAAAATATATATATATTTGGATGAGTAAAAATAAAAAATACTTTTGGAATGTAGTAATTACAAAAAATGACATGCTTTTTATATAGGAATAAGATATATTTATAGTGTAATTTATATTAAGTAGTAGGGGCATTTAAGACTTTGCACACATTACTAGGTGCTTTTGAGTTCTGCTTTTGGGAGAAACACCCCCTGAACTGCTTTTCCCAAAAGTATTCTTTAGCTTTTCGAGGTGCTTTTATTTTTTTTTTTCAAAAGCCCAAACAAACACATATTTTCTACTATAAGTGCTTTTGATCTTATTAATTTTTATCTAAGCTCATGCTTTCCTGCAACTATCACTCAGGCAACTGAGTTTGGTCGTGTTGACAAATTGTTGAATGTTTGTTATTAATAGTCATTATTTTAGCCTGCACGAATTGCCTATTAATTCTACCAAGTAATTCACTCACTCAATAGAAAAGTCTTCCCATTTACATTTTACTCTCTTTATGAAGTAGTACTATTAGGTTGATTTGGCATTAACTGTTTGTTTATTAAATTAATTATTAGTTGGTAAGCTGTTAGTTGATTAATCAATTGATTTGACCACAGTTTTGAATATATATTTTATTAAAAAAGTATTTAATAAAAATGAACTGATAATTAAAATTGATTTATAAAAATATAAAAGCTAACAACTAAAATTAAAATGCCAGAAAAACAACGTTTTAAATAGGGGTACAGTTACGGTGCTTCCAAAAAATTGGAAGCATGTCAATACACTCAATCTCATTCATTAAATTAAATCTAACGGCTATAAATTGCAAATGGTAAATTTGTCCAAAAAATATGTAATGTTTCTTCATTTTACCAAAATCCAAAATCACTCATATTATTTCCTAATCTATAGTGATTCATATCATTTATTTAAAATGTTTTCGTGTAATAATATAAAACTTCCTTGTTTAATAAATAAATTAAGAAATATAATCAATTCATATTGAAATATTCAGCAAAACATAGCGCAATATATACTATCACGTCGCTGAAATGCACAAAATTAGCCGTCGCTGAAAACTACAATATCATGTCGTATATACTTGGCGTTCTCATACTTTAGTTGTGAATTACTTCGCTCGTTCCCGCGAACAAGGTCCGATTGAAAAAAGTCAATACTATCGATCCGACTAGCACGCCAATACTATATCCTATCGCTGCAATATACTATAATATATCGCTGAGATATGCATAATATGTCCGTCAAATATGCATAACATATCGTTGAAATATACCATAGTATATCGCTGAGAAGTACTAAATCAAGTCTCTGAAATACACTGTAACTCACTGAAAATTACTAAAATCTTATAGAATATTTAAATTCATTGCATTAAGTAGATAGATTTTTATATAAAAAGCGTCCAAATCCGACTTAATTTGAGAAAGTTACATGCGTGGACTTTATTGTATAAATTATGTTGTTGAATTTTATAGGCCTTGTAGCTGAATTGCATAGGGCATGTCGCTGAGTTGTGTAAGCCCCGTCGCTGAGATGCGCTTAATATCGCAATGAACTTCGAACAGCTCAACTTTTGCAAATTAACTCAGATTTGGATGTACTTTATATGAAAATTCACATACTTGATGCAAGGAATCAAAATATCTTATCAAATTTGAGAAATTGCAACAAACAAATAGCAGATTTCTCATATAATGACGTCGCTGAAATGCAAAGAACCATGCCGCTGAAATGTATACAATTGTGTTGCTGAAATGAATACAATAATGTCGCTGAATTGTATAGGTCATGTCGTTGAATTGTATTGGCTCTGTCGATGAATTGTATATGCCATTTCGTTGAATTGTATAGCCTCTGTTGCCCACAATCGCAATGATCTTCAAATATCTCTAACTTTCTCAAATGAAATCAAATTATGTTTTTTTTTGTGTGTTTGGAATT
Source organism: Hygrophila difformis (assembly GCA_030278955.1). NCBI lineage: Eukaryota > Viridiplantae > Streptophyta > Magnoliopsida > Lamiales > Acanthaceae > Hygrophila > Hygrophila difformis. The sequence goes on along the minus strand of JAOANR010000014.1, from coordinate 7,116,436 downwards.
CACGAAGTCTAATACTTCCTCCATTTTTAAATTTTTACTACGGACCCATAATGCGCATTATCCAATGCACATTTTAAATTATTGATGACTCAAATTCGGTACAAATAAAAATTTTACAAGTTAGATATTTAAACACTACAAGATGAAACTAATCTAACAAATCTCACTTGAATACATTTTTACTTTATAACTATGATAAAAATTGAAATCAAAGTTGTCCAATGAACAATACCACTTTTTGCAATGTAGCAAAAAGTTCAAAATGGAGGAAGTAGTATACTTAGATTCATTGCATCGAGTATATATATATATATATATTTTCATATAAAGAACGCCAAAATCCGAGTTCATATGAGAAAGTTAAAGCTATTTAAAGAACGTTGCAATTGTGAGCAACACAAGGTATAAAACTCAGCGACATGACATGCACAATTCAACGACGTTACACAATTCAGCGACATGACCTCTACAATTCAGCGATTGAGTCAATAAAATAAACTTCAAATGACTCAAAATTCGATTTTGACGTTCATATATGAAAATCTATCTACTCAATGCAAGGAATCTAAATCTTCTATCATATGTTAAAAATACCCAAAAAACAAATGCCAAATTTGTGGATTATGAAACGAATAACAAATTCCCCTACATATTAAGTATCAAACTTAGCAAAATTACAAAATTAACCCCATAACTAATCCAAACCGTTGGAGCTTGTGATTGATCAATGGATAGAGTAAATCCTCAGTATGTACATAATTATTAATAGTAATTCTGTACCACAACACAAGCGTTTAAATAGAGTATTAGTCTTTTTTAGAACCAATCATCTATTATAAAACTTTATTTATCAATCATTTTTTATCTATTTGACCCGACCAAACAACTAAAAATTGTGTTATAAGCTACTCCCTCTGTCCCTAAATAGTTGTCTATTTCAAATCAATTTCAATAACCAAGGTTTGCATTAACTAACCTATCAATTTATATTTTTACCCTTCAACTACACTCATTCTTAATAAATGTCCAACAAATAGCATTTATGTAAAGTGAAGGGTAATATAGTAAAAACATAGCATAACTATCTAAAAATGACAACTATTTTGGAATACTTTTCAATATCTAAAAAGACAACTAAAAATGAATGGAGGGAATAATTGCTAACGGCCATAGTTATTAGGCGTGAAAAAGTAAATAAAATAAATTACGCACTTGATTTCCCAAAAGAAAAAAAAGATAAATAGGTCATTTTTCTTTTCAAAAAATTCAAATCAGTTCTTTTTCTATTTTATTACCAAAACAGTCCTCTACAAATGCTAATTATGTTCAAATCAGTCCTTTTTTCACTAATTATATTCTAATTGCTGACGTGGCAAGGGTTTTAATTTAAACCTGACACGTGTGCATAATATTAGTCCTTTTTCTTTTATCTTTTGCCAATTCAGTCCTAAACTTTTATTTTGTTCTATTTAGTCCTCTACCCCAATCACTCATTTTTATATTAATTGGCCTCAAACCTTTCAAATTATTTCATTTTAAGCCCAAAACCTTAAATTTTTTATTATTACTAATCCATTTATCAAATAAATGCACAACATACTTCCATAAATAAAATTAAACACCAAACCTCATATATTGGGTTCGACTGCTTTGTTATCGGGTCTTTCAAGTACCGGAATTTTACGGACTCTCTCTAATAACCACTCGACCGCAACCGATTGTTCATTGGTTTTGGTTTCCTTCAGTAACAATCAACAGAATCTTACTTTGCGTCCTACCTTAGGATGTAGCAATATTTGAGTAAATGATTTAACTTGAATTTTTGGAAGGTTATGGATACAGGAAGCCTTGGTTTTATTGAAAAATATTAATATTATTAAAAATATTAAAAAATAGCCTGAATTTTATTGTCCACAAAGTATGATTGTGCTGATTGTTGCTGAAGGAAACCAGAACCAATGAACCATCGTTACGGTCGGGTGGTTAGAGAGAGTCCGTAAAATTCGGAACTTCAAAGACCCGGTAACAAGGCGGTCAAACCCAATGTATGAGGTTTGGTATTTAATTTTATTTACGGAAGTATGTTGGGCATTTATTTGATAAATGTATTAGTAATAATAAAAAAATTAAGGTTCTGGGCCTAAAATGAAATAATTTGAAAGGTTTGAGGCCAATTAATATAAAAATGAGTGATTGGGGTAGAGGACTAAACAGAACAAAATAAAAGTTTAGGACTGAATTGGCAAAAGATAAAAGAAAAAGGACTAATATTATGCACACGTGTCAGGTTTAAATTAAAACCCTTGCCACGTCAGCAATTAGAATATAATTAGTGAAAAAGGACTGATTTGAACATAATTAGCATTTGTAGAGGACTGTTTTGGTAATAAAATAGAAAAAGACTGATTTGAATTTTTTAAAAAGAAAAGAACTTATTTATCATTTTTTCCATTTCCCAAAATATGGTCAGTTATTAATGGTGCACACACGTGAAGTGTAAATTAAAGTTGATTTGCATGTCTCCTCGAAAAAAGAGAGTTTCTTGGCGGGAAAAAAATAAAAAAATCTTAGAAGCTGTATGTAATCCTTCCTAAAGGTAAATCTTTTGAAAAGCTCCTAAAGGTAAATTGTTTTGCATATTAGTTTGGTCTTTTAACGAAAGAGGGAAAAAAAAAATCCAAAAAGAATGATTAGAAGCTGTAATCCTTCCTCAGGGTAAATTGGTCTTTTAACGAAAGAGGGAAAAAAAAAAAATCTTGCTGCCTTCTTTGTTTTTGTTGAGAAAATAGAGTATCCGACGAGTCCATATGCATATGCCCATCCAATGAGAGTTCGATCGTTGTGCAACATAATAAAACCCACTCTGCCCACTCGCGCTCATAATTATCACTGCTCTGCTCTGTCCTCCTCCTCCCTTCACAGCCTTCGAAGAATCCCTTATCTTCTTCGCCCAATTCAATACTTCCTTTATCCGTTCCTCCATTGTCGGTTACTCTTTATCCGTTCCCCAGTCCATTCCCCTCTCATATTTGTTTTTTGATTTCTTCCTCCGTTTTGTTGGGTCATTTGTCTCTTTGATTTTGTATAGTTTGCCAAAAATCTTAAATTAGGTTTGTCGAATTGGCAACACTTTCCTGTCGAGGGATCAATCGCGACTCCGGTGGGTTCTGCCTTTGATTTTGACGTTTTGAAAGGAGGATCGAGTTTTTTTTTTTTAGAAGGTGTGGATTTTGTGATTGTGAGAATTTTGTTGATGAACGGTTGCTGCTTCGGGAAATTGTAGACTGTTTCTTAGTAGTTATTGTGGTGATTATGTTTGAACATTTAATTTATGTGTGGAGTGAATTTACATCTCGCCTTTTGGAGTTTACCAAGTGTATGAAATATGAATGTGATCTTGGTTTGACTTTCGTTAATCTGTTAGATTTTGCTTCAATCGTGAATACCAAATTGAGTGACTGGTTTTTGTTACTTGCTATTTTGTGTTGTATATTTTTTGGTATGAAATTGTGTTGATTGATCGTTGATTTATTGCAATTGATATGCTCAAAGATGCAGCCCTAAATTGAAGATAAATTTCATTTGTCGACTAGTTTTTGTGTTCTTTGGTTTTTTTTGCATACTTTAGATGCTACCACTGTTTTACTTTACTAGAATAAACTGGGATTCTACTGGTCAAAAGAAAAATTGGAATATTAAGCCAGCAAATGACTACACTCTTGAAAGAAGACAAATCTACCATTTCTATTTTACTTGGTTCCTTGCTTTTTTTTTTTTTTTTTCTGTGGGCATCTGGTTGTTGTCTTTATTGATTGTTTTCAACGTGTGTTCTAGAGGATTTGGGATGGCTTCTCTGCAAGGACCCGTGGTTTGCCCTGTAGTCCGTGCAAAGCAAACTGGATTATGTGTGCCTGGCAGCAATTCTCCCCTAGCCGGAACTAAATTAACTAGGAGTAGTTTCATGGGGCCTAAAGGCCTCATCTGTGGCAGGACTCATTCGGGCTATCAACCAAATATAAGGAGAATCAGAAAAATACATTGTAGTTTCAGTTCGTCATCTGATGGTAATGGCAGCATGGCTGGGAATTCTAACGAGAATGATGCTAGTTATATTAATTCAAGTGTGGTAGAAGCTGGTAAGTGTGTTTCGTATATTTTTGGTTTTCCCAAGTTTTCACATTTGAATAAGAATGTTGCTTAGAATATTGCCATTGTCTTGGAAATAATAACTTAAACTTGTATAGACAGTGGCGGATCATAAAATTTTGGCAGTGGTATCACAAAATATAATAGAAGTCAGGTTCGAATTAAGATTAGAGTCACAAACTCACAATACAAAAAAAACATAGAGAAAACCTAAATTGAAATTTGTAATAGTGGTATCACCACAAAAATGGAATGGTTGCACTAAGGCAATTCTATTCAAATATAAAAAAAAAAAATTAAGCTTAAAATAACAATTTCATCAATTTGAGTGGTATCCCGTGCTATCATTTCCTTATACGTGCATCCGCCTATGTGTATAGATACTCATTAACTCGGTATTATTACTTTGCTTATTGTGGTCTTGTTAGTATGCAGTTCAGATGGGCTTTTATAATTTATTGTTGACGTGTACTTGTTTCGACAGTTGAGGTAAAAAGTGGCCCTGATGGTTTCATGATCAAGATGAGAGACGGTAGGCATTTGAGGTGTGTTCATAATAATGCTCAGGGAGGTCATCTGCTGGATTATGCACCACATCCTGCAATCGTGTTGAAAATGGAAGATGGCACAGGGCTGCTTCTCCCGATAATTGTTTGTATGCACATATTACTGACATTACTTACATAATGAGTGCTCAACTGCTCAAGCTGTTTACCTTCCACCATATGTTCATCCTTGTTACTCTGGCTTTTACTGCAGTGGAGATGCCGAGTGTCCTGCTCATGGCTGCTTTACGGAATGTCCAAATTGTATGGCATTCTTAATTTGTCTGATTCAAGCTGTATTGTTGGAAATAAACTGTTTCCATCTACTTGTTATTAAATCTGATTCGTCGATTATCTCTCAGGCTCGGCCTACTATATATCAAGTAGTCAGGGATATGGTTGACAAGATGGGTTACACAGTGAGTTTTGATTTGCAACGAAATCATCTCTTCTGTACCTGAACTGATCTATTTCAACTAACATTGTACGTCTCTCCTCAACCATTTTGCAGGTGAAACTCGTACGTGTCACCAAGAGGATTCATGAAGCATATTTTGCTGAGCTCCACCTTGTCAAGGTAAATCTAACTTATTTCACTAAATGTTTGAACATTTCTCAACAATAGTAGAAAAAAAATAAATATCTTTTCGGTTGCCCACTGATTTGCACTGATTAACCTTTTTTTACGGATTGAAGACGGATAATGAAGCGGAGTGCATCAGCCTTGATATGCGGCCATCAGATGCCATTAACATTGCAGTGAGATGCAAGGTATTAATTCGTCACTGACGTTCTGGTTTTCTCTTTCTTTTGTATAATCACACAAGAAAGCAGATATTACAGTTTTTACTGAAAACTGAAATCAGGAATAAGATTAAACTAATTACCCAAGCACATTTACAGAAACTAGAAAACTTCAAATTGTGACTTTGGTTGATAAATTCCTTTTACAGGTGCCAATACAAGTCAACAAATTCTTAGCCTATAGTGACGGCATGAGGGTTGTAGAGTTTTCCAAGGTGTCAATGCAGGGCTCTTCTTCAGGTGTCTCATTGTTAACTGATCTAGACAAGTAAGAACTCGAAAGGATTATTCTGTCTTGTTCAATGCTTGTGATATCTTACTCCAATAACATATGCGTTCTGGATCAACCACTTCTTTTATGTTCAGTTAATAGAGCACTTAGATTTAGATTCTTCCTCTCTAGGATAATAAGCATGAAATTTGACCAAGACAATGTGCTGTGGCCATATTAAGGTACCCCTAATTTACTTGAATTTATGCAGGCCTACTGGCCAACCGTGCATTGAAACAGAGGAGTTTGATCTAGTGCGCAACTTGACGGTTGCTATTGGCGAGGAGCGTTACAAAGATGCAGGTATTGTTATATACCAAGTTACCAACACACACCATGTTATAAAAGGCCAAGATACCTGGTAGTACTGCATAAACTAGTATACACTTCCCCACTGGAATCTTTTGCTTAGTTAATTACTTGATTACATTGTTAAATGGAGAAGCCGTATCTCAATAAGATATCATAGAGTGCCATCTTTATTATACAAGTGTTTCAACATTGAGGCATACTTTACTGAATCCATTTCAGCTTATTCTGAACATAGTGTTTCTTCATCTTCTTGTCTTGTTTTTTGGTGCAGCTGTGTTGAGGGACAAGCTCATGCAGCTCCGATCCAAGAGGAACTGGGCATGACAACACTGCCACGGTTTCGTGTGGATTTCTAGCCTTTTTTTTTCTCGTGTTCTAAAGAATGGTGAAGTGAGGACTGATGGTGGTGTTTCTGTAAGGGTTTCATTCTGCTGCTCATCAAAATGGGGAAATGGCTTTGTGTACATAGGTATCCTATCGATCCTAAGTTTATGTAGATAACTGTGTCATAAAACAAAGCTTGTGAATATCATAATATAATACGTCTGTGTGTGTATATATATATATACAGATATATATCATGAAACTGCTCTATGCTTTTATCATGAGTGTTTGTTTGTGTGTTAGTTGGACACATATTTGTTATGTTGGTATTAGTGGCATGAATCTTGGTATTTAAGTTCAGAATATGAGTCCATCATCTGGTTAATACACCCACCATATATCACAACAGTTGAGTGCCTTTTACGAAAAAGCAAGTACCAAATGCGTGGGTGGCCGCCTAATATAGTTCTGCCATGATGTAATGACCAAAGCAGGTTGAGCCACTGCTATAAATAAGGCTTCCATAGTTACATGTGATGTTTGCTGATGATTCGTGGTATTTATATACTTTGTCCGTTCTTTAATACTTCCTTCAATTTCAAATTATTGCTACAACCCAAATTATGCTACTATTCATTAGAATGCTTGAACTTCAAATTTTATTATAGTTATACAAGTTAAAATACAGTCAAGTGGGATCTTGTTAGATTCGTCTCATCTTGTACTTTTTAAATACCGAAGTTTTAGAATTTTTCCTTGCACGGAATTTGAGTTACTAATCGTTTAAAATGTGTATTGGATATACATTTTTAATTCGTAATAACTCAAATTATATACAAGTAAAAATTATGAAAATTTAATAATCCAAATCTATGTGATTAGACGAATCTAATAAGATTTCACTTGACTATATTTTATTTTATATAAATGTATTAAAATATCGAATCAAAGTTATTCAATAAACAGTAACGAAATCCCCAACATGTCAATAATTCATGAATGGAGGAAGTACATCTTTAAAATATCTATATTCAATAATAAATTCAATTAGGGGATGAGGATTTAGCCCAATTGGTTAAGTCTCTTAACTTCCAACATGGAGGTTGGAGGTTCGACAGGTTATTCAGCAAAAAATATAATAAATTCAATTAAGATAGGGTACGGACCCTTAGTTGGTCTGTACTTGCAGACCCCATTTTCATGCTAAAACCATCATATTTACCCCCACCAAACTCTTTCGAAAATGGTGAAACTTATGTGCATTCAACTTCTTTTGACATAAGGATCACAAATATATGCGCTGATTTTAGGAAAGCCAACCGTACCTTAAGATGACAGAAAGTTGGCCGGAATTTTCCAAAACTTGGCTGGAAAAATGGTTACCCTTCGCCAGAAGTCGTTTCTTCATTGATTTCAGCGAACATTATATCAATTTCAGTCGAAATCGCCTATCAAAATGCCAGCGTACCGAGAAACTCTGATATCACAAGAACGGACAATGAAATCTATCACTACACCACTTCAAATTGACATTACAATCTGTAATATACTTGTATCATATAAACAATGTTTCTCATCACACCAGTTATACATAAATCAAATAAAACCCTTTAGGCTTCACTTGAATCTACAGTATTTAAAATTACACGACTACACTTCCATCACAAAAGATAAATCCGCCATCACAGAAAATGAATGGTAACCTGAACGTGGAGGCACTGTAACCACTTCCTAATAAATCAATTAAATTTTATCAATTGAATAACACGGATATTATCCCGGAGTTACAATGAAATCCTAGCTGTGCAGGCATGGGTCTCTCTCTCTGAATACAGATGACCCATATCCCACATTTTTCCCCTCTTCGTTATATAACTAATTATTACTGCGATTGAGTGAAACTATATTCACAACGAATCATAATTAATTTTTCAGCCAACTAATCATAATTAATTCTTATTTACGCACAGTATAAGTTGCATGTTTTATTGTAATTTTAACACTACATTACTTCGCATGTGTATGATTATAGTCTGCACACAATTCACAAAGGTTATATACTACTTCTCCATTTTTTTTTTGTTAGTTACGTTTGACAAAATAGCTACTGTTCACTCATATAATTTCACTTAAAGTTTTATTATAGTTATACAAGTTAAAATATATCCAAGTGGAATCTTGTTAGATTCGTATCGTCTTATAGTTTTTAAAATATCCAACTTTTAGAATTTTCACATGTACTGAATTTGAGTTATTAATGATTAAAGCAATATTTAAAAAACAGAGGAAGTATATGGTTTGAATTACTCAAATTTGAAAAAACTATAACTTTTAATTTATAAACTTGGGTAAAAGGAGAGCGCGAATTCATCCATCCACATTTCAAAAGTAAAGAACCTTGGGATAAAATTAAATTAAATGTTTATCTAGAGTTTTGATGGAGTAGCTCTAGCCTTTAGTAGGTAGGGATGAAAATATGTTGGATGAATCCGATCAAGTTTGAATTTGGGTGTGGTTTAGGTGTTGATTTTGCACCTGCATAATAATAATATGTTGGATTCTAACTAGTATTTTGTAATTATTTACTTTATTGTTGACATATTAGGTTAATATAATTGTGATCAAATTGCCATACTAAAAAGATAATTAACAACACAATAGTAGTAGGGATATTTTTAAAATAATTCTCTAATAATACATCAATTAATTGATTTAATTAATATGATACTATGTGTTATAGCATTCGGTTTTTAACATTTTTAATTTTTATGAGGAAAAAGTTTGAAAAGTTCCAATTTTAATTTTAAAAATAGTGTTATAAATAGAATTATCATCTCGACATAAAAATAACACTTTTAATAATGTTAACAAAGTCTTTTTATTTCGAATATTGTCATTACATAATAATTTTAATATGCAAAGGAATATATGACATAAAATAGTTAAAAAAGTAATTTGTTAACATTATGGATGTGATGTTGGTTGAATTGTGAGTATAGGGGCAGTAAAAAGGGAATGAGTTTAATTGTCAAATGCCCGACTTCCAATTTTATGATTGAAGTCCGATTCTCCACCCAATCCTCTATTCATCTTCTTTATTCATTTTGTAATTTGTGTGGTTTGAACTCTTACACATTTTTGTTGATACCCGAGTGTCAATATTTAAAAGAAAAAAGACAAAGAAAGAGCAATATATCAAAAGTAATTTTTTTTTTTTTAAAAAAAAACAACCTAAATTTCGCATTAGATCCGTCCAGCACAATTAATTTTAGTCTAAATTTAACCATTTAAGCCCATCGTAAACTTGGTCCAAATATAAATATTTTATGGTCTTTATTTTTTTCTTTTAATTTTTTCTTGGAAGAGTTGAAGCAAGAAAAATTATGATCTTTTTTTTTGGATAAACTGAAAAATTATGATCTCTATTTGGTTTCATAAAAAATAATAATAATAATAATAATAATAATAATAATAATAATAATAATAATAATAAATAAAAGAAAAATTCCCACACACAGACCAGTGCAGTATTTGATTTTTAACCCTAGCGGAAGTCCGAACGGCGCACCTCCTCCTCGTCTTCCATTTTGGGCCGTTCCTCCCCAGTCCCACTCCCACATACTTCTACACTCTCCTCTGTTCCAGACTACACCTTGCAAGCGTAAATTCCCATCTTCAGTCCAACGGACTACCTACTGGCTCATCCACGTCATTTTCTCTGTCTTCATTTTGCTTTCTCTTTCTTCTCCATCTCTACGCGCTGCAAAACTCCCCCTTCCAAATCCCTCTTCTCCTCTGTCGCCGTTTTCCACTCTGCTCTCGCCTCGCCGGTGCTCACGAACCCATTGCCCTCCCTTGCCGTTCCTTCCGTCGCCCACAAGTCTCCGATTAATATAGTCATGTAACTCCCCACTTTCGGCTTGTTTTCAAAAACAGAATATTTGCATTGTTCCCATTTCTTGCCTATTGAACATTTTTGTAATACTAATTGATTGTATATATATATACTCCCTCCGAGTCTGCGAACCATTCAACTCGGTTCTTTTTTTTTTTTTTTAAAAAAAATAAATTTAAATTACTCCTATTTTTTAAGTGAATTTGACATTGGCGCCAAATTCTTGAAATAGGTTTTGGCGCGGGGGCGCCGGCGCCATGCCATTAAAGTCAGGGTTTTGGGATTGATTAGATTTGAAACATTGAATAATTCGCCTCGGCTGCCAGACTGCAATAACTTTGCATCTTTTGTAGTATGCGATTGTTGAAAAACTTATCCCAGGCTACGAACTAGGGCTAATCAAGAGCTCTTTGGGGGAACAGGTAAGGATTGTATGGATAATCTAAATGCTGTGAAGTAGATAAGTTGAGTGAAATGTCAAAAAAAGTTGAGTCTGCAAGTGCTAATTTAGTACTTAATTCATTAATTTGCTCGTTGCATTTCTTAATTTACAATGTTTTTTTTATTTATGTGAAGCTCGGTTGATCTGTGTAAAGTTTTATGTGTATAATTCAGAAAGTTTAGGATCTGTAGCTACGATTTTCTGGGTTACTTTAGCAACCTATTTATTTTTGTCCTTGTCTGCGAGGATGTTTGAAGCTGTATCCTATTTTTGTTGCACAGGCTGTCTCTTTGAACAGTGTTAGATGATAATGCACCATTGTTGTTAAGAGAAAATATGTTTGGAAGTAATATTTGAGTTCTACATGGCCATTTGTCACCCCACCCAATTGCTGATTGCCATGTCCTTAAGAAAGGAAAGGTCTCAGTTGTTTAATTTCCCTCTTATACTTCTTCTGTTTGATTAATTTTTGTTATTTTAAATTTTAATAGGTTCTAGATCAACTATTCACAGTTGATAGTTTAGAAATGGTGCCTCAAGCCCCACATTCTTATGTCTGGCTAATTGTTAGTCAGTTACATTATAGCCATTTCTTTGTAAAGAAAATGATTTGTCATGTTGTTGTGTTGTGTTCAGGTTACTTTTGGTTCTTTACGAAGTAGTGAATTCAATTCAGCTTCAGGAAATCTGATTGCAAAGCTTAAATTGTTTGCCGGACAAAGAGTCTGCCGAAGATATTTAGTAATGGGCCATAATTCTGTTGAGTACCTTTCCAATGGAAAAATAGATACTCATTCTGCGTCAAAGAGGAGCTACCAAGTTGTAGTTGCTGCAACCTCGGATTTGGGTATTGGGAAAGATGGTAAGTTACCTTGGAAATTGCCTGGAGACCTTAAATTTTTCAAGGAGGTCACTATGGCCACATTGGATCCCAGTAAGAAGAATGCAGTGATGATGGGGAGGAAAACTTGGGAAAGCATTCCTCCTCAATTCCGACCCCTACCAGGTCGCCTCAATGTTGTGTTAACTCGTTCAGGAAGTCCTGATGCTGCTGCACCAGAAAACGTTATTAAATGCGGTAGCGTGTCGTTAGCTCTTAAGTTATTATCAGAGCCTCCCTACAACGGTTGCATAGAGAAGGTTTTCTTGATAGGAGGCGGTGAAATTTTTAGGTACGTGTCATGATTTTTATTTCTACTGTGCAATTTTTTGCTTTCTGTTTTACATTGAGCAGTTTACACTTGCATTGAGGATAACTTGTATGATGCAGGGAAGCTTTGAATGCTCCAGAATGTGATGCCATCCACATAACTGAGATTAAAACACCAATTGAATGTGATACCTTTATTCCTCCAATTGATATGTCAATCTATCATCCATGGTTTTCATCATCCCCTGTTGTTGAGAATGACATCCAATATTGCTTTACAACATATGTACGCCTGAAGACCACTGATGGACATGTTAGCAAGTCAGGCGATGGGAGCTGTACATCACAATCCAAAAAATGCAAACTCTCAGATTTCACATTCTTGCCGAAATTGATTTTTGATAGGCATGAAGAGTTCCTCTATTTGAAGCTTGTCCAAGATATTATTTCAAATGGGAATAAGAAAGATGACCGGACAGGTACCGGTACTGTTTCTAAATTTGGTTGCCAGGTATATTACTGGAAATTGGAAATGTTGTTTCTAGGTTATTTCTTTATCTATTTCTCTGTTAATACCTTACTGATACCGGTACTGTACTATACATTTTCTAGATGAGATTCAATCTCCGCAAAAATTTCCCACTCCTCACAACTAAGGTATGAATATCATGTTTAAAATTTTAATGATGTGCTAGAAAATCTCTTTAATTTTTTACATTCTGCTGTTATAATAGAAGTGGGGGAGGGGATAGTTTTTATTCATTGACATAATTTTCACCATTGCTTGTGGTGGCACATTGGCTTTTTTGTGTCTCGAAGAGGGTTTTCTGGCGAGGAGTGGTCGAGGAACTGTTGTGGTTCATTAGTGGTTCTACAAATGCAAAGGTACTTTTCAACCATTTCAGATTTTATTATTTGGTAACTAGTTCACTACAACTGTATGATGGCATGTAACAAGTCATCTAGTAGCACCTGTTTAGAAAACCTTTGTCATTCCAGAAGGTTTAAGAAGATAATAAGTGGAAGATGTTTACAAGTGCTAAAAGAGAAAACATGGTTGCCACATGTCAAAAGAATAGCTTGCCACATGGCAAGTTCTTAATTACAGCTATCAATTAAATGTAATCAAAATCAAATAATTAGTAATGATATAACTTTTTTTTTGCTGAAAAAAAAGTTTTATCATTACGAATTATATAACTTTTTTTATTTTTATAATTAGTTATGATATAACCTTTTTTTTAATAATTAGTAATGATACAACGTATTATATACTCCCTCCGTTTTCAAAAAGTTGTAACATTCCTGTATTTTCACGCAATTCAATATACTTTTTTAATGCTTAATATCTCACACAAGTAAAAATCCTAAAAATTTGATGTTTGAAAACTACGCGATTAGACGAATCCAACAAGATCTCATTTGACTATTTTTTTAAATCTTATATAAGTGTGTTAAAAAATTGAATCAAAGTTACTCAATGAATAGTAACAACTATGCAAATGTTTCAATTATACAAAAACGGAGGGTGTTGGTTTCAATTAAATGTTTCAACTATGCAATTTTTTTTATATCTTGTGTTTTCTTAATATTTGTGTAGCCGTTATTAATTAGTTTAGAATAGCATTCTTTCAATTTATACCTTTTTATTTTATTATGAGACAAAATTCTATTACTATTATAATATTACATGTTTATGATGCTAATTATTTTTATTACTTTCTTTTAAGGGAATGTTATTTCTATAACTTATCAAAACCACGTATAATGTATTCGCACTGGGTTTCATGTAGTTTCAAAACAAGTTCAAAACTTATACTCTGTACTACTGTTTAATTTACTGTTATCATCACTGTTTGTGTCTTACCTTTCGTATCTGCAGCACTCTTTCATTTTAAACATTTCATACCTTGGATCAAGTTTAAGGAGTTGAGCTTTTTGGTTACAGTAAATGTTGCAGTTTTGAATTGTACACCTACAAACCAGACGACTTTCATTTATCTGTCAATATTCCTGTTTTCATGAGCCTATCCAATTTCTTTTTTCATATTTTTGTTTCTCTTTAGCTGTAATGCTGCCATGTCAAGGAATCATTGAAAATGTCATTTGATGCAGATTCTGCAAGAAAAAGGCATACACATATGGGATGGCAATGCATCTAGAGAATATCTTGACAGGCAACCACAAACTCCACAATCAAGTTTTCCTAATTATATTTGCTTAATTTGATGAAAGTTGTTTCAACTTTCCAATTTCTCCCTTGCTCTTTGCCTTTTTTGTATCCAGTATTGGCTTGACGGACAGGGAAGAGGGTGACTTGGGACCTGTATATGGATTTCAGTGGAGACATTTTGGTGCCAAGTTAGTAAATTGTTGTTAAAACATAATTGAGGAAAACTTAATATTTTGAATCGACGTCATTCTTTAAATTTCTTCTACAGCTATTCCAATATGCATGCGGACTATACCGGACAAGGGTTTGATCAATTACTAGATGTTATAGACAAGATAAAGAACAAACCGGATGACAGGCGGATTATCCTTTCGGCTTGGAATCCTTCTGATCTTAAGTTGATGGCCTTACCCCCATGTCACATGTTTGCACAGGTTGGTGAAAATTTAACTTTTATTTTAGCTTATCAAGATATTAAGCAACACCGTATTATCACCTGTATTGTGCTGATTCAAGTTCCTTATAACTCCCTGTTCAGTTTTACGTAGCCAATGGTGAGCTGTCTTGTCAGATGTATCAACGGTCTGCTGATATGGGTCTTGGGGTGCCATTCAACATCGCATCTTATTCACTGTTGACATGCATGATTGCTCATGTTTGCGGTATGCATCTCTATGTCTGTACTCTATAGCAAAGTGAAAAAAATGTCGACAATATTTGCACTCGCCTTGAACTAGTTTCGATGTGCATTGCTTACATTGTCTATCCTCCACAGACCTTGTACCCGGCGACTTTATCCACGTAATTGGGGACACTCATGTCTACAAAACTCACATCAGCCCTCTACTGGAGCAGCTCAAAAATCTTCCCAGACCTTTCCCAGTAAGTTGTCCTAACATGTATTTAAAGTTTTTATCCATTTAAGGAATGACTGCTGCTTGAACTTCTTTGATGGAACTATCCATACATTTAATCTATGTATTGTCTGTGAACTTTAATATTCAATGACCCTATATCGTCGAACAGATTCTGAAGATCAATTCACAGAAAAAGGACATAGATGCATTTGTGGCCTCGGATTTCGAACTTAGGAACTATGAACCTCACCAGAAGATAGACATGAAAATGGCAGTGTAGACAATTTACTGTAGTTGGTTAATTTTAAATGTTTGCAATTGTTACAGTGTGTGGACTTTGATGGCATGTTCTTGCCTTGCTGTATTTTACCAAGTGGCAAACATTTCTTACATGAATGCGTTGGACTTTTGGTTGTGTAAATGCTATGGAAAAGCATACCTTGTGATCTTTGTCAAAGTATGCATTTTGCTATTTCTTTTTTTTTTTAAAAAATATATATATATATATATATATAAAATATGTATGATGTCTTTTGAAAATTTGAAAAGAATCAAATAAAAAGATAAAAAAATTTATATTATTGATAGCCTACGGTATGCAAAATTAAATTTAAATTTTTTAAAAATGGCCAAGTGTTTTGTAAATTACTTATTCTGTTTTTATATGGGTAAAGTGACAATTGGATTTTTATAATTTCCTATTTTCCTTACAGTTTTATGAAAACAAAGGTAGTAATTCCCTTGTCCCAATATTATCACAAAATCTAATCATTTATTTTCACTTATTTAATGAAGTATTTAATATATCAAAAATTATATAAAATACTATATATTATAAAAATATAGTATTAGACGATTCTACAAAAAATGGGGATGTTAGAGTATAACATTAGGGAAAAAAATACTTCTATTTATTAAAATATACAGTGACAGAAAACTCATTAAAAAAAATCATTGGAGGGAATATATTCATATAACATTATTGCATATTTGATTTGAAATCAGACGTCTCCTAACAATAATCTTTGGTGAGAGAAGGAATTAGAGCGTGATAATAATATTAAAGGACAAATTCATAGATTTTTTTTGGTAAACGGTGACACTCATGTGTTGGCAAAGGTGTGTGAGAGCCAAATCACACAAATTCATAGATTTACTTGGGCTATTCAGAGTGCGATCTAGATCAAACTAAACCGCAAACAAAACCATATTTTCACGAGTTGGTTTGGTTTGCAGTTTAAAATTTATGGTTTAATTTTTATTTTTACTAAATATTGGTTTGTGGTTTAGATTTGGTTTGGAGGAAAAAATTTACCAAATCAGACCGCACTATATATATGTAAAGAGTGTGAAGATAGTGAACTTTTTATTGAAGTTTTGTTACATTTCTATAGTTATTTTAATTTATTTTTCTTTTTCAGTATTACTTATATAATACTTCATCCGTTCCTAATTAATTGACACGGTTGATGTTTTGTCACTGTTCATTGAGTAACTTTGATTCGACTTTTTCATACAATTACATAAGATAAAATATAATCAATTGAGATCTTGTTGGATTCGTCTAATCGCATAGATTTAGAATATCAAATTTTCATAATTTTTACTCGTATGCAATTTGAGTTATTAAGGATTAAAAATGTGTATTGGATTGCGTGAAATGTGGGTCTGTGGCAATTAAAAAGGAACAGAGGAAGTATCAACTACTACCTCCGTCTTGGTGTTTTTGTTACATTTGGTTTTTTGGCACTATTCAATGTTTAACTTTGATTCGAATTTTTATAATAGCTATGTAAGAAAAAACATAGTCAAGTGAGATCTTGTTAGATTCTTCTAATCTTGTAGTTTTAGACAATTAATTTTTTATAACTCTTCGTGGTACACAATTTAAGTTATTAATCGTTAAAAATGTGTATTGGCATACGTGCTGGGTGGATCCGTAATAAAAATAGTGAGACGGAGGAAGTATATAATTTGTTGTTCACCAAAAAAACTATATAATTTGTTGTTTTCTTATGCTATAAGTTATTGGGCTTAGAGTGACAAATGATTGAAATGCAAGATCAAGATTTAATTTTACTTGTTTCTAGATCATTATCTATTAATAATTGTAGTTTTTTTTTTTTTTTTTTTTTTTTTTTGCCCCCAAGAGTTTCTAATATTTCTAATTCATTAAATATTTGGCTTGTAAACAGTGAACATATTTTTTTTTCAAAACTTTTAATTAGTATTTCGGAGTTTGGACTGTTACATTTACGACTGTAATTCATAGAATTTTTTGTTTTTAAAATTTTGGTTAAACTGAAACCAAATCGCACTAAACCGTTTTTTGGTTTGATTTGGTTTGGTTTGATTTGAAATGATAAAATGGTTTTGGTTTATGTTGATTTTTTTTCCAAACTGTTTTTTGTGGTTTGGTTTGTGTCTGATGCCAAACCGCACCAAACCAAACCGTGCCTTCAGTTAAGAAGAAGATGCTATTTGGTTAAATTATACTTCCTCCGTATCTATAAGTTTCTTATAGTTTGAATTTTATCACTGTTCATTGTATCACTTTGACTTAATTTTTTATTATAATTATACAAGTTAAAATATAGCCAAGTGAAATTTTGTTAGATTCGTTTCATCTTGTAGTTTTTAAATATCGAACTTTTAGAATTTTTACTTGTACCAAACTTGAGTTATTAATGGTTTAAAATTTGCATTGGACTGCATAAAAAGTGCGACTGTAAGGAATTTATTGTAACGCCCCGAAAATTCAAATATAATTTTCGCAAGCATTACCCCTGTACTAACTATCCTAAACTAGTGGCCAGCTAATTTAAAACAGCTAGTACAGGACTGAGTAAACCTAAAGTGATCATCTGATTAATCCAGTTTAATGCGGAAACTAAAACAAATAAAACACATAAGCACATAGGAGGTTCCACCATAATAATCAAATAAACATTCCAGCAGCTCATCCAGACTGCAAGCCTCTCAAACAGCATACCAACCTAGTCTCATAGTATCACATAACCACGTAAAGATAGACATAAAAGTCCTATCTATGTGATCTCTCAATACCCTCAAACCCAGTCATGCTCCAGTACCTCCAGCAGGATCTATAAAACAAACAAAGCAAAGGGGTCAGCACAAGTACTGAGCAAGGGCATGCGTGCAGGGGTTTATAGGGGGATATAATATAATAATAAACAAATAACAAAAGAAGCAGATAAAACATCACACCGTCCCATACCGGTGCTTCAACCACAAACATACAATTTATGCAAACATCACACCGTCCCATACCGGTGCTTCAACCACAGGCATACAATTTATGCACGTGATGCATGGCCTAACATACACCTATCTACCCTATATGCAAATGCAAATGAATATGCCTAGCCGGCAACCTAAACCCGGGCGGTATGAACCCACGGGTGAGGATATCATCAACTCCAACCCGTTACAGGGTAACATACACCATCCCCGCAGGGACCATAGGCATCACAGCCCAATCACAGGCATAACAGCCTAATAATCACCCCGCAGGGCCATCGGGACTCAACAACACCGGTAAAGGCTGCCCGATCAGACATTTCCAATATGTCCATCCATCCATAATGCAATACCATGCATTATAATAACCAGCCCAAAAGGGCCAACAGGAATAAAAACCAATAATCCACCCCGCAGGGTCATCGGGACTCAACAACACCGGTAAAGGCTGCCCGATCAGACATTTCCAATATGTCCATCCATTCATAATGCAATATCATGCATTATAATAACCACCCCAAAAGGGTAACAGACATAACAGTCAATAATACACCCCGCAGGGCCATCCAGACTCAACAACACCTGTGAAGATTGCCCGATCAATCATAAACGTCATAATAACCCATCGGGTTAATAACCATCAATTTCAATGCAATAACATGCATATGAAAATAACATGATAATCAAGAATTACCTTCGCAAGGTTCGCCTGTTCCACAATACCATATAAACATCTCGCGTACCTTTCAAAGCTAAGACAGCATCCCGACACAACATAATGAGTGTCATTTCACCACATGAGTATGAACCTCATGTCCCAACAGGTTGTAACATTATATTCACGACCTCCATGAGTTATATACATATTCCCAAATTTCAGAACACCGCAAGGAAATCATAATTCATTCATTAGAGCGAGGAGTTCGACAAGAACACACGAATAGGCATTCATCACCATCTAATAAGCGATATGATAACCCGATAAGCATATCATCATCTAAATTATCATACCATAAGCTTAAACCCTCATAAATATTGTGAATAATAAACCTGCGAATCAAACGGAAGAAAAATCGAGCAAAAACTCCAATATCATCCAAAAATCACCCCAACACACACAATAATGCAAGCATAACCCTTGCCTTAAATGAGTGATGATCCACAAGCTTCAATAACAGCTCCCAAGCCTTCCAATCACCAACAGTAAGCTACAATGCAAGAATAAATCTCAAAATCCAACAATTTCTCATTTGGACCAAAAATCATGTCCAACGTCGCAGATTACGCCAAATCAGTTTAAAAATTCATACGACAGGCAAAGGATGTGAAATTTAGACTGTAGGTTGCCAAGACATAGAGGAACAACTTTCATGTTTTGTACTTTTTAAAATAAGGCCTAGAAACTCTTCAAAATCCAAGTTCTTTATAGAACATGCATTCTGCCGGAAATTCAACAATAGACTTAAACGTTTCAACAGGTGTTAGAAATACTAAAACTCGTCCAAAAATTCTGAAATTTTAACACAAAGTAGATAACACATATATAAGTATTTTTCATGAAGAAGTAATGTGGGTTTGAGGACTCTAAATCATTCAAAAACTCAGATTTCAGAAAATAACATCTCTTAACTTTCAGTAAAAATGGATTTTGACCTTCCGATAAACCAGATCCCATATCTTTTTCATACGACAATTAAAAATCACGAAATTTGACAGAGAGATACTTCACACAATTATGAACATCTTTCATGAAGAAATGGTTGAGGGAAAACAACTATAAAGTGGTCAAAAATGCTCTACAAGTTCAGACTATGGTGCTGTCCGATTTCCAGCAAAAGTCTTAAGTAAACCAGATTCAATTTGGGATAGCAAATGGAGTCTAAAATTCGTGAAATTTGGAGGACAAAAACTTTATGATGTTAAGAACATTTTTCATGAAGAAAGGTTTTCGGAATAAGGTCTAGAAAAGGTTCGAAAATACAGATGCAAAAGGTTGCGCAACAATATATCAAAGTTGACAGATTTAACAATTGATTGTTCTAAGTTTATAACTTCTAAATTTTTCAACCAAACACATCAAAACTTGAAATGGACAGAGATTCAACTTACATAAGCCTCCTCAATCAAGATCCAAACTCCAATTGAAGATTTACACCTTCATTTCAAGCCGGTCTACAAGAAGTTCATCACACAACACCCATTTTCGTCACCTCCAAAATACCCATTAAAAATCACTTCTATTTTCATAAAAACAAGGAATATATGGGGGAAAACACTTACCTCAAGTTATAGTATGAATCCCCCACTTGATTTCGCACTAAAATCCTCAATTTCTCAAGAATTTCAAGATCCCCAATTTGCCTCTTGCATAGTGACGGGAATGGAGAAGAAATTGACAATGAAATGGGTTTCCTACCCCAAAATCTGATTTGTAGGCTCAAATAATTGCCTCGGGCCGGGCCAAGGGTTGCGGGTCGGGCCTAAAGGTAAGTAATTGGGCTGGACTATCAAGTATTGGACCAAATACACCTTAATTCTTCAACTTGAGCACTTGAGCTCTTATTAATTTGTGGGTCTGCTACCCACTTATTTTCATCCACTTCAATATAATAACTCTTCTACAAAATAATATATATTATTTATCTCTATTAATTAAACACAATTAATTAAATTAATTATGCGTTAATTAATCGGGATGTTACATTTATAGATACAGAGGAAGTACTACTATAATCCAATTATCATTATTTTATAATATTATAAAAGTATATGATTATATGATTCTAACAAAACCCCAAGTCAACAATTTTGTTCAAATATATGATTGCAACAACATTGTTTCAATATTAAATAATGAACCATGTAAAAATGCTAAACATAATATAATAGATCAATAGATGAGATGGAGGGAGTATATCGATAAACTATTTTCTACTTTCTTAATAATAATAATAATAATAATAATAATAGGATCCCATCGACTTATCATTCATACGCATTAATTTGTGAAATTGAAATTGCAGCAAACATATGAGTTTTGTTGACTTTTTACCTCCACCACTAGCATAAAATGATCCAATATTGAGCTCGTCCTCATGGGTTGGCTGCCGGTTTGGTAGACAGCCATTTATTGCACTAATTTATTTCCTTATTCATATTTTTTAAATAATACTCCTTGTTACCTAATGCAGTTTTATCCATGGTAAGAGACTGTGACAATTTAAATAAATATATTGGGTTTAAACCTTTATATATTAGGAGTACTTCATAATTCTATTTTAGGAGAGATATCCTTTTTTGGTGAAACCGAATATCCCAAGCCACATTGGAAAAGACACATCCTTGAGCAAATGCATTTTTAAAATCTAATATATCAAAATTTATATTAAAAATATTATAGTATAAAATATGGAGTAGTATATTATAAAATTATGAAAATAAAATGAATGAATAAGAGAAAAAAGAATGGGGATGAAGACTTAATTTAGTGGTTAAGTTACTAACTCTCAATCTTTAGATGAGTTCGATTTCCCACCTAACCCCTATCTGTCTCCTTTGTCCATTTCCCTTTCAAGCGTGAATATACTGTTAGAGAAAAAGAGATGAAGTAAAAAACATTCAAACCCCCGTCATTAAATTGAAATGTACACTCAAATTACACTTCATCTGAAGACTGAAGTGTGGTAACTGGTAAGTTATAAATGTTCCATTCAATACTTCCCTTGTTCTTGAGCAATTTTTATGAAGCTGTTAAAATGCAATTTAATATTTTCATAATGACTTGTTTTTTAAATTAATTTTGAGTCATCTGTAAAAATATCATACGGAAAAGAACAAATAAATAAATAAAAAGAAAATTGAATTTTTATCAATTCCAACCGAAACAAGTTCCATAGAATTCACACGAAATTTAAATTTTCACTGTATAGTTTACTGAAGTACTTTGGTAATTGATTATGTTCTTCAAAATTGATGCCCTTTTATTTTCTTTTGCTCCAGTGTTCCTCGATGAATTCATCTACTCGTCGCCGGAACTCTTCGCCGCTTAAGGCCTCCATATCCGCAGCCGCCTCAGATGACTCAGCGTTTGATGTTTTCCGGCGGATCTCCGTCTCAGATCTTCGAAGCTCCGGCCCTGGCCTTACCGCAATATCCTTCTTCAGTTTCTCCGATTGCGTTCTCTGAAATCTATATATGTGCCTCGCCGCCTTCTCTATTGCCGCCGTTGCTTCCGTTGCTGCAACAATGTGCTTCTCATCATCGCCGCAGTCCTCGGATTCCGGCGCAGGAGGCGGAGAAGGCTCGATTTGGCTATATTTCTCGCACACATCGTCTAGTTCGCCGTCGGCGGAGAGATTCGCGGCGTCGTCGTTGTTGCGGAAAATGGCGAACAACGCAGCAATGATGGCGTTTCCAACGAAAAACACGAGGTGTTGGTTGAAGACATAGGTCGAGTCAAGAGCCGCCGACAACCGCGCCACTGACCACAAAATCAGTCCGGAAACCACCGCGATTTGGAAAAACCGCCATATCCTGAGGATCCTGCAGAAACGGTTAAACCTCGCAATGGCCTCTTTGGTATCGGATTTCACAACATCATCACCAAACTGTTGGCGTTCCATTTTCCGAAACAAAATCGCAGGGCGTCTCAACAATTTGCGAATGAATGATTTACCAGAGATGACAGATTGATCCACAGACGACCACAATTCGTCAAGAGGAAGGTATACAATAGTGGAGCAGCAGCAGCAGCAGTAGCTGGTGGGGTAGCCACTCTGGGGATACAACGTTGACAGGTAAAAGGGGGCATATGTAGCGGTAGGTGGGGGCACAGTTGGCGTTCCGTTTATTGCTAATTTGCTAGAAGTATATACTATCTGGAGTAATAAATTTGGGTGTGTATAGTATAGATATATATTACTGTCAATTGATTTTGTAAATTTTGAATTGTCTTTGCAGGCTGCAGCAGATGGCAGAGCTGGAGGGGAACTGACCTGCTGCAATTACAGCAACGACGGCGGCGCTGAAGCTGCCCCGCCGCTGAAGCTGCCCCGCCGCTGTACATGGAGTGCTGGCTGGCCCACTGGTACGCTGCTACTGAAACCACTACATGTTCGGTTCCATAATAGAAGTAATTTATACCAAGGTTATCAAGATCGGGATCCTAAGTAGGATCGTTTTTGTCTTTGCAAGATCGGGATCGTAGGATCGAATCGGGATCCTAAGATCCTATGAAATTATTATTTATATTTTTAAAAATTAATATTTGTTAATTATCTCATTAAACTGGTGACATGTATAATTGAAAATATATATTTTAGATCAATTTTTAACAAGAATTTGATAGTTAATTGTATGCTTATTAATGATCCAATAGAAGTTAAACACTGACATAGAACCCAACAATTTTGAGTTCAATATATGCAAAGATACATTAAACAAAATTGACAAAAATAACATCATGACCAAAATCACAAAGAGCTAGAGATAATAAGTAATTTTGCTCCGAAAAAAAAAAAAAAAAAACCAAAGGGGTAGGATCGGATCGCTCAGCGATCCTACGATCCTACTCCGATCCTACCGATCCTACTGATCCTACTGCGATCCTACCATATTTACGATCCTATGGCGATCCGGATCGTTTTTTATGGGTGGGATCGTAGGATCGTGCGATCCTACGATCAGGATCGCGATTTTGATAACTATGATTTATACTACTACTAATTCGATCCTTGTAGTATCAGATGGTAATTTGCTAGCAAGATAAAAAAAAAAAACGAAAACAAAATACTCCAATATAAAATAGTTATTGAAAAAATGCTGATCTATGGTTGAAAATACTGAAATTTAATATATCTATATATATATCTATCTATATAATAAATCCTGAATACTTTTTGGCATGTTTAGACTGTATTGCCCTTATTAAATATACTTCATCCTTTTAAATTTTAAGGGTTAAACAGTAATTATGCCTTAGGTTTCCACGTAGGCGCTGATTAATCATCCAGAAAAGTACAGTCATTCACACATCACCCCTAAATCGTCCTCCTTACCATGTCATCAACCTTTTAAATCTTTTATTTGGATAATAAATCTATTTATTAGTATATGAAAATCTTGATAAATCTTTTCATATATTTTACAAATATATAAATTGGAAACAAATTATAATATATTTGATGTTTATGATAATTTAGTAAAACCAATATATTATAAATCCTTTAGTTGAATATGCTATATTTTCAAATATATTATATTAATTATATGTAAATATGAGCCAAAAATATTATCTTAATCAATAGAATAAATAAAAAAATTTAATTTATACTTTTTGGCATATACAGATTGTATTGTCCCTTTTCAAAATAACTCAATCTTTTTAATTTTAAGGGTTCATCAGTCATTATGCCATCATTTTATGATCAATGGCTACAATTAATCCACAAGCGCTGATTAATCACATATGATACACGTCAACGTGATTAATTATACTTGCCATATTATCAACTTTTTATATCCTATGTTTAGATCATTAATATATCTACTAATTTAAAAAAATCTTGAAAAAATCTTTCTATATATTTTCAAAGATATAAAATATAAATATAAAAAAATAATATACTTTTTTTTGCTAGACAATTTATAATATACTTCTTTAATTGAATATATTAGTATGTAAAAAAATTTATAATATGTAATATTTAATTTTTAATAAATATTTACATATATCTATATATTATAAGTTATAAATTAAATAAATTATATCTTATTAATAAATATTTAATTAAATCTAATATGTTATAAATTTTTAATTGAATATAGTATATTCAATATATATTAAAATTTGAAATTTGATGCTAAAACATTAACCTAACTCAATATAATAAATTAAAAACTTATAACCATATTTTAGTTAATTTATCGAAATGTATATTTAAAAGAAATTATTAATTCAGTTATAGAAATATTGATCAAATATTAATTTTAATTTTTAGTATCAAGTATAATAAATAATAGCATATCATAAATATAATATATTCAAACTAAAATATAATAATAGAATTATATGAACCTCTATAAATATTATATTAACTCATCCAAAATCAAAATCAATCTTCGCTAATTATTTTTTTTTTAATCTCTCTATTATACTTATCACAATTCATATGTTCTATGAGGATAATATATAAAATTCATCTGCTCTATCATAATTAATAGTATAAAATTAGGTTTTGGTTAGGGTGCGATCAAGTCATTTGACTTGATGTGCTGCGGAAGATTCCCACCATTGATTAATTTTGTAAATCAACGGTTGAGATTAACTTGAAGGTTAAAATAGTAAATTTGCTATATTATTTGAGAATGAACGTTCTTCTTCTTCTTCCGTCTTCTTCCGTTCTTCTTCTCTTCTTCTTTGCATTTCAAGGATTGATATCATACTACCCTCCAATTTGCTTAATTATGCTGCTATACATAGATATACGTCGCTGAAATATTTTTAAATAAAGTCATTGAATTGTTCATGAAAACGTACCCGAAATATTCTAGTTGAGTCGCTGAATTATTCTTCATAGCATCGCTGAATTATTCTTCATAGCATCGCTGAATTCTTCTTGACAGCCTCGCTGAATTCTTCTTTGTAGCGTCGCTGAATTCTTCTGTGTAATGTGGCTGAATGCTGAACTCTTCTAGATTAGTGTCGCTTAAATATTTTTTATTTGAAATTATCTATTAATATATTTGTTACCATTCGTTGATGATTATTTGAAAATATTAGATTAGATATGATATTATTTACCAAATATTAGATATGATAACATACTAAATATAGGTTTACCAAATATCAGATATGATATTATTTACCAAATATTAGATATGATAACAGAATTGTTTTTGGTAGCATCGCTGAATCATTCTTGGTAGCGTCGCTGAATTCTGCTTGGTACCATCGCTGAATTACTCTACCTGATCTCGCTGAAATATATTTGATAGCATCCCTTCATTATTTTTGATAGCATCACAGAATTGTTTTTGGTAGCATCGCTGAATTATTCTAGGTTGCGTCGCTGAATTATTCTTGGTATCATCGCTGAATTATGCTAGATACGGTCGGTGAAATATATTTGATAGCATCCCTTCATTATTTTTGGTAGCATCACATAATTATTTTTGGTAGCATCGCTGAATCATTATAGGTTGCATCGCTGAATTATTCTTGGTACCATCGCTGAATTATTCTTGGTACCATCGCTGAATTATGCTAGATACTGTCGCTGAATTCCTCTACTTGTGGTCCCTGAAATATATTTTATAGCATCACTTAATTTTTTTTGGTAAGATCGCTGAAATGATCTATTAATAAATTTGATACGTATCTTTGATCATAAAAAGATATTATTTGAAATATTAGATATGGATTACCAAATATTTGATATGATTTACCAAATAATAAATATGATAACATACTAAATATAGAGTTACCAAATATTAGATATGATAACATGTCTAAAATACTTGTTGTATCGCTGAAATGCATTGTTTTTAAAATGAACTATTATTGTGTTATGACAATTATACCCTTTATCATTTACAACCCTTGGATTTTAAACGGACGCTTCAGATCGCTGCCTTGATGTGCTGCGGGATTTGTTGATTGCACCCTAACTGGACCCATAAAATTATTAAGAGCACCGAGGATACAACCAAATTCCCTCTTCAAACATAACAGATCTTTCAGGATGTAATGGAACTTCTTGAAAATAATTTATAGGCACAAAATATCTCTAACTACTACCAATCAAAATCAAGACCATAAAATGGTCAAGTTTTCCATAAAACAATCAAATCAAAACTTCATTTCTAATTTTTTTTTTTTGGAAAATATTATTTTCAGCTTACTATTTGTATAACCCATTAAATTCCACCATGGCTACTGCTTTACCGAATTAACTTATTACTATAATTATTAGTAATATTAAACAAATTAAAATGATTCTTCACTAATCTTATATTCAATTATTAACAACATAATTCTAACTTGCTTAAATATTTCGAGAAACAACAAATAATTTGGAGTATGATACTTTTGAAATCACTCAATAAGAAGTACTCCCTATGCCCCATTTGAAATGCTGAAAAAATTCAGGACACACAGTCCATTGCATTTATTTAATAATTAATATCTTAAAATATAGAAAAATAAAAATTATAAAAAATAAATATTCTAAAACTATGTTAAAGGACAAATCCAACAAGATCTTAATTGATTACATTTTTTCCAGTATAACTGCACTAAAAATTTTAGGTCAAACATATATAATGAACAATGTAAAAAGTCCAAATGAGACATCTGAAATGAGACAGAAGGAGTATAATTTAAGAATCATCGTGAGTTATTCGTATATTAGATAATTACATCATGTTAAGAAATAAATAATTCAAATGCAGTAACATGTTATTATTGGATGACAAGGTGATTGTATACGCCTTTACACGACTTTATATGAATGTATTTGAGAACTCTTTTAAATAATGACAAATGTACTTAACTAGAAATGTTTCCACGAATTTTAAGTCGAGTAAGTAATGAGATATACAAAATATAACAACCAAATATTGTTAAAAAATTATACTCCCTCCGTCCCAGCTAACGTGTCCTGTTTGACTTTTTGACACTGTTCATTGTTCTACTTTGACTTGATTTTATTGCATGTATAGATTTCGAAAAAATAGTCGAGTTTGGTCTTGTTAGAATCGTATAGTCATGTAGTTTTAGAATATATATTTTACATAATTTTTTGTTGTACACATTTTGAGATATTACCGGTTGAAAAAGTGCATTGGATTGTGTGCAAAAGTGAAACAAGACAAGTTAAGTGGGACGGAGGGAGTATAAAAGATGTGCCAATTGAAGATGAATAAACTATGGTAAAGATAATGCGCAAGATAAGGATATTGATAGTACAATTATTGTCACTGTATCCCGTTGCAGACCTACTCAGTATAAATGTACCAATATTTGTAGAAAACAATTCATATGAATCATATAATGATAATATATAGCTCTTGAATTCATATTGTCCCAAAAAATTGTTCTCGATTGTTTATTTGATGCTTTGTATGATTTTTCAAAAAAATTAATAGGAATCACGTGTTTAAAATTACGGGGTCATCTGTTTCTACATAAATTACGATAGCTATAGTGTGGATAAAATGAGACGGAGATATTGACTTTCTATATATATATATATATAAAATATATGAAAAATTCTACTACAGAAACTGGTTAGTTAATATCTATTTGTTTTGTTAATTAAATTAATAAATTATTGATTATATATTTATTTTACAAATGAAAAAAAATCGCCCGTGCGCAGCGAGCGGGTTAAAAATCTAGTATATAATTAAAGTACAATGACAAGACTCAATAGAGGTCATTGAAATTTAATTAAACCAAAGTAAAACATGGCGCAAGATGGGAATCGGAAACCTTGACTTCCTATGTTACCCAATGGGAATTCATCTAGATAAATTTAATTATCCGTCGTCACTCCATATTACTACCTCCGTCTCAGTATAATCGTTACGCTCCCTTCCGACACGTATGCCGATGTACATTTTTAACGGTTAATAACTTAAATTTTGTACAACGAAAAGTTATAAAAAGTTGATTGTCTAAAACTACAAGATTAGACAAATCTAACAAGATCTCATTTGACTATATTTTTTCCTACATAACTATGATAAAAATTTGAATCAAAGTTAAACAGTGAATAGTGATAAAAAGTCAAACGTAACAATATTTGTGAGACGGATGAAGTATAAATTTACTACTACCGTTTTTTAGTTGTCCTTTAAAAAAACATAATACTTCTAAAATACTATTGTACATTTTCTCTCGCCCCAATTCCATTTTTTTTTAGTGGAGTAGGAAATAGGGATAGAAGTGAAAGAGTGGAGAGTAATAATAACTTTACTGTAAATTTTTGGCTAAAACGTCAATAATAAAAGAATGGAGGGAGTAATAGTTTATCCCAACTAGCTAAATGTAATTTGGAATCCTAATTAATCAAATGCATAATCATAAAACACCATGCCGTTTTGATTTCAACTAATGAATCATGTTGATTAATTGACTTTGTAACTAGTCCCAACATCGCTTTCTTAATCGGTCTTTAAAAAAGAAGTTATGTTTAAGTGCATAATCTATCTAAATAGTTTTGAGTCTAACTATTTTAAACCCATACATTGCTTCTAAAAAGTGGGCTAGTTATATAGTGGACACATTTAGTGGGATAGTTTGACCCACATAAAAAGAAGTTATGTTTAAGTGCCCAAAACTTAGAAAAAAAATTATATGAATTTAAATTATAATATATGTTAAATTAAAATTAGACTCACTAAGATATATTTGCAAATGCAACAAAAATATTTTTAATAAAAAGTTTGATTTTGGAGGAAAACATATCAAATTCACATTTTTTTTTCTTTCTGAACAACCTATATAAGAATTCACAAATTCATTCTTCATCACTATATTCATTATTTTTTAAAAAAATTTAAAACATTGTGTAATGCTGTAATATTTTACTACTACGACTAATACTTATATATATATAATTTGTGTATATATATCCTATCTAAATATATGTGGAATGTAGTCAATTGAATCACAAAATTATTAACTAAACAGGAATCCTTTCATAATGTCTGCACCTTTTCTTTATTTTTTTCTTTTAATTCATATAATACAATATATATATATATATATATCAATTTATGGACATAAGGTCATGTATCTATCTTTAATTACTAATGTATTAAAAACAAATTAATTTCATTCAACATAAATTTTAAGGTTTACTTATTTTTTTTTTGGGAAAAGAGGGGCCGAAGCCATTTATTTCATGAATTGCATAATATGGTACAGACCAATCCGGTCAAACTTAATGGCATCAACAACAAAATCAGGAGACCTAACATAGTGTTGGACATTGTTGGACCATAGTTGTCCCTTGATGAAGCAGTCAGCAGCAATGTTGCAGGTTCGAGGAATATGAGAGAATTTAATGTCTCATTCCCATGTAGCCATAGCTTTGATATGTGAGAGCCAATGGCCGGCAGAGCTAGAAGTAATCATGTGAGAGTTAATCAATTGAATAGCATCTCGACAATCGGACTCATCAACTTCAAGTTTCCGGAGTCCTGAAGACCATGCCAGCTGCATGGAAAGGAGGAGGATGGTCCATAATTCAGCATGAAAAATCTCAGAGTGTGTATCTTTAGCCCTCGGGCCACCAATCCAGTTACCATCAGAATCTCAAATGATGCCTCCTGAAAAGCTCAGGCCACGCTTAATGCTAGCATCACAATTAGCCTTGACCCAATCATCCGGCGGTCGTTCCCATCTTGCTCGTACACATTGCCATGATTTGAGACCAACCAGTTTGAGTTCGTGTTTGGAAGCCAAAAACTCATTAGTTGATCTCCTTATTTTAGCGTGAACTGAAGGCCAGAGAAGACATCTTCATTCCCATAAAGCTCCTGGCACCTGGATCTCCGTATTATCCAAGCCCCAATACCAAAGACAGCAGAATTATTCTCCCCTAAGGTTTACATATTTATTTTTAGTCCACAGGTATATTTCATAAATTAATTTCAGGCCTAAATTAAAGTTATAAAAAACCCTACGAACGTAACACACAGAAATTAGAGTAATAATTTTAAGGTACATATCTAGATTCCACTTGCATACCCCATTCATTTTTTTATTATTTTATTTTTATGATTAATGTGTCGGTAATGTGACTAATATCTAATAAATACTGTACATTCTTTACTCAAACTATATAAACGCGTTCTCTACTCCTCTTATTCATATTACATTGTTTTATTTTATTTGAAAGAAAATTTGCTGCATTATTTTAATTACTTTACTATACATTAATAATACTCAGCTCCACAAAATTTTATTTATTTATTTTTTAGGTGGAATGAGGCCATGACATATAAATTACTATAAAGGAATAAATGAGAGAGATAGGAAGCCGGGTTGGGGATAGAATTCCCAATCTAAAGATTGAAAGACAAATACTAATGAATAATTATTTTCAATTATTATTTAAAATACTACAGTATAAAATTAAATAAATAAGAAAGCATGTTGCAATATTTAATCAATTGGAATTGAAAATCATAACTGAAGATAAAATTGTAATCTATAATAGCAACACATATCTATATATATAAATATATATGTATACATTTATTTTTTCAACTATTAATTTATTTATTTTTTCAAAATTATACTCTATCCGTTTCTTTTAAGTGTTTACTATTCATGTAGTAGCTTTAATTCAATTTTTAATATAATCAGATAAGATAAAATATAGTCAAATGGGATCATCAAATTGGATTCCTCTAATCTCAAAGATTTAAAAGAAAAAAAAGATAAATAGGTCCTTTTTCTTTTCAAAAAATTCAAATCAGTCCTTTTTCTATTTTATTACCAAAACAGTCCTCTACAAATGCTAATTATGTTCAAATCAGTCCTTTTTTCACTAATTATATTCTAATTGCTGACGTGACAAGGGTTTTAATTTAAACCTGACACGTGTGCATAATATTAGTCATTTTTCTTTTATCTTTTGCCAATTCAGTCCTAAACTTTTATTTTGTTCTATTTAGTCCTCTACCCCAATCACTCATTTTTATATTAATTGGCCTCAAACCTTTCAAATTATTTCATTTTAGGCCCATAACCTTAAATTTTTTATTATTACTAATACATTTATCAAATAAATGCCCAACATACTTCCGTAAATAAAATTAAATACCAAACCTCATACATTGGGTTTGACCGCCTTGTTACCGGGTCTTCGAAGTTCCGAATTTTACGGACTCTCTCTAACCACCCGACTGTAACGATGGTTCATTGGTTCTGGTTTCCTTCAGCAACAATCAGCACAATCATACTTTGTGGACAATAAAATTCAGGCTATTTTTTTAATATTTTTAATAATATTAATATTTTTCAATAAAACCAAGGCTTCCTGTATCCATAACCTTCCAAAAATTCAAGTTAAATCATTTACTCAAATATTGCTACATTCTAAGGTAGGACGCAAAGTAAGATTCTGTTGATTGTTACTGAAGGAAACCAAAACCAATGAACAATCGGTTGCGGTCGAGTGGTTATTAGAGAGAGTCCGTAAAATTCCGGTACTTGAAAGACCCGATAACAAAGCAGTCGAACCCAATATATGAGGTTTGGTGTTTAATTTTATTTATGGAAGTATGTTGTGCATTTATTTGATAAATGGATTAGTAATAATAAAAAATTTAAGGTTCTGGGCCTAAAATGAAATAATTTGAAAGGTTTGAGGCCAATTAATATAAAAATGAGTGATTGGGGTAGAGGACTAAATAGAACAAAATAAAAGTTTAGGACTGAATTGGCAAAAGATAAAAGAAAAAAGACTAATATTATGCACACGTGTCAGGTTTAAATTAAAACCCTTGCCACGTCAGCAATTAGAATATAATTAGTGAAAAAAGGACTGATTTAAACATAATTAGCATTTGTAGAGGACTGTTTTGGTAATAAAATAGAAAAATGACTGATTTGAATTTTTTGAAAAGAAAAAGGACCTATTTATCCTTTTTTCCAGATTTGAAATATTAAATTTTTATAATTTTTATTTTATATAATTTGAATATTAATTATTAAAATGTATTTTGAATTGCGTGAACACATGAATGGTGGTAGCACTTAAAAAAACTCAGGAAGTATAAGTTTTGGTATCGTATGTGAAAAGAGGAGTATGAATGATGAGTTACAGTAAAAGCTGACCACGCTATGAGTCACACAATAATTTTTCCAAAAATAAGTTAAGTTATTTATTTCGTTTCACTTAAAATATTTTAAATAATTAATGTACTACCTCCGTTTTTTGGGTTTGCACCATTGATCACATGCACGTATATCGGTGCACATTTTCAACGATTAATAATTTAAATTGTAAACAATTAAAAATTATAAAAAATTGATATTCTAAAACTACAAGTTTAGACGAATATAATAAGATATCACTTGACTATGTTTTTTTTTTATTTCATACTAACTATGATAAAAAAAATGAGATAAAGTGAAACTGTGAATAGTAAAATATCAATATTGCAAACCTAAAAAAAAAACAGAGCGAGGGAGTATTTTTGTTTCGAAGTCGTTGGTCAGAAAAAGTTGTTCAAGTTCTCACGCCTTCGGGGTTATAT
This sequence comes from Hygrophila difformis, assembly GCA_030278955.1. Classification (NCBI taxonomy): domain Eukaryota; kingdom Viridiplantae; phylum Streptophyta; class Magnoliopsida; order Lamiales; family Acanthaceae; genus Hygrophila; species Hygrophila difformis. The sequence continues at coordinate 7,082,980 of JAOANR010000014.1, read as the reverse complement.
ATACTAGTAGTTTTCAAGCATTATTAATTAGTAGTGAAATGGACTGTAATTAAGTGATTTGGCTGGCATGCGTGCTGTTCAACTTCATAGCACATTATTAGCACATGACAACACCATTTGCCATGTTTAATTAATTTATTCATCCTCTCATGTCTAGGTTTTTGTTTGATAAACTTTCTTACAGTGAATAAAATAGAACTCAATATCCATTTTATTTATTGAAGAGTTCAAAATTTCCAATGATCGAGAAACACTTTTCATTCCGCCTCTCCTCTATACTCTTTTGGAACATGAATTATTATTTCCTGTTGTTCAACTCACTTTCTTAAAAGTTTTTTGGCCTTTCCTTGTTTTAGGGCAAAGGACGAGGACTTGCTATGGAACTTTTTTAAAAAAAAAAATTAAAAAAAAAATAATAATGTACTAATATTATACTATTGATGAAGATAATCGATAAGGTGAAGGGTTGTGTGTGTCTAATCTATTTTCAAATAAAGCTAATTTGGATGCAGTGATGACCACAATCAATACTTACTGGAATAGTGTGTGAACAGTAGAAGAAGAAAATAATGCAAAAGGTCCACACTACTAGCCACTGAAGCGAAGCACTTGCCGAATTGTTAAATCTCATTTAATTTAATCAGTATTGTCGGAATACTCGACATGATGCAAAAACATTTGACACAAAATTATTTATTCCAAACAGTACAAAAGTATTGTTAAAACTGTTTAATCTGATAATCGATACTGGATTAGAAATAACACTCGAGTGTTTAAACGTGACTCTAAAAAGTGCATATATACTTCACCATTCTCTTTCACTAATAATAAAAGCCCGGTTCCAACATTTTCTATAATTTCCAATCTAAGTTATTAGTAGTACTCCCTCCCTCCGTACCACGAATGGTGGCTCGTATTTCTCTTTGAGCTGTTCCACAAATTGTGGTCACTTTCTTTTTTTAGATAAATTTCATTAATATAAATATGATTAAAATCTTAGTGGTTTCTAAATCCCATTAAAAGTAATTACTTTTATTATTCCGCACAACTTCCAATACATTTTTATTTTTCTACACAAAGTCCATTGTATTTCTTTAATTATTCATATTTTAAAACTTTAATTATTCATATTTTAAAATTGGTACAAATAAAAATTATATAAAATATATATTCTAAATCTAGACGTCTAGACGATTCTAACAAGACCACACTCGAATATTTTTCTCTAATTAAATTATTATAATAATATTTTGTCAAAGTTAAACAACAAAGAAAGTCAAAATTCATTAAAATTTTAAACACAAATACCTACATCACTTTAACCACTAAACATCACCACATCCCACAACATAAATTATTGTGCCCAAAAGAAACGAGTCGCAATTCTTGGGAACGAGGAAGTACTACTTAATTATCCAGTGGACTTTGCAATAATTAAATACACCTTTATAATGGTCCTCAGGAAGTACAGAGTACTAGGAATGAAATCTTGGAGTATCAGTAAATTATAGCAACAAATAAACTAAAATAAATACAATAAATAATGAGAAACGTGGAGGATCCTCAGAGATTTGTACTACTTCCCAAGCACACTTGAGAATCCCAACGCCCTTCGGTCCAGTCTATTGTAGTGAGTTTTTTCCTTTATTTTTGATCTTCACATGCACTCAACTACAGTCATCAGTCATCAAAAAAAAAAAAAAAAAAACTACAGTCATCAGATTTTCTCAAAATTTCGTAATTAGCTCGAAATAAAAGGTTTTATAGTGTTTTGCTTTCAAAAGTTCTTGTGATCTTTCTTAAAGTTCCACTGAAAAAGTATTTTTTCTTTTTGATCCGGTTTTTTTTTGCCTTTTTACTACCTCAGGAGAAAATCTGAGTTTGGCAAAGTTTTCCTCCTTTTCATCTTCTTTCCTCTTTTCCTCTTTTTTTTTTTTTTTTTTTTTTTTTTTTTTTTTTTCCGTCACCCCCATACAAATGGATTCCGGTTGTTCCACCATGAAAGCTGATGTGCCAACCTTCAAAATCAACAGAGGCAATGGATTTTGGAGAGATGGTACTACAGGCAGTTCAAAAAGCATTTCTTCTGGGGCACAGATCTGGAAGCTCCTTGGTGAAAAAAGGGCCAGAAAGTTCAGGCCTGGATTTGCATTTTCTGCTCTCACACGTGATATCAATAAAGAAATGGCAGTAAGTTTTATTACATTGTCTTCTTTTAATTCCATTCTGGTCATGATTGCAAATTCTAATGAAATAAGTACGCAGTTTACGATTAATTCATCATTTTTTCAGGCAAATGTATCATCATTAACTTTTGAAGAGAATTCAAAGGCAAATCCAAAAGCTGTGGCCTCCGTAATTCTAGGAGGAGGAGCAGGGACGCGCCTTTTTCCTCTTACCAGCAGAAGAGCCAAACCAGCTGTAAGAAAAGAACCATATCTATATATATATATCTATTCTGGCGTTGGTATTCACTTTATTTACATCTACAGTCGGGGGAAATGGTAATTTAGTTGTTAGTTATAACATTATAAAACATGGTTTTAACATATGTTGAAAAGTTGACAGTTTGAGTAATTTCATGAACAGAATAAGTGATTGACGGCTTGAGGTTGTAGGAATGCTCTATGTAATGAAAGGGACTGGAACTTCCACATTTTAAAAAATAATAGAGGATCCGATCGATTGTGTATATATTGCAGCCAAAATAAAGACTGTATCATCCATTTAATCCAAAATAGTCGCTACCTGAAAAAGCACTAGTGATAGTATTGAGTAAAATTGATGGATGTGGATATGGTGCAGTAGTCGATAAGGTTTGCGAAACAAATTTGATACACTTTTATGCAGGTGCCTATTGGGGGTTGTTACCGATTAATTGATGTACCGATGAGTAACTGCATCAACAGTGGGATAAGCAAAATTTTCATTTTGACTCAGTTCAATTCCTTCTCCCTCAACCGGCATCTTGCTCGGACTTATAGTTTAGGGAACGGCGTTAGTTTTGGGGATGGATTTGTGGAGGTGAGCCTGTTTGCCTCTGCTAAATTTACTAGGAGAATTTATGATTGATCGGTACATTTGCTGAGATGAAAAGAAAAAAAAAAAAAGAAACTTCAGTTATTGGTTGCTAAGTTCAGAATAAATGTACCTTAAAACAAACAGGTTTTGGCTGCCACTCAGACACCAGGAGAGGCAGGGAAGAGGTGGTTTCAGGGAACGGCTGATGCTGTTCGACAATTCATATGGGTTTTTGAGGTGTGTGTTTGAAGTTTTCCTTTGAGGAAATGATGGAGGGTGGACCTTATTTCTTGATTTACCAATGTAGGATGCCAAAAACAAAAATGTTGAGCACATCATAATTTTGTCTGGTGATCATCTTTACCGTATGGATTACATGGACTTTGTTCAGGTAATTGTCTCATTTGTTTAGCCATGTTTTGCCATCTGAAAGATACACACTGATACAAATGCTGGGCTATGTGTTTGCAGAGACACATCGATACAAATGCTGACATCACAGTTTCCTGTGTACCCATGGATGATAGGTGATGTGATGAGCCATTCTTTGTAACTTCTTCACTCACTTCAAGATAATGGACTAATTTTCAAACAGAGACTATTTTTCGACTGTCTTTTCTTTCAAATGCAGCCGAGCCTCGGACTATGGATTGATGAAAATTGACAAAGCAGGGCGTGTCATTCAGTTTGCTGAGAAGCCTAAGGGCTCTGCTCTAAGAGCAATGGTGAATAATTCTCTAGCAAACTTATTTTAATATATTTCGATTTTCAAGAAGTTTCCAGGATAAGCTCATTTTCTATACGCATATGCGCTGCAGCAAGTGGACACATCGGTTCTGGGGCTTCCTTATCAAGAAGCATCGAGATTCCACTACATTGCATCCATGGGTGTTTATGTATTCAAAACCGATGTCTTACTAAACCTTCTAAAGTGGAAGCATCCTTCATGCAATGACTTTGGATCCGAGATCATTCCTACAGCTGTGAAGGATCACAATGTACAGGTGAGATTGCGATGAACTATTCAAAACAATTTTTCATTCCGAGTGAATGAAGTTTCTTGATCCATTTATGTCCATTAGGCGTACCTATTTCGTGACTACTGGGAGGACATTGGAACCATAAAGTCGTTCTTTGATGCCAACTTGGCGCTCACTGAGCAGGTTTGTGTTTGTTTGTCACAAAATTCAATCTGAAGCATGTGAATACATAGATAAATAGAAAGACAGACAGATCAATCCATATTAGAGGAATTTTGATCAGTGGTGGTTTTACAGCCTCTGAAGTTTGATTTCAACGATCCAAAGAACCCTTTCTATACATCTCCAAGATTCTTGCCACCTACTAAAGTTGAGAAATGCAGGGTATGTTCGTTAACCTTCTGTAGTACTCCTTCATTCATTGTTGTTCTCTCTCATGTCTTCTTGCATTTCAGATCGTGGATGCAATTATTTCACACGGTTGCTTCTTGAGCGAATGTAGCATTGAACACTCTATAGTAGGCATAAGGTCGCGCCTGGACTATGGTGTTGAGCTGAAGGTAGATTTTTTTTTTTAATTACTTATAGTATATTTTAGCTATAGATGATTTATTTATATAGAGGAGAACATCCTGCCTATCCTTGGCATATGAGAACCAGCAAGTATGGTATTTTGCTTTCAGGATACAATGATGATGGGCGCAGACTATTATCAAACACAATCGGAAATTGCATCCCTTACTGCTAATGGAAAGGTTCCCATTGGTGTTGGACGTAATACAAAAATATGGTAAAATTCTGCCAGACCCTTCCATGGAATTATATTTTCGGAATACTCTCACTTTACACATGTCCATTTCCTCCAAGTAACTGTATCATCGACAAGAATGCAAAGATAGGAAAGGATGTGGTCATTACAAATAAAGATGTGAGTTCTATCATCTTCATCTACAAGGGGTTTACTCCATACATCATTACCGTGATCTTACGCCTTTATTCCATTACATATGGTCGATTTAATATGTCAGGGAGTCGAAGAATGTGACAGGGCGGAAGAAGGATTTTACATAAGATCAGGGATCACTGTCGTCTTAAAGAACTCCACAATTAGGGATGGAACTGTCATATAAAAGAGAACCAGAGATGGAATATCCTCGGGCAGTTATTTGCCACCTCATATTGTCAATTGTCATTTATGTAATATAAATATGAACTTCTTCCCCTTGAACATGACAAACTATGTAAAACAACCCATCCATGCTAAATGCTTTCTAGCATGGTTAAGTGCTCTGATTTGAATACTCCATTCCAAAAAAAAGTATCTCTCAGTTTATTTCGGCCAACAAAGTGCGAAAAGGCTTGAGAAAGCAAGCACTGGATGGGAGATAAATAATCTTCTTATTGGATTGCTTTCTGCCCTTTGCCTGGTAGGATATTATCTGGGAGTACAAGTTCTGGTGGAGTTTCACGAACCACACCCAGCATTGAGTCGTACTCCTCATCGCTATTGGCAAACTTTTTGCGTAGGACTTTCTCAAACTCTATCTCCTCAAAGGACTTTGCATTCTCGGCAGCATGGACTTTTGCAAGGTTGATGTAATTGGTTGCGGATTGGGAGATGAAGGCGATCTCTTCATCTGTGAGTTTTCTGAGGAATTTGGCAGGATTGCCTGCCCACACCTGTCACAAAAATTCCCAATGATATTACGTTAATGATGTTGAGTTCTCTGTAGCTGAGAAAACATGTGTATTAATGGGACAACGTTAACATGCATTCTATATGGTCTTTATGTAGTCGTCACAAAAGGGTTTAATGATGATAATGATATTGTCTCCAAACAGAAAACACTTGCTTGTGAATAAGATGAATCATAAAATGAATTCTCGTTTTAAATACCACATCTAAAGATTTACCAAATATTTTAAGTAACTTAACATCATCAAATTTCAATTTTATCAATTGCTACACTGTGAAAAGCAGAACGGATACCTCTCCGGAAGGAACTCTGGTGTCCTGTCTCACTAGAGAGCCTGCGGCAACCATAGCATTTTTCTCGACAACTACACCATCAAGCAGTGTGGCTCCCATTCCCACAAAAGCATCATCCTCAATTCTACATCCATGTACAACTGCACTGTGCCCTGGAAATTTGGGAAATATGGTAGTTTATGACATATATGAAACTGCATGAACTAAAATTATTCAAAGAACATTGCATTGCAATCAAAATCATCTCACCAATAGTGACATTATCACCAATAATTGTTGGTAGCACTTTCCCAGCTAGATTTGTTTTTGCCACGTGCACGAGGGAGTTGTCCTGTATATTGGTTCCAGATCCAACAGTGATGTAGTTCACATCCCCTGACCAGGTAAGGAGTACATCAAAATCATATTATAGCCAGGAACAAGAGACAAGGGAAAAAAAAAGCATCACCTCATTCTGTCTTTTTCAGAATTTCAACTTTCAAATTACATTTTTGGTCTTAACTCTTAAAACTGTTGAGGCCACTAATAAAGAAGTGTCTGCACATTTTAAGATTTTGTGAAAGGAAAACGAAAATGACAACCATCAGGATCTAGAGTGTCTACTAGAGAAGGAAATAAACCAGCTAAATCCTGTCAAGAACTTAATTTCAGAGCTCATTCGTCTGAAATTTTAATAGTAATGGTAACAAGCTAAACTGACATGAAGGGTACACTTCATTTAGTTATTTTATTCAACATCATTTGTTTATACATAAGATAAAATTAAAATTCAATATGAAGGTAGTAGAGTTTTAAACATATTATAATCCACTACAACTAAACAATCCAATCACATTCTTCAAACTTCGGAATCGAGAGAACGGTTGGAAGGAAGCAAAGGCACTTCTTGGATCCACATTCACCTCAGTGAAAAATAACTTTGTCAAACAAATTCAATGAACTGTGATAATAATGTAAAAGTTTAAAACATTTTATAGAATCCTTAGACCTTAGTAAACGACATTTATTTCATCATCAAAATATCACATGAAACAATTAACACATCCAGAACAGGCTACATCAATTATAAGAAAAAATCAACTAAAGAAACTGACATAGACCCTTCAATTTTAAGCACTGACCTCTAAGGACACACCCATACCATATCGATGATCCTTTTCCCACCTGAACATCACCAATAACAGAGGCACTTGGAGCAATAAAGGCATCCCTATCAACCACCGGTGCTCTATCAAAGAGATTCATCAGAGTTCGGTGCCTAGACACTGAAATAAGCACAATCAAGATTATACCAAAGGAAATGCAAATACATGTAAAGTTATAAACAAGGTTCCTAAGAGGAAGGAGCTATGCTCAATAGTCTTCTCACATGTAAAGTAGGAGGAAAATACAGCCACTGACTATGCGGACAACATCTACTTCAATAATATGCTTAATTGTTTTCCCGCACTAGAATTCAGCAATATTTACTAGATGAACTTTTTGTAGTTTACTCAACGGTGGTTTAATCGTTATAGATTGAAAAGCTAAATTCAGCTTTGCATCCTGCATTGTGATGCGGTGACTCTTCTTGTATCTGGAAATTCACCTACTTTCCTATTTCTCTTGGTCAAGTGACTCAAGTCACTATATTCAGCTCAGCATTATGGTATGGTAAATTTGAAACTCTTATAATCTTTTCCTTGCTAAAAAAGTCCTTGACATGGTTTTTCATGACCTACATCTATCATATTGTGTGGGTATGGGTGTACAAACACACAAAAAACGAAAAAAATGAACGACATATACTTCCAATTTGATTAGACTCCCAAAAAAACCTTAAACTAACGAATTCACGCAACAATCATATTTTTTTCCCAATCAATCACTGTATGATTTTCGATGCAGGAAAATAAAAACCAAGGAAATCGAAGAACAAAAACCAGTACTGACATAATAGAGAAAAAGAAAAACGGAAATTCACCAACGAATCAGAAATGATAGAACAAGAGAAATGCGGATAATGGAGTGAACAACTACAAATTATGTAAAATGAAAAACAGCACTGACATTGTTCCTGGAAATAGTAATTCCCTTGGAAGCGGCTTCCCAGGCGATCCAAAGCTTGACCTGTTTCCCGAATCCAGAACCCTAAGGTATACACCGCTCTTCCCAAGCTCCCCATCCGATCAAATTAACCTCCGGTGCTTCGTTCTCTTGATATAATCTTGAGTCGCCCCGGCGAAAGTAGTCACACTCTCCGATGTTGGTCGAATTTGATGAATTTTTCGGCCGCCGCGGAGGTTGCATCCAACTATCCAATAGGCAATAACTAAACTAACCAATACGACCTGGAATCGAGGGTACAATGTTTATAGGCCACGGTACCAAGGTGATTTCCAAAGGCAAATTCGTACTTACGTCCTAATACACAACCTATTTGAATTTGGTCATTTTATTTTTTTTGATAAATTCATTCTTAATTCAGTTTTGGGAAATTTTAATTTAATTATTTTTTTTAGAAGCTACTTCCTCCATTTTTTATGTGTAACGCTTCTCATTTGTTCGTATTCCAAAGTATATTTTAAACAATTAATAAATCAAATTCGATACAAGTAAAAATTTTAAAAATTTAATATTTAAAAACTATAAGATAAGACAAAAATTCAACAAGATAAGACAAAAATTCACTAGGCAATATTTTCATTTGTATAACTATAGAAAAATAGAAGTCATAAGTGATACAATGAACAGTAAAAAGAGTCAAAAATTTACATTTTAAAAAAACAGAGAGAGTACTTCTTAATTGACAAATAGTATTACTTATATTATTTCATATTTTCATACACAAACTTAAAAATATTACTAAATGCAATTTAATATTTCAATAACTTACTCACTCCTATGGAATGGGTCGGCTCTCCCGGCATTCTCTCCCGCGAAAGGCATTCGCCAAGGAGATCCTTTAACACCATATCTGTTCATCATAGTCATGGAGAAGCTCTCCCGGTCTATTTTAGAAAAGGTAGCGGCGGGCACTTGGAAACCGGTGGTGCTTAGTCGGGGTGCAGCGCCCCTCTCTCACCTCATGTTCGCGGATGATTTGTTGTTATTTTCCGAGGCGACCTTGCATAGTGCTACTTGCATGGATGAGGTCCTCTCTTGCTTTGCCTTACATGTGGGTTTACGGATCAATGGCCAAAAGTCGATTGGCTATGGCTCTACTTGGGATTTCCTATCATACACGGTGTCGCCCGGAAAGATCACTTCGACTTCATTATTGAGCGAATGCATGCTAAGATGAGCTCTTGGAAGCGTCGGCTCCTCAACAAGGCGGGTAGACTGTGCCTCGCCAAATCCGCTCTTGCTGCTATCCCCGCATACGTGATGCAGCTTTTCTGGCTGCCTTCTACCATATGTGAAAGTATTGATCGTATACTTCGGTCCTTTATCTGGAAGGATTCTCAAGGGCATGGCATTTACCTTGTTGGATGGAATAAACTTGCACTTCCTAGGACTATGGGAAGAGCGGGCATTCAAACGTGTCGAAGGATGAATGTGGCGCTTTTGGGGAAACTGTTTCGTGACTTCATGCAGCAAGTGCCGACGCCAATAATCCAGCTGTTTGTGGCCAAATATGGTAGTGGGAGGGGAGCACTTAAACCTCGGCCTGGTGCTTCGCCAGCTTTTCGCGCGATGGTGCGGGTAGCGCCATTACTGGAGGGGGGCCTTCGTGTTCGTATTAGATCGGGTGAATGTAATTTATGGCATGCTTCATGGTTGAAAGGGGGTCCGATCGGTCCTCACATCCCTTACATATACATCTCGGAAGTTCATCTTCGAGTTAACGATATATATGATGGTCACCAATGGCGATGGGATTCCTTAATTACACAAGTGACTGATGGCATCAAGATGGAAGCATGGGAGCTGGGTCTGGTTACCACCCATCAGCATACTTCAGATAATGTTGTATGGTTGGGATCTGCTTCAGGGGAGTATTCGGCCAAGAGTGGATATGAGTGGTTATTGAAGGAGGATGGATGCTACCGGGATGATGCACGTGCATGGGTGTGGCGGATTGGAGCACCGGAGAAGATCAGGTTTTTGATCTGGTTGATGGTTCATAATTCCCTGCCAACCAATTCAATTCGATTTTCCCGGCATCTTGCTGCATCACCAGGCTGTTCGATCTGTGGAGGCTCGGAGGAATCTATTTTCCATGTTTTCTTTGCATGCAATTGGGCGAGGACTGCTTGGGTGATGAGTGGCACTACTTTGAATCTTGATGAGCAGTCCTTCCATAATAATATGGGGGCGTCTTTGAAGGCACTGACTCGGAACTGGAGAGGGTTCCATTGGGCTCTCCTATGGCGTATTTTGTGTAGCCGCAACACAGCTTGTTTTAGAGACGAAACACCATGCTCTCATGAGGTGGTGCGTCAGGCATATCGGTTGGGAGCAGGGTTCGATAGGGTTTTCATGACACTTCCCAAAGTCGTGGATCCACGATTTGTGGGTTGGCATCCTCAATGGTATGGTGATATTGTGCTTCACGTTGATGGGAGCTCCTTTGGTAATCCGGGCAAAGCTGGATTTGGTGGTGTCCTAAGGGCTGGCGACGGGCAATGGATTGAGGGGTTATGTGGCTCAGTTGGTGTCTCGTCGATTCTGGATGCTGAGCTTCATGGCATTTGGCGAGGGTTGCAACGTCTTCAAGAGTTGAATATTGAGCAGGCATGTTGTTATTCTGATTCTCTAGAGGCCTTGCGAATCATTAAGCGGGGCACTGCTCCTGCGCACAGGTTATTCCCTTTGGTTCGGAACATTATGGATATTCTGGAACATAAGTCTGGGATCCGTTGGTACCATCTTTTTCGAGAAGGTAATTTTGTAGCAGATGCTATGGCAAAGAGAGGGGCAAACTCTCTGGAGTTCTTCACTACATGGGCTTATCCGCCGGATGACATTAAGCAGCTGTTGAGTAACGATTTGATGGGGGTTTGCATGCCGCGCCCGCGACAGTAGCATAGTGTCTCTGTTGTGGTTGATGTGTTTTTTCCTTTACTTTGCTTCTTTCTTCTTTTTTCTTTTTTAGCCGATGTTTTTTAACGTCTCTGTTCATCCAAAAAATATTTCAATTTTAGATAGTTATTTAAATCTCAATTATAAATAATTATGTTATATTTTTACTATATTATGTTTAACTTTATATAAATATAAATACTATTTATTGATATTTATTATAAAAGAGTTAATGCAAAAATTGAATTGAAAGAGAAAATCTTGGTTACTATTACTATGTGACAACCTCATTTGTTAAATTGCGTTACTTATAGTAGTGTTGAATTTACAGTGCACACGCACTAGTCATCATATTCATGTACTAGTACTAGTATGTTTTCAACACATCGCATCCATACAATAACTTCCATTAATCGGACGGCGCACAATCGGCCTCGCAACCCTCTCGAAACGTGACGGCACAGCGGTTCTAGTCCACTTCGCCCCGCCGACCAAGTACGGCGCCGCCTCTTCCGCCGACAGGCGCCGCGACCATTTCACCCTCTCCGACCTCGTCGCCCCCGGCCCATAGCATTTGTACTCGCCGTAATACACCGTCCTCCTCTTCCCGGCGTCGCCCCAATCCGCCCATCCCTGTGGCAGCACCGCCCGGGACATGTACGTCCGCGCGAAAACCACCCGCGAGTAAGCCCCCCACGGCCGCCCCAGCAGCGCCGTTTTCACGCCCGTTATCTTGCACTCCAAGAATGTGAACCCCGTCTCCTCCGCCGCCGACTCCCGCCGCTGCGCCGTTATCGCGGCGTCTCCTTCCGCCAGTGAATGCAAGTGACACTTCTGCAGCAGCCAAGGTTTGAATTTGATACTCTTTTTTTTTTATACAGGAAATAACTAAGGTTTTTGTCGCGATAAATAATGGGTCATGTCAAATGTGGGGGGAGGAATAGAATTACCAGGAAGAGGGAGGCTGCATTGCCGAAAATGAAATCAACGTCGCCTTCAATGTAAGAATTTGAATAGAAATGTCTCCCAGTCTCATCCAGCAGCGTGTCCTGCCGGGACAAAATTCGACACCCGATGATCGCCGCCCGGTCCCCGGAAACCCTCAAAGCCACCGCCTTTGCTCCCACGCCGTAGCTATTCTGCAAAAAATTAGTACCTTCTTTCTTCCATCAAACGAGCCATTTAAAGTCGCTTAAAAATCAATATATATATATATATATATATACATATATAAGTGTAATTCGTACCTGGATTGTGAGGTAACGAGCCATAAAATCAGAGGCCAGAACCGAGACGGTGGGAGACAGGAAGATATCCCCACTGTCAGCCCAAACAATGAGGGTTTGTGCGGCGGCATGAGTGGCGGCGCCGCTGATGGTGACGAGGGGCTTGTCGGGAGGAATGAGGATCTTCTCCCTGTAAATCCCGGGCCTGACGAGGATGAAGACGCGGCGGGAGTTATTGGAGGGGACAGAATGATCAATGGCGTCCTGGATTTTGGTGTAATCGCCACTGCCGCCGGAAGCATCCACCACCACCAGAATGGGCACGGCGGTGGCGAAATCACCATCATCCCCAGAAGAAGAAGAAGAGGTGATGATCATAAAGACGAGGACGATGATGATAACAATAATCCCCATTATTGTTACTATTATACTACTCCTCCGATGTCTATGTATGTGGCAACAAAATTAACTAGCTAGGTATTTGAAGATGATGAGGCGCGGTGGGGATGGGAAAGGGTGACATGACAAGTGAGGAAATTGAACAACCCTAAATGGTATAGTAGCATAGTGCGTGGCCATATATATAGGAATTAGGAAGTACTTCTTCTATAAGCTTATTACTCCCTCCGTCCCGCGAAGATTGAACCATTTTTTTTGGGCACGGTAATTTAGGTGGTGGAGTTTAGTAGTTAAAGTGGTGCGAGTATTTGTGTTTAAGATTCTAAAATTTTGATACTGTTTATTGTTTAACTTTGACTTAATATTATCGTAATGATGTCATTAGAGAAAAATATTCAAGTGTGGTCTTATTAGAATCGTCTAATCGTGTAGTTTTAGAATATATATTTTATATAATTTTTATTTATACCAATTTTGTAATATTAAGAATTAAAGAAATATAAAAGACTTTGTGTAGTAAAGTAAAAATGCATTGGAATTTGTGCAGAATAGTAAAATTGAGTATTTTTAATGAGATTTAACAACAATTAAGATTCTAATCAAACTTATATTAATTTAGTTTTTCTAAAAATAGAAAGTGATCAAACTTCGTGGGACACCCCAAAATAAAATAGGGGTTAAACTTTGTAGGACGGAGGAGTATAAGACAATGTAGTAGTAGTAGTAGTTATTAAACAAGTAGTGGAGTGGACAGCAAGTGATGGATAGAGAGAGAGGGGAAAGAAAGGTGCTTTAAGGGAGGGAGGGAGGGCGTGGAAAATGGTGGTGAGAAGAGGGGAATGGGGGTAGTTTGACGATGGGTGATGATGGGCGGTTACATTTACATACTACTACTATATACTTCCTCCGTTTCTAAATAAGTGTAACATAAAGAAATGACACGGAATTTAATGCAAGGAACAAAAGTACTTTAGTAGAAGCTTTTTTCCTTTAAAAATATTCTATATATAGTAATGTAACATTTATTATGAAACATTCAAAAAAAAAGTGTTACACTTAAAAAGAAACGGAGGAAGTACGTTACTTGTGTGTGGGAATGATGGCCGATGACTTATTACAGCTAGCGTGTTGTCTCTTTGTGACGACACCTCTCTCTTCTTCTTCATCCACCCATAAGGATATGAATGTTGTACGTACAAGTTTTCACACTCGATATTTTATGGCCACTCTTCTTACATTAATACTACGTAGTATGATGCAATCTGCTCATGAGTCATGACGACCCTTATAACTTGTTAAACATATTTTCGCTTTTGTGCTTATTCTCCATTTGCGATGCTAGCTACTTCTCATAACTGATGAAATATCTAGAGTTGGCATTACTGACTACACTTAACCCAGGCCCAAATCTACATATAAATTAATTTTTCATGAAATATGGGTCTAAACCTGAAATATTTAATAAAAATTTCAAATTCAAACCAAGGCCCTTCAAAATTAGGGGTGTCAATTTTGGACACGATCCGAAAACACGAACCCGATGCAGTTTTGGGTTTTTTGGGTTTAGCCGTTTTTTATTTCTCTAATCCGAAATTCGACCTAAAAATTTTCAGGTCTTGTTCGGATTCGGTATTTCAAGTTCATTTCGGGTTTCGGGTCGTGTTCGGGATTACAGATTTTGTGTTATACCCTTATTAACACCTGACACGAACACGACCCGAACCTGTGAAACCTGAAACACGACCTGACCAACCTGACCGAAACACGACACGAACACGACCCGAAATCTGAAATTGACACCCCTATTCAAAATAAATGAAATCTCATCAATTCTAATTTTATTAATAATCTTCTCATTATTCTAATTCTAGAGTTGAATTTGTTAAGCATGAATTATATGTGCTGGGTACAAAAAATTAGCGGTGGGTTATTAATTCTGAACAATAATAAGTATAATACAGTACATTTTTTACGATGATTTTACGTCCGAATTGATGTGATATACTACCTCCGTTCTTGAATGTTGTTTATATTCAATAAGGTGTCACTATTCACACACAGACTTTTACTTAAAGTTTTATCATAGTTATACAAATTAAAATATAGCTAAATGAAATCTTGTTAGATTCGTCTCTTCGACCTTCGTGTAGTTTTTACATATGGAACTTTTAGAACTTTTACATATACCGAACTTGAGTTATTGATAATTTAAAATGTGCATTGAACAGCGTAACAGGTGAACCCATAAAAACAAATGAAAATAGAGGAAATATATATATGTGAATGGATCATGTGCACACCTCGAGGTGTATGTACTTTCATGTGATGCATACACTTAAAATTGTGATGTTTTATATGATATATCCAGATTGATGATTTTTTTTTTGGCATGTAGTTATGACATCCCATGTATATGTTTCGTACATAATAATATGTGTTCATTATATAATAAAACATTTTCATCCCATAAATAAAAAGGGTTCGGCATTGCATAGTCAATAATACATAAGTCATAACTATCTTGCCATGGATATGTAAACTATCTTGCTATATTTTATAAACCTTATTTTCCATCATGCCTGTACATACAGGCCCATATAAGGATATTGACACATCTATCTCGTAGATGTGTTTTAAAATTGTGGGTTAGTATAATCTATATCTATATCTATATATCTATCTATATCTATATCTATATATCTATATATCTATATATATATAAAAGTAATATAGTCAAGTTTCCCCCCACTTCCCCATCCCATTTTTTCAACAATTACATTTAATTCATCAAACAATGTTTAATCCTAAAATTTTAATATTATATATTGAAATATCCATAAATATATATTAATATCCAAGATTAATTAATATACGTTTAATATAATTCTTTTATCAATATTCATCAATATCCTAACAAATTCTTAATAAAATATTATAATATCTTTAACTAATTTAAACTATTATATATTTTTATAAGATCACGTCAAATTTGATTCTATTCATCTAATATTTGCATATATATCTTCATCAAACCTTCTCCTATTTCTCTATAAATATTCCATTCATTTATCTAATATCATGGATGTCTTGAATTCTCATCACCTCACATTTTATTTCTTCATTCTTTGTTTATCTCTTCTCAACATTGATTTTATATTTAAAACAATGTCTTTTGTTTCTTCTTCTCATGTATTACAATGTTTCACACCCCAATATTTTCCTATATTTCTTTTGTTGCAGGTTAATTTTTCTCAGATTACAATATATTCTTCGTCTTGCTATTCATGAAAGATTTTTTTACTCAAACGTGAATATTAGTGGGTTTTTTTGTTTTTCTTATGTACTATTAAATATATATTTCTAATGGTTTTCCAATTACTTTTACAGGATTACATGTTGTAATTCAAGATTGCAATTAAGTCATACTCTACAAATTATTTTTATGATTCTCCTTTGTATACTACTCAAAATCTTTGTATATCATGAATCTATTTTATGTATTGGGAATAATCTAATAAATTGGATAGGGAATGATTTAAATTAGTTGTTTATTTTTTCCCAACTTTTTATTTAGCATAGTGATTTGTTATTATTTTAGAAGATCTCAATCTAATTTTGAATGGTTGATATATATATATAAGGTGGATACAGATCCTATATTTTTAAGAAATTATTAATTAATATAAACGGTATAATAACACTACATAAATTAAAAAGATTTACTATGATATACATCTTTTAACTTCGTCTAATTGAATAAATATAGTACTATATATTTGTATAATATATATACTTATAATTAGGGTGAAAGGGGTACGGTCAATATCAGACCGATCCGATACTGTATCCGATTATATTCGAATCCGAATCTGTATCCAACTATCCAGCCAAATATTTCAATAGTCGCATCCAAATTTGAATCTGTAATTTAATATATGCATTCGTATTTGTATCCAAAAATATCTGACCTTATCTAAAAACTGATAGGATATTATCCAGATTTTAAATATGGATATCCGAATATATTAATATATTATTATTTATTAATTAAAAATTATCAATAATTATAACAAAATATAAAATTATTACTCCTATATAATAATCAAATTTTCAAAAAAGATTAAAAATTATCCGATAATCTGTATCCAATTAAATCTATATCCGACATGTATTTGTATCCGGCATATCTATATTCGATCCGAATCCGAGAAAAAAAATGTGGGATAATATATATTCGTATCCAATACTATCTGATCATATCCATACCGTTTTCATCCCTACATATAATATAATACTCCTTTCATTTCAAAATAAATGTAACATAAGGAAATGACCCGATATTCAATGCAAGGAATAAAAGTGCTTTAGTGGAAGTTTTATACCCTTAAAAGCATTTATATATGGTAATGTAACATTTATTATGAAATACCCAAAAAAAGAAAGTGTAACACTTAAAAAAAATGGAGGAAGTATAATATAGTATAATATGATAATTATATATTCATGATTAGATTTGCATTTGTCTCTCCATATGTATGTGAACAATGTTCTAAAATTATTAACATTATTTTGTGGGAAGCTGACGCCAAATAACAAATTGAAAAGAAAATAAAGGGAAAAAAGAGCAACAAAAAGAGGTGTCCAAAAGCAGAAAGGAAAAAAAGAGCTAACACTTTGGCTCTTGGGAACCATACGCTGGAAGAATCTGCCGCTAACACCCTGTGCGTGAAGTCTGGGGGAATGTCCAAGTAGTGTAGAATTCTTCTAAAGATGCACCACATTTTGCTAGACAATCCGCGACCATTTTACACTTGCAAAGTACATGATGAACTGAACATCGGTCAAAGACGTCTCGCCAGGTGCGGGAGGCATGCCATTGGTCGAGTAGTCCAGTAGCATTATTAGTGTAATACTTCCTCCGTTCCTAAATAAATGCAACATACTTATATTTCACGCAATTCAATGCACATTTTTAATCCGTAATAACTCAAATTCCATACAAGTAAAAATTATGAAAATTTGATATTCTAAATCTATGCGATTAGACGAATCTAACAATATCTCACTTGACTATATTTTATCTTATATAATTGTATTAAAAAGTCGAGTCAAAGCTACTCAATGAACAGTGACAAAAGTCAAAACGTGCAAATAAAAAAGAACGGAGGTAGTATATAATAATAAATTAACATATAAAATATAAAATGGAGTTAAAATTATATCTCGGAAATTATAAATTTAAAAATGTAAAATCAAATATATTACATAATTCATATCAGACAAAAATGTATTAATATAAACTAAATAATGTAAAATCAAATTGATTATGGGCTAAGAGGATGTTTGGATGCGCGTTTTAAAAAGTGCTGCAGCATTTAGAAAACGGATAATCAGATAATTGTTGTAACAAAACATGCTGTAGAAAATTAAGTGTTTGGATGAGCTTATGTTGTTTCAAATCGCAATAATCAGATAATCATGAAAAAGTGTTTGGATTTGTATTTTTCATTACCTCAAAAGGCAACAATATGGTAAAATATATTTTTGGCTACACGCAATTTTCTTGCAGCACCAAAGTGGGGCTGCAAGAAAATAGCGTTTTCATTCCCTCAAAAGGCAAATAATAGATTATTGGAAGTTAGTACAAAAACAGAATTAACTGATTATTTGCATTTTGCAAACGCAATAATCAGATAATTCCGCCCAAAATGCACAAACAAACGCCCGCTAAATCAATAAAACAACAATATTAGGAAAATAACTTAATTGACAAAGTTGCTAAACCACTTTGTCACATTTTTTCTCAATAATGTGGTCAGAAAATTAGCATGAACCAAATTTTTTTGAAGAAGCCATTGAAGGTCTGGAAAGGGTGGTGGGAGCTCATGCCACACAATTACAAAGGGAACAAAGGGAATGGATAGGGGACCAGATGGGGATTCGAACCCCTCAACCTAAAGGTTGGGAGTTGGGGGAGTTACCACATGATTAAGTCTCCAACCCCGCATGAACCAAATTTTATGTAATAAGTACAATATTTGAATTTTTGAAATCTTATCTTATTTTAAAATTATATATAAATTTTACTTAAATGCGCGGGCGGGTATGCTAGTACGAATTAATATCTACAAGTTGGTGTGAAAGATACAATCTTCATAAATTTAGCATACTTGTCTGAATTTGGGCCTTTTGTTTTTGGAAGTCAATCTGCAGTTGCGGGCCCAATTAGTTGTAATAAATATTTTCCTCATATTTAATTAATGGACAAGAACCATTTACCAAGCACGAGCGGGTAATCACGCGACGCAACTTGAGTACTTAATTGACCGTTAAAAAGATGAAAGGGCACAATAACCATGCACAAAAGATAAAAAAGACACAACTTGCATAAAAGCATATCATTTGCTAAACACCTGTATTTAATACTCTACAAAAAAAGAAAAAAAAAATTCGACAAAAATATTTCATCGCTTGGTGCACAAAGGGATCGGACAAATAAGATATTCATATTCTTTTTTTTTTTTTTAATTTTCTTTCATATTTATTGAAGTGACAAATTTTTTTACATAATAGAGTACAATTGAGAATTCTACATTCATCTTCTTTTTTGTTATCTTCCTGCAAATTTCTTGAAGTGACAAATTTTTTTTTTTTTTGGGTACATAATATATTTGAGAATTCTAAAGATAAAGATACAAATCATAATGTATATTATATTATATATATATATTCAGAATATTAGCACTTAATTAAAAAATTTGGGATGATATGATGCACATATGATCTTATTCGGTAATAGTGAAGTTAGTCGGCCACATCATGGGTCACTAATTTGGGAATGTCTCCGATTCTCCAAGTATTCAAATAATTAATTATTAATATCTTCTTTGAATTATTGTAAATAAATTTCATTTTTTTTTTAATAGCATGAATTGTACTCCATCCGTCCCACGAAGGTTGACACCTATTCATTTTTTGGGTGTCCCACGAAGTTTGACACCTTTTCATTTTTAGATAAATTAAATTAATATAAGTTTGATTAGAATTTTAATTATTGTCAAATCCCATTAATAGTAATCACTTTTACTATTCTGCACAAATTCCAATACAATTTTACCTTTCTACACAAAGTCCCTTGTATTTCTTTAATTCTTAATATTTCAAAATTGGTACAGATAAAAATTATATAAAATAGATATTCTAAAACTACACAATTAGACGATTCTAACAAGACCATAATTGATTATTTGTCTCTAATTACATCATTACGATAACATTAAGTCAAAGTTAAATAATAAACAGTATCAAAATTTATTAGAATCTTAAGTACAAATACTCACACCACTTTAACTACTAAACCCCACTACCTAAATTACCGTGCTCAAAAGAAAGGTGTTAAACTTCGCGGGATAGAGGGAGTAATAGTAATTTGTAATACATCATAGGTATATGTCCTTGTCGGAGTTATTTGATCCAAACTCATTCAAATTCCTTACTTTGGTGTACATTCATGTGTTTCCTTATCCAAATTTAGATTTCATTACATTGCGCGCCGTCTGATTGGTCTTATAATTAGCCTCTAATGAGTGCAAAATCTTCTGTCTATGGTGTCTTTCGTTACAAATAATCCTCTGACTTTAACCTTCTTTTTGATATTTTCATTAGGCCAAATCCAACCACTGATTTTTATATATATCGTGCATAACATCTGATCATTCAAGCTTAATTATGAGCAACATCTTATGAGAACATATAACAGTTGTTAACACTGAAATTTTGGAGGAGCGGAACCTCTCTTTGATTGATGAATGTTGAAAGAATTACAAAAATTGCAGAAGGGAAAATACATGAAATTAACGAAAGTTGTAATGGAATTGAAGACATAAAGCAGTAAATAAAGTAAAATTGCAGAAAGCGATAAATAAACTGCAGAAAGTAAAAATATAAAATGCGGCCTCATTGAGGGTTGATTGGAGATCCCTTGTTTTGGTGCCACATCTAACTTTTATAGGGTTGGGGAACTTAGGATTTCTCAGGCCCATGAACAATTCCCTCAACGCTTCACCATGATTTTCTTATATTTGGTGATGCTCCGTTGCGATTTGTTTCCTTTGATGGCACATCACGTTGATTTTCCTTCCTTCTATGGTGCCTCACCATAATCCTTTTTCCTTGTATGGTGCTTCACCCTACTGACTCCATAATTCTCTAGATCGTGTCCTATTCATCAGTCCCCTCTACCGGATATATCTTTACGGACTGGGCCGAACATTTGGCAATTAGGCCAGAAAGTGATGGGCCCTGGTATTATTTTTTTATTGGGTTAACAGATGCCCCTATCGCGCATTTTGTCTGATTAGCACTTTTGAAACAAATTTGTGCGCTTAAACTTAGGGTCTGGAGTCTTGGCCTATTAAAGCACATTGGGGTGAACCCTAACCCTGTAAAAGCCACTTCTCCCAAATTTTGGCAAGTTTCCAAAATTTTGATTCACTTTCAAAATTTTTTCTTCTCTCCTTTGTTCCTCACTTCCGGACGCCTCTTCAATCGTCTCCGGCGCCACCACTCGAGTTCCCGAGGTGCCTCCCGGATTTCAGGTCGTGTTCACGTTCGAAGCCGACACTGTCTCTCTCGACCGCCAACCTCAGGAGCACCGCAGCCAATCATCGTGAGCCTTCATTGGAGTGCCAGGCCGCCGCCACTAGCTCCCTCGGCACCGCCATCGTCCTTCACATCAGGAAGCGCCGCCGCCTCCGTCATCAGGGCCGCCATCGAAGGGCATCCGGGAGGGAGCCGCCACCTCATCTCCTTCACAGGCCGCCACTTGCCACGAGTGCCGCCATCACCCCGGCCGTCACTCACTTGCATGGGCTGCCATTGAAGAGCTCGAGTGCCGCCACCAGCCACAAGTCAGGCTGCCACCTTCACTTCCAAACATTGCGAGCCGCCACACCATCCCGGCATACACGAGCCGCCAGCAGTCTTGTGAGCGCCGCCATCTGCCTCTCTTCCCGGGCCGCCATCTTGGAGGGCCGCATCGCCTCCCAGGCCGCCGTGCCTCGGGGCGCCGCCGTGACTCGAAGCTCATCCGCCGTGCCTTGGAGCTTCGTTGTGCCTTGGAGCTTCGCCGTGCTTCGGGCCTCCGCCGTGCCTCGGAGTTCATCCGGCATTCCTCGGAGCTCCACCGTGCCTCGGAGCTCCGCCGTGCCTTGGAGCTCATCTGCCGTGCCTCAGGGCTCCACCGTGGCTCGGAGCTCATCCGGCGTTCCTCGGGGCTCCGCCGTGCCTCAGAGCTCTCGCCGCCACTCTAGGGTTGCCAGCGGCCGCTGCTTTACTCCGGGCCGCCATTCGAGCATCAGCCAGGGTGACATCCTCAGTCACCAGCTACTCGGCCTCCAAGGCCGCTGTCAAAGGCGTTTCAGGGCCACTATCCAGGGTTTTTATCACCCAAGGTTACTACATTGGCCACCACCCTTGGTTCGTCTTCTTTATTGTGTTTCAATTTCTCAAAACGAGTCCTGTGTATAGGTAGACGCTTCTCATCTTGTTCCTCAAGGAACTTTTCCAAGCGGGCTGCTTTCTCGGCCAGCTGGGTAAGATCAGTCGCATCCTGCACAATTAAATGTTCCTTTAATCTTGCCAACATATTAGCCACTGCTATATTGGCTATTTCCCTATCCGGGATTGCTATGGTGCATTGACTTTTAAGCCGTTGTAATCTATTGATAAAAGTACTTGCCGCTTCATCGGCATATTGTTTGACATTAGTAAAGTCTGCAAGGCTTACCTGTGATAGTGGAGTGTAGAACCTATCATGGAATGCTCGTTCGAGATCGGCCCAATTTTGAATTGAGTTAGGCCACAAGGAAGCAAGCCATGCGAAGGCAGGTCCGGTGAGTGATGAGCTGAACAATCTTAATTTCAGCCAATCATTGGCCGCTGCTTCCCCGCACTGGGCAGTGAACATTCCAACATGCTCTACAGTGGACTTGCCATCATCCCCTGAAAAGGTGGTGAACTCGGGCATCTTGAAGCCCCTTGGATAGGGTTGCGTGGTATCTACTCAGTCAGGATATGGCTTCTTATATGTGGGCCGCTCCATCGGCCTTAGTTGAATCCCAAAGTGCTGCTGCATCATATCTGCCAGCAACTCGGGCGAGACTGTTGGTGCCTGCGTAGAAGGCATGGTGGATTGGTGGATAGAGGAGGCATGACGGCTTGAGCGACAGGTGCCGCGGGCACTTCACATGGTTGTGGCGCCTGCCCTCCTATGGCGGCTAGAGGAGGTATGACGACTGGTGCAATGGGTGCCACCGCCACTCCACATGGCTGTGGCGCCTGCCCCCTAGGGTTGGTGGCATCCAACCAGGGTTTAGAGACGCCGCCACATAGGGTGTGGTTGGAACGTTCGGCACATGAGGTGCCGCATGTCGTGGCGCCATGCTAGGTCCGGCCGCCGTACAGCCTGGCGTAGCGCTGGTCGCTATCAAAGGACTCGATGGAGCATAGATCGGCACGAGAGGTGTGACGTAACCCAAGTTCGGCATGTTGGGTGCCGCTGGAGCAAAGGCATAAGCAGCCTGATATGAGTATGGGAACATACTGGCCACGCATCCGGACTCCTGGAGTGGCGGCTGGCCAAGTGTGGTTTCCCAAATCCGCTGTTAGCCTCCCGACGACCCCGGATATGGGATGCTTAGCGGCACAATAATGCCATTTGTCGGAGCAACTCCATCTTGCTTAGTACGCAAAGAACCGCATATTCGGTCAGTTTGGTCGGCAATGGCAGGCCGCAACACATCCATTAGGTGCCTCGTGAGTAAAGGCATAAACTTGGCCATCGATTCAGTCATTGATAGCCGTATTTGCTCGGACAATGTAGGGGCCTGCATAAACCCCTGTGGCGATTGAGAGGTGCTCACCGTCTCAATGGCGTCCTCAAACGGTGTTCGCACCGACGTCTTCTCTTGTAGAGACATTTCTTCAACTCTCTGTGTCAAATCGCTCACAAATTTTCCAGATCTGAGACGCATACACTCTTCAAAGCAGATATGGTTTCAATTTCGGGTCCCACTAGGCGTGCCAATTTGTTAACACTGAAATTTTGAAGGAGCAGTCTTTGATTGATGAATGTTGAAAGAATTACAAAAATTGCAGAAGGGAAAATACATGGAATTAATTAAAGCTGTAAAGGAATTGAAGACAGAAAACAGTAAATAAAGTATAATTGCAGAAAACGATAAATAAACTGTAGAAAGTAAAAATATAAAATGCGACATCTTTGAGGGTTGATTGGAGATCCCTTGTTTTGGTGCCACGTCTAACTTATATAGGGTTGGGGTACTTAGGGTTTCTCAGGCCCATGAACCCTTCCCTCAACGCTTCACCATGATTTTCTTCTATTTGGTGATGCTCCGTGCGATTTGTTTCCTTTGATGGCACCTCATGTTGATTTTTCTTCCTTCTATGGTGCCTCACCATGATCCTTTTTCCTTGTATGGTGTTTCACCCTACTGACTCCATAATTCTCTAGATCGTGTCCTATTCTTCAGTCCCCTCTACTAGATATATCTTTACGGACTGGGCCGAGTATTTGGCAATTAGGCCAGAAAGTGATGGGCCTTGGTATTATTTTTTTATTGGGTTAACAACAGTATTACTCCTGCTGACTTTTCCCATGCTTAAACATCATCCAATTTAATTTTTCCAGCGTTTAGGTTTAGCAGCTTATTGATGGATTAATGCTCAAGCTCCTTTCGCCTTTTTCCTCCAGATCATCACTTGTATTGCAACTCCTTTAGCCTTCTTTCTCCAAAAAGCAGAAGTCAAAAGCACTTAGTAATGTGTGCTAAGTCTTAAATGCCTCTACTACTTAATATAAATTACACTATAAATACAATATCTTATCCCATATAAAAATCATGTCTTTTTTAGTAATTACTTCATTCCAAAAGCACTTTTCACTTTTACACATCCAAATACACTTTTGAAAAAAAAATGCTTTAACATTCTATCCAAACACAAAAATTACCTGCTTCTGCTTTTGACTTTCATTTCTAATTCTTTTTTTCAAAAGCCAATCCAAACGGGCCTTAGAAATAACAAGGTCACATAAGGGATTTAGAAATAACAAGATCACATCATGGATTAGAAATAATACATGTGTCATTCTAAAAATAAGATCAAATGATCTATATAATAATATAAAACAAAATAGTCTAACACACACACACTTTCCCGCCCAAACCTTTTCCCCTCACAAAATTCATTTTTTTACACTCTCTCTCACACACTGAAATATTTACCGCACTGCCACTGGACCGTGCTCCACCTCGCTGATTATTACAAAATTGCCCCAGACCGTGCTCCAACAATCCCTATATCTGATTAATCTCATTCTCCTATAAATATGTGTCTATTAAAATCCCCTCAAAATCATATCCTTACATCTTCATTTAACATTTCTCTCAATGTTTCATTTAACAAATATCTCATCACCATTTTCTAGCTTTTATTATTCAAATTCATGTTTATTTCTCCCCATTTTACTAATATTTTTGTTCTCTTTTGTTGTTGTTTTGGTGACAGTTATTGGGAAAATGAGAGTACAAACTCAAATGACGAAGAGCATTTTCATGTTTATTTCTCCCTATTTTGCTAATATTTTTGTTATCTTTTGTTGTTGTTTTGGTGACAGTTATTGGGAAAACGAGAGTACAAACTCAAATGACGAAGAGCATTTTGAAGGGATGAAGAGATAAGGATTATTCATAACCATACAAGAATAAATCAATTGTTGCGACATCTTTTTTCATGTCAAATAATCGGCGACTTCCCATTTCACTTCATCTTTTGGGGAAAGATTTGTTTGGCTATTGTTTTTGTGGAGAGATTTGTTCCACCAAGTGTAAATAATTGGATGAATTTAGTTATTGTAGCATTAGGTTCTCACAATCTTTTGTTTTTCATTCAATAAGAGATAGTCTGAAATTTGTCTATATCATTTTTATCCATTTGTTTCTCACAATCTTTGATGTTTCATTCAAATGAGTAGTGTATACAGATTAAACACAATGCCTAGCAAAATCTATATTTTTTGGAAGATAAGTTTTTTATTTGAATTGAACTAATGAAAATATACTCATTTTCCATATTATTGAAATCATTTTCCAAAAAGTAAATTATTTCTATTCTCTATTGAAATCATATTGAAATCAAGTTATTATTTCCATATAAATTATTTCTATTTAATTCAAGTGATTACTTTACTTAATATGGAGGAATTATCGGATAAGATTACTTTTGAAATGGGAAGAAAATCGGTAAGAAAAATCAATGAATTTTTGAATTGATCAATGAATAAAATTTTGGAAACACAATATTAAATTATAAAATGGAAACTAAATTTTAGAACATGTATTTTTTTAAATACATAATTTTTAGTAAATAATTCCAAAAAGTCAAATTATTTCTATTCTCGATTATTAGTGAAAATGAAGCCCTATTTTTTAGTCAATAATCCAAAAAAGGTATAAAAATAAAATATAAAGTAATCAAATCAATGATTGATTAAGATTAAATGAAATTATGAATAATTCCTTCAATAATTATTCGCATTAACATTAATTATGTTATATTCACAATTAATGTAATGATCAATGGATATTAAAACTAAATATCAATGAAGAAAATTTTGGAAGAAAATGGAAACACAATTAATAATTATTGTGTTAAATTATTAAAATCGGGAAGAAATATCAATGAATTTTTGAATTGATCAATGAAGAAAATTTTCTTTAGGATATTGAATATAATTTGTCTATCAAATGATTATTATTTATATTGCAACTAAATCTTTCTTTATAAATTTATTCGTATTTTGAAAACACAATATCAAATAAAAATAGAAACTAAGTATTACACCATAAATAAAGCGAAGATGATGGGGTAATTGATTTCCATTGATTATAGTGATTTCATTGATTAAATTGATTTCCATTTGATAAACAAAAATGAAATATTAACTATAGACAATAAAATGATTATGGAAAGAGCAAAGAATAATACTACTAGTAAAAGATGAGATGATCAATGGAAATAAATAAATTATCCCTTAAATAAAGGATAATTAATGTAATTTAGCCCTTCAAATATTACTATTATTTTTACAAATATAATATTTTATTTATTTGTGGTGAATAATGAATCCATATTAGGAATTTATCTGTGGATGAGAAAATTAATATGTTAAAAATATAGCACGGATTAAATCTAATTTAACTAGAAAATAAAATATGTATTATTAATTATATGGTAATAAAATCATGATGGAGAAATCATGATGGTAATAAAATATGTATGTAATATGTATTAATTATTTATTTGTGCAAATGAGATTTGTGGTGATTGAGAAAGCAGATGCAGAATTTTTACAATGGGGATGATTGAGGGAAATAAAATATTTATGATATTGAATATAATTTATCTATGAAATGATTGTTAATTATATTGCAACTAAATCTTTCCTTATAAATTTATCCATATTTTGAAAACACAATATTAAATAAAAAAATGGAAACTAAGTGTTACCCCATAAATAAAGCAAAGATGGTGGGGTAATTGATTTCCATTGATTATATTGATTACGTTGATTAAATTAATTTACATTGATTAAATTGATTTCTATTGGATAAACAAAAATGAAATGTTGACTATAGACAATGAAATGATTATGGAAAGAGCAAAGAATAATCGTAAAATATGAGATGATCAATGGAAATAAATAAATTACCGCTTAAATAAAGAATAATTAATGTAATTTAGCCTTTCAACTTTTACTATAATGATAAGATATTGAACAAATGAAGAATAATTAATAAAGAATAATTAATGTAATTTATCCAATGATGATGATAAGATATTGAACAAATGGGGCATGATTGGACAATGTAACTTTCCTAGCCGTTCCAGATGCTATGTTTGAATATATTGTAACTTTTCTGAGTATCTGAAGAGTAACTATTTCCGTGCTGCGAAACCTTTATTGAGGAAGTTTGTTGCGAAACCTTTGTTGAAAAAGTTTGACGACGTTTGGTTTTCTAATATTAAGAAGGGTCTTATCGGACTGGCTAATAAATTTAATCGTCATTGATGTAGCTATGATGGATTTGTTAATACGAATGTTTGAATCGAAGTTTAATGTTTTGCTCTATGATCCGGATGATTACATATTGTTTGATGAATTTTATTAACCGCTTTATAATTTATCTTTTTCAATGAAGCATTGTTTGATTCTCTAAATTAGTCGCTTTAAAATGAATCTTATACTTGATTGTCGCGATGCCAATAAATATACAGGAATTGTAAGTGCATTACATTTATTCTTAGGTTTTTTTTTTCAAAAAAAGATATAATTTTTAAGAATTTAAATGGGGTTACAATTAAAGAAATCATATTGTGTAAACTAAATTTGAAAAAATGATACTTATTTCATTTTTCATATAAATAAAAGTAAACTTTATAATTGGTATTATTGCATTAGTGGTCCTGTATATGGTATAGCTTTATATTGATTTTTTGATCCAGGCTTACATATTCGTTGTGACTGATCTGTTTTAGATAATCTACTTTATAAAACCTATAGGCTATGAAACTGTATTTTTTTTATGATCTTACTTGCTGATTTAAAATGTAATTGAAATTTATTTTCAAAAATTTTTAATTGTATTTAAAAACATATTTATTCCATAATCTGTATTCGATGGAATTAACAATTGACAGTTTAAAATAAGCTATATTTTATTTTAACATGCTGATAATGATAATGGCAATTTTATTCATGTGGTTAGTGACATGAAATTGTCAAGCAATTCATTACTTTTAGAAATGCTATGGGAAAGGAATGTAGGACGTTTTAGAATGGTTTTTTTTTTCTTTTTTTTTAAAAAAAAATTGTTTTGTCATCTCTATTACTTTTACGCATGTATAAATTATTTTCTTTAGAGGAGCCGGAGCAAGAAAATAAATAGGACCTTGACAATTAAACGTGAGTTTTACCGCCAAAACTTTCATTCCTTTAATCTTGATCAATTTCTTATTCATTGCTTCGGTCATCAACTATTTTACCTTATAAATAATTTTTTTTTGATATTTTAGAAACTTTTCTTCCCGCGCATCGCGCGGGCGGGTAATACTAGTAAATAGTAGTATTTGGAAAGGGACTAGAAATATTTCTCTCCTCGTAATTAATATTCCATATGATTTCTTCAATATAATGTGGGCGAGGGCGACGTGGAATTTATCAGTGTGTGTTGTGTGTATATATTTGGCTCATGTGTCTATCTCCTTATCTTTTGGAACATTTTCATCCCGAAAGGATCCCTTTTCTTCCATAGCTCCATGTAATGCTGATTCAACTATTTGGATATCTTTCTTTTCCTACCCTATTCATTATCATTCTAGCTAATATTCTACTTCCCAACTTCTGCTCCTCAAATTTATAAGCTTTTTCTTCCTTTCCCAATTCTCATACTGGACCAATCACAGATATATATATATATATATATATATATATATTCTAAATCCACCAATCAAAAGTTTTTTTTCCCAAGTGGATTCCTAAGTTGAGAAGAAGCCTAATAATACCTAAGGGCTAGCTACTATCTAGGGTCAAAATTCTTGTATTTTCTTTGTTATGGTATTTCCTTTTCTTGAAGGAAAAGAAAATTAAATGGGAATCTACATTGTGATGATATTCCATCTATCACTGCTTTTAAAAGGAATGCTGACAAAGGAGAGATCGATCTGAGTATATTTGGTTTTACGTACAACCACAAGAACATATTCCACTTCCATTACATAAACATGTGTATATATGTGTATGTGTTAGGCACACACATGACATCCACGACACATATATGACATATAGAGCCTGATTATATTCCCAAACATCAAGTGGTGACATTAATAATTATTGGGAAATGGGGAAAGCAGAAAAGATCATCATTCAATTAGAAGTTCTCAACTTGCTTACTTGAATATGTTATTATGTATGTTGGCAATGACATAATATTCATGCAGTCTCAGTCTCAGTCTCAGTCTCAGTCTCAGTGTTACTCTCACTCTCACATATATGTATACATATGTGTATATATATACTCCCTCCGTTTTTTAAGTAAGTGCAACGTTTCTCATTTGCATGTATATCAATTAGGGGTGTCAATTTGGACACGAACCCGAAAAAACGAACCCGACCGACACGAAAAATTTCAGGTTTGGGTTTAGTCATTTTGGGTTTTTTTTCCAAATCAAATCGACCCGAAACCCGACCTGAAATATTATACAACCTGATCAACCCGACACGAACACGACCCGAAACCTAAAATTGACACCCCTAATGCCAATGCACATTTTAAACTATTAATAACTCAAATTCAGTACAAGTAAAATTTCTAAAAATTTTATACTCCATTTAGAAACTTGCAAAATGAGACGAATCCAATATGATCTCACTTGGCTAGATTTTCTTCTTGTATAACTAACAAAAATAGCAGTCAAACTGCTATAATGAACAACAAAAAAAAAAAAGTCAAACGTTACACTTATTAAAAAAACGGAGGGAGTATATTTGTAATGGCGTGAGTGTCTGTGTTTTGGGGAATCTATCTATATCTTTATGAGGACAGGATCGGATCTAATCCCACCAGCTGGTGATGATCAAAATTCCCCAATTTTCCAAAACCACAACTTGTTCAGTTCTTGCTGACGATCATCCATCATTCCATCCATCATTTCTTTTTCCAAAGAACAAGAAAAGGACTCGTCTTGCACACACCCCCTAGCTAATTTCCCTTAATTGCTTCCATTTCTCATCTCATCTTATTCTTGATGATCCCCTTCTAATCACTTGAAGTAATTTTTTTTTTCCTGCTTTTTCCTTAACTGCACATACACAATAAAAGACTGCTATTAGCAGAAAACGTGGCTAAAATTGTCACCAACAACAAAATTTGGTTATCCTGCCCTTCTTATTTTTCTACTCCTATTTTAGCTGCACCTAAGCATCACTACAACATACTTTTTTTGTTGGTGTGATAATGAGTTGTTAGAGATGATAGGAGGAGTGATCAGAATCCCAATGGCTATCTTCATGAATATGTAAAGTATGGTATATTGTGACCCTTAAGCGCACACAGATCACATCTTTTATGTATGTGCTCCATCAGCCCCACATCCCTAAAGATATATAACAAAAATGAAATTATTCGTCAACTTGTCTCCCTGCATCACTAACCCTTTTTTTTTTTTTTTTTTTTTTTTCTTGTGTGTATATAAACACAACACTACTTCACAAAACCCTACAATCATCCAACACTTTTGATTTGTTCTAGCAGCTGATCGATCTCTTTGACTGAGGCAGGCGATTCAGCTATCTACCTATTACTCCTGCAGCTTCCCTTTCATCCTTCCGTACATATTTTGTACGACTTATATGGCATCGAGCTCCATGTCATCATCGTCGTGGACTCCCAGACAAAACAAGTTGTTTGAGGAAGCCCTAGTGAGGTACGATAAGGACACGCCGGATAGGTGGCGCAACATCGCCAGAGAGGTTCCCGGGAAGACCGCTGAGGAAGTCAAGAGGCATTATGAGGCCTTGGAGAAGGACGTTATGAAAATCGAGAATGATCAGGTCCCGATTCCCAATTACAGTAGAGGTACATAACTGCGTCTGACTTCTGCTTCTGCTTCTACTACTCTCTTACATTCATTGTCTTGTTATAATCTCTCTAATCGTGTTTATTTATTTAATTTTTTTTTTCTTTTTTCAATTTTGCAGGATACTAATCCATGATGATACAAGAGTAAATTACTACTGCATTGTAACTGATGGATGTGGGTGTTGATTTAGCTACTTGCAGAGTGTGGTTGGTTCGATGAAGAATGAGAAAATGTATCCATGTGTGTATGTATATTGTGCAGGAGTGGTTTTGGTTTATGGTTTTCGATGTATCCCTTCGATCCTACAAGGCTACATGTGATGATGTAATAATAAGTAATGAAGGAACCACTGTGTGATGTGGTCATCCAATGTATCGATCATCACTCGATCTGTAGGGTTTTGTGTGAAGATGTGCAATGGGTAATGTAAGTTTGAAACTTGGTAAAGAGTGTACAATGTTCCATATAGATTTTAACTTACTATTATCGATCTCGTGGGCCAAGAGAACGTTAAGGTTGAAATTTGGACAAATAAACATGGATTATTGGAATCTTAATTAATATATAATAATTCCCTCTTAATTGATTAGTATTGTTAGAAAGAAGATTGACCTGAGGATCCAATCCAAAATTAATTTGTAGTAGGTAGAGTGACCCATGTCAATATAAACAGGATGTCATCCCAATATATAACCGATATGGGACATTGAAACACCCTCCTCGAGATGATATTCATCTCGGAAACAATGAGATCCAATGGGTACTCATGACAACGAGATCCAAATGGGCATTCATGGCTCTTATACTATGTTAGAAGAAGATGAACTTAGGTTCCAACTCAAAACCAATTGATTGTAGGTAGAGCGAATCAAGTCCATATAAATAGGGTGACATCCCAATATATAACTCATGTGGGACTTTTTAACAAGTATATATGTAATTTGAAATGTTAATATGCATGTAATTCTCTGTTATATAATGGGAACTGTTCATATGTTATCAATTCATGCCTATGAAAATAACCAAAATTTTATAGCGTGTACCGGATATCCCATGTCACATTGGATCAAAATTAATCATCCGATCGAGGATCTGGTGGGCATTGAAGGTTGTCTCTCCCAAAGAATTCTGCGTACACAAAGGCTCGAACCAAAATTGAACTTGCCATGCAAATGTTTTCTGTTTCTTTTTTTTTTTTAAAAAAAAGAAAAAGAAAATTGCATCTTTATTCATGAATTATTTTATTTGTAAATAAATTTACATCTTTATTCACGAATAAATTTTCACGTGTTTATTTGTAGTACTATCCCTTATGTGTCTTGTACAACCAACCCAATTCATTAGTTACCCGAAATCAAATACTATGATCGACATATATACTTTAATTTATGGATAAATTGAATATGATTTTGTATTATGCCATGTTTCTTCACCCATTATACACACAAGACGTTTTTGAATTTTCTTTAGAAAAGCTATATATGCCTGTGGTCAAACTTTGAAGTTTGCAATCTTGAAAGAAAATTTGAAAAATGGGACAATTGAAAATGTATAATAAATAGTAGAAGATGTATAATAATCTCGGGTGAAAAATTGCAAAAGAAAAAGTCTTTTTCTATTTCTTTTCATTTTCCTCAAATCCGTCCTATACGACTTTTGACCCTTGTTTGTCTTGCTAATCCGGACCAATTTCATATCCATTTCATTAATCTCTTTTCATTAGCAGACGTAGCACTCGAGAAACCTTTTTTTCGGTAACACAGCCTGAGAAGGCGAGCAAAGGGTAGAAAATAAAAAAAAACAGGAAAAAAATAAAAATACAATACTAAACAATCAACTCCTCAAATACTCAGTACCAACCACATCCCTCTCCAATAGCACCAAAATCTCATCCGGCGGAAAAGCCCATGTCGTATAAAATTCCTTAGCCAAAGTGGCCTTCCTAGCAAGTGCATCTGCCACGCCGAATTACCTTCCCTATAAATAGGCCGAAGCCAACACTCGCCCCTCCGCAAATGATCCCTTACCTCCTTAATGATCGGCCACAACCGATGCCAGACATTTGCTTCGCTTAATACCAACCTGACGACTTCAATGGAATCCACAAAACAACACGTCACTTGCACACCCATGCTCACAGCCAATCTTAACCCGAAACACAATGCCAACATCTCAAGCTCCAATATCAGACGGGCGCCAAGGAAACCCTAGCACTCGCCTTGCCAACTCCCGTCACCTCCACGAAGCACCGCAGCGAAGCCTGCTCTCAACGGATTACTTAACATGCACCCATCCATGTGTAAAATATTCCCAGTCACCTCATCATCTTTCCACCTGACATTCCTCAATGGACGCTCAATACTCTGCCTTGTAGCTGCTGCTTCCAAGCATTGCTGGAGCCGAGTTGCTTTGAACACCGACCTGGCGGCAGTCACGCCACCATGCCGGAATAGCCTCTCATTCCGCTCACACCACACCACCCACATGTATGCAATGAACTTTAGACCACACCCCCTCCACATCCACTCCAATAATGTCGCTACTCTTCACATGCAAGCCCTTGCAGCACCTGGACATGCCGCTGATAATTCCCAGCTCGCCTCCACACCTCTTTATTCGACCAACCACATGTAAATAAAGCATACACCCAATCATCAATTTAGTCCACACAAATGGAACACAAGGGGGAACCAGTAATCTCTTTTCATTAGCAGACGTAGCACCCGAGAAACTTTTGAATAATGAGTAGCCGGTTAATAATAAGGAAAGTAATAAGGATAATGAAGATGGTAATTAATAGTATATCAAAATACATGCATGTTTGGGGGTGAGAGGGTTTAACACTCATACGTGTGGATAATTTTGATAGTACTTTTTAGTGTTGGAAATTAAATTCTTATCAATTCCCTAAATCTTTGTTATGGGGTTTGATCTACGCTCAAATCCTGTAACTTTTAATAACTTCATGATTGTGAATTTGAATTCTCGAGCCCCTATCCCTTTATTTATTTGTAACTTATAATATGTTATGAGTTTTCACCATTCTTTATCGATGCTGAGTATTAACTGTAACAAAATAAAATTCCCCCCAACTTTTTTCAGGTTAGATCGTGATATGTGCATCATTCATTCATTTTTCTACCGTTGCTTTTGTGTATGTATTTAATTAGCACGTCCAGGCGTGTTCTTCATGCATGCATTAATAGTATTTGTTGGCTAATTAACAATGGAATATACGCCCCTTCGTTCTTGAAAAGTTGTAGCATTTCTGTTTTTTACGCAATCCAATACACATGATTTTTAATGCTTAATATCTCAAATTTTATAAAAGTGAAAATTATGAAAATTTAATACTACCTCCGTTCTTTTTTAATTGTTCCATTTCAATCACTGTTTTCAACTAGCTGACTTTGAATGGTTTTTATAATTCGTTACAAGGCTAAATAAAAAATGGTAAAGTAATAATGAAAGTAGAGATTACAAACTACAAAATTCATGTTAGACTTATCTTCAAAATCATTCTCTAACCTAACCAAATAAAGCTCCAAAGTTAGCTAGTTGAAAATAGTGATTGGAATGGAGCAACTAAAAAAGAACGGGGGAAGTATTATAAAACTACTACGTGATTAGACGAATTTAACAAGATCTCACTTGACTATGTTTTATTTTATATTACTATGTATAAAAATTGAATCAAATAGGAGTATATGTAATGAATAGTACTCTCTCCGTCCCACGAAATGTGGCCAGTATTCCTTTTAGGGGTGTCCCGCAAAATTCGGCCACTTTCCATTTTTAGATAAATTAAATTAATATAAATATAATTAGAATCTTAATGGTTTCCAAATCCCATTAAAAAATAATTATTTTTACTATTCTGCACAACTCCCAATACACTTTTAGTTTTCTACCCAAAGTCCCTTGCATTTCTTTAATTCTTCATATTTTAAAATGGGTACAAATAAAAATTATATAAATTATATATTCTAAAACTAGATGCCTAGACGATTCTAACAAGATCATACTTGACTATTTTTCTCTAATTAAATCATTACAATAGTATTAAGTCAAAGTTAAAAAATAAAGAAAGTCAAAATTTATTAAACTTTTTAAATACAAATACCCACACCACTTTAACCACTAAACCCTACCACCTAAATTACCGTGTCCAAAAGAAAATAGCCACATTTCGCGGGACGGATGGAGTATAAACTATTCACATGTTATAATTAATAAAAAAACGGATGGAGTATATTGATAAGCCTTTCAATCATATTGTGGTGAATAATGCAACTTCTTGTAGCGTGTCATTATTATTTAATTTCATATTATAGTATTGCTAATTACGGAGCATAATATAAATAGTTTTTTCTTTTTTGCATCAAGTAGCCATATCATGGGGCCATGCACATTATTTCACATGTGAGTTAATTAACATTTAACGGTCAAGCATTTTTCTGAATTTAAAAATATACAGCTGTATGTAGAGGAACATTCATGGATCACACCAAACACTACAATCCAATTATTTAATCTTTTCGTTTTTCTTTCTTGATGTGCACATCGATCTGTTATTAGCTTTTTAAATACTTCAACTAACAACATGAGTTGAATGAATGATGATGTGCTCTAACTGCTTAAATGATGATAGTATATATTTCGAGTTTGATTATGTGAATACAGAAAACTACGAGTATTTCAGAAAAAAAATATAGCACTAAAACTCACTTATACCTAGAAATCTTCCTAATAAACCTTAAAGAAACTCAAGAAATAGTTTCGGTAGGATGTTACTTAAGAAAATATTATCTCTATATGTAAAAATAAAAAAAATAAAAAGCAAAAACTTTATACACAATAATTAATAGATTAATTTCTCCAAAAAGAAATTAATGGAAGTCCACACCTGTAATTTCAGATATGCTATATATATCTACTTTTTTAAGGGTTTTTCATTCAACTTTTATTACTACTAGTTTTTTTTTTAAACATTGACGAGTGTGTTGGAAAAAGTGTGTGGGAGTCAAAACCACACTTTATTACTACTAGCATTTATTTATTTATTTTTTTTAAACTAATACCACCAAGGCAGCAATTAAAATTTTAAATGAAAACCCTAATCGGGTTTCATTGGGTTCCATTTATACCTAACAAATTGCTAACCAAAATGGTGGTAGGTGAATGGTAATTATTGATACTCTATACCATATATATAAATGTTTATAGACAAGCGGCACAGATCTCTTGTTGTTTATGATGTCTTAATTCAGCTGACACGATCTTTGATTTGTCATGTCTATATGATAAAAATAAGAATAAAATGGTTTAAATTTGATGCATGTGGTATACTATTAATTAAAGAAAGGAAATATATACAATTGAGTAGGATGATGTTTTTATATTCCTTAGCTAGCTTCAAGAATAATAATAATAGTAATAATAGAGAAATTAAATATTTGTAGTGGTGCTAAAAATATCAAGCAAGTATATGTAGAGTGGTTAATCAAAATGAGATGTGCGGACACTTTTAAAGGTTATTATCAAAATATCTCTAGCAAGTGGCAATTCTGCAGTTTAGAGAATTAGAGTGGTTAATCAAAGGTTATTACCAATGCTATCGTTTTTGGATGTTATTACCAGTCTGCTGGACACTTTAAAGGTATCAGTCTGCTGGACACTTTAAAGGTTATTACCAATGCTATCGTTTTTGGAGGTTTAGAAACTACTTTTCGAATTTAATTATTATTATTAACTCGTTTTTAAAAGTTTCAATTTTTTTTAATAAACACTCCAAGGTTGCATTTTGATAGAGGAATTTAGGAGTGGATTTAAAATTCATCTTCAGATTTAAGAACGTGTGGATTTATCAATCATTTCATCTAATTTTAACTAATTTACGGTGGATTTCAAATTACTCCTTTTAGGATGGATTTGAAATTTACCCCAAATTAGCATAAATTAAGGAAGAGGGATAAAATAGAGGGATAGAGGTTAAATTTGAGGAATTGAACCCCAATCTATAGCTGGTTGGATGTCAGAGGATTTGACCGCTAGGTTAAGCCCTCATCCCTAGGAAAGAGAAATTTTTTTTGGTGAATTACCGGGTATCTCCAGGCCACATTGAACCTAAGACTAATCACTCGAGGATTTACATGGGCAATGAAGGGTGCATCTCCCAAAATAATTTTTTGTATACATAAGGCTCGAACTCGAGACCTTGCTTAAGCGATAGGGAAGAGGATTTTTTTTTTCTTTTCGAGGAGCCATTAAGGGCCTAAGAAAGGAGTGGTGGGAGTCCATGCCATACAAATTACAAAGTGAACAAAGGAGAGAGATAGAGGGCCGAGTGGGGATTCGAACCCCCAACCTATATGTTGGGAGTTGGGGGCTTTACCACTAGGGTAAGTCCCCAATCCCAGGGAAAAGAGATTTTTTTTTGGATGAGCCATTGAAGGTCTGAGAAAGGGGTGGTGGGAGCCCATGCCACACAATTAAAAAGGGGGAATAAAGGGGAGGGATAGGGGGCCGGTGGGAATCGAACCTCCAACCGTCCGTTGGAAGTTAAGGGACTTAACCACTTGGGTTAAGTCCTCATCCCCAGGGAAGAGGAATTTGAGAATGTGTTTACAAAAATAATTAAATATCAAAAAAATAAATAACTAAATCATGAATTGCATAACTAAGTTAAATCTATAAATAAAGTATAAAATATTTTTAATACGTTTTTGAATTTTAAAATATGAATAAATAAATTAAGATAAAATGAATTACTAAATTGAAAATAGGATTGGATATGCTAAATAATTCAACTCTCACTTTTTTCAAATACTCTTTTGCTTTAGGTTTTTTTTTTTTTAAAAAAAATAGTATTTTCAAATAATATTAAATATATTCAAATAAGTGATAATGTTTTTAGGTACATGAAAATAAACTTTTAATTTGTGCATACAACTCAATTGTTTTAAGCAGAATGTACAAGTAGAAAAACTAAGTCCATGTCAAACAAGGACTAAATAACCAAGGGTTCGTTGTGCACGTAGAGTTGCATCAAACAGGGACTAAAGAAACAAGGGTTATGTACATAGAGTTGTAGCTGCTAGTTGCAGCTGTAGAAAGTTTTAGTTGTTGGGAGATATATGAGTTTTAGCTATCAGTTTTATTATAAGTGTTCTGTGGAAGTAGTTGTAGCTATCATAGATTATAATTTAAAGAGAAAAACTAATAAATTGGAAAGTAGCCCAAAAATTATTGAGTATAGCTTCTAATTGTAGAGCTTTTCGGAGCTGCAATTCACAGTTAAAGCCTTTAAAAACTAGTATACAGAATGAAACTATTATTTTGATATAAAATCTAAAGCTCTCAAAAGCTACGTACATAATAGTCCCTAAGTGTCAACCAGTACTAAACTAACATAGAAAATTTAAACTATATAAAGATAATATTTTAAATTATTAAAAATATATTATAAACAATTACTTTATTTTAAATGTAATAAGCAAAATTTCACCACCTTTCCCAGCCTTACATAGGGTATTTAGCAAAAAAAATATACTCCTCAGCTGGATATATAATAAGCAAAATTCAAATCCTGAACTGGATTGCCTGGCTTAGGTAAGTGGCTCTGGTTATATACACACAATATTTTACTTCAAACACACAAAAACACACCAAGATTAGGGCACACAATAAACATCTACCCATTTTATCCTTTCAACCCATTTTACCCATTTACTCCAAGAGTCGTATTCTCTTCCAAACACACAAAAAAAATGGCAAGAGTGGAAGAGAGTAAAGGCCGAAGAGAGACCAAGAGGAAAGACACCGTGTCTGTGAAATATGCCGAGGACGCGCGGAGG
The DNA here is from genome assembly GCA_030278955.1 of Hygrophila difformis. Taxonomy (NCBI): domain Eukaryota; kingdom Viridiplantae; phylum Streptophyta; class Magnoliopsida; order Lamiales; family Acanthaceae; genus Hygrophila; species Hygrophila difformis. The sequence goes on along the minus strand of JAOANR010000014.1, from coordinate 7,043,784 downwards.
AAGGGCACATGGCGGCGGCGGCGTGGTGGCGGTGGGCGTGGAGTCCCCGGGCGGCGACGGGCATGGTGGACATCCATGACCGTTCTTTTGCAAACGTCCAGTGCTGGACGTTTGCAAAAGAGTACGAACGGCCAATACTGGCCGTTCGTTTGATCTATTGGCCGGCCAGCTCTGGCCGTTTGGCTATTAAAAGGATCGGTAACTATACATCCTGCAATACAGGATATAAAAAAAAATTACAAATTCTATAAGTTCCATGTGATATTGGTATTGGTATTCATGTTCTTACACCACTTGATGTTCATTTTGGTATTCATCATCATTATCCATTGAATATGAATATGAAAAAACGTAAGGGAGGAGAAGTAGGGTTTTGGGTTTTGGTTTGAACGACGAAGAGAAAGAGGGAAAGAAAAAAATTTGTGTGCCCCAATCCTCTTAAAATATGCCTTAATCCTCAGTCCTCATTAAGTACATTAAGTATGGGTATTTGAGATATTTTACATATAATTTGTGTGCCCTAACCCATTTTATGTGTATATAACGGGTACCTAAGTAAGTTTGATTATTTCTTGATGTCTCTCTTGCATGTGTAAATTCTTGTTTCTTTTTTACTGTCTGTTCATTTCAAATCTTGTGTAGTGTTTATCCGAGTTCATCAGTTGATACCGAATTTCCAATAATACTACTGTGGCAGTAATAGTATACTCCCACGATCCATTTTAGTAGCTTCATAAATCAAAAAATTTGGACAATAGTTATCATGTTTTTAGTATTTATGATATACTGTACATTTTTCTACCATTTTTAAATACTTATTAAAAAATTAATTAGAGCGCTAAAAAAGATTATAGGTTAATTAATGCAATGATTTTAAAATTGAATGGGAGTATTAATTATGCTGCCAGCCAAAATGCTTTCGTCCACGTTATACTCGCGCAGTGGAATGACCCCTTTGTGACCCATTTCTCATTCCCCCCAAAGTCTTTCTCCAGCTCAATTGCGAGCCATAAAGAAGCAATTTTTATCCAATCGCGTTCTGAAGTGCTACAAGTACTCAATCCGTGCGTTTAGGTTTGCAATTTGCTCAACTGTTGAAGGAAAGGGGAGGAAAAGATGAGTTTCAGAGAGGAAGGGGAAGATGCCAGGGGAGATCTGCGGAAGCCGTTCCTGCATACTGGAAGCTGGTATCGGATGGGGTCGAGGCAGTCTAGCTTGATGGGCTCCTCTCAGGCGATTAGGGATGGCTCCATCTCGGTGTTGGCTTGCGTCCTGATTGTGGCCTTGGGTCCTATCCAGTTTGGTTTCACTGTACTGTTATTATGCTTACTTGCCTTTGCTTTTCGCGTTGCTCTGCTGCAACTTGAACGTTCATTGTTTGGTTGTGGAGTGGTGAATAGGATTTGATCTTGCGTGAAATGAACTGATTGGTTTGTTGCGAGAAACTGAAGTGATTGAACGGATCAAATTGTAGCTTTACAGATTTGGTTACCATTGAGTTAGGAAATCCAATGCTGTGGTTCTCGGATTTGTGTTATGCGTTACTCTTGAATTTCAAAGTGCGGTGCATTTCTAAGTATTTGTGTGCAGCTTGTGAATCTGAATTTCTCTGTAGAACCTGAAGGGATATTATGTGGGATGTTAATTCTTGCAGAGCAAATTTGTGGCATTGATATTTTGCTCATTCTAGGAAGTTACTATGGTTGTCTGATCCTGTGTTTGGAGCCTCACTGTAACCCATAGGAGAGTTTAATACAATTCCTAAAATTAAAATGGGAAAAGTGGTCCTATTTTTAGCACCAAGACAAGGGTTCAATTCTTATTTTGGAATAAATCTGTGAATGTGTTTAGGATAATTCTTTGCCCTCCTATGGCATCCATGCTTTAAATACAAGTAAAACCAAACATGGTTAATGTGATGTTTTTGGGGTTACACAGTGTGGATACTCTTCACCAACACAGTCTGCTATCACCAATGACCTCGAGCTTACAGTTTCACAGGTTAGTCACTCCCAAGTTTTCCTGGTTAAGTTAATGAACTTTAGTTATTTTTGAACAATAATAACAATGAATTCGAACAGTTCTCCTTGTTTGGTTCATTGTCAAATGTCGGGGCTATGGTTGGGGCAATAGCCAGTGGTCAGATTGCAGAGTACATAGGGCGAAAGGGGGTATGCATTATTTCATAATCTGATATAATTAGTTGCATTTAATTATTTCAGTATATCCGTCTAGTGAAAATTCATCTATTTTTGTTAACTTGCAGTCTTTAATGATTGCTGCCATACCCAACATCATTGGTTGGCTTTTCATATCATTCGCAAGAGTAAGATTTCAAAACAATTTTGTTAGTACACTTCTTGGTTTACTGGAAGCTGCAGCACAAGTGTTCACTTTTTTTACATTGAATATAGGACTATTCTTTTCTTTACATGGGAAGGCTGCTGGAAGGATTTGGTGTGGGTATAATCTCTTATGTGGTAAATGCAATGCTGTTTGTTTTCCACTGACTGGTCATACTTGACATATTTTATTCCATTTTCGAAGTCATTATGATTAACATAATTAGTTTATTCATTCTCATTTTCGTGTAGGTACCTGTATATATTGCTGAGATAGCTCCAGAAAATATGAGAGGGGGACTGGGCTCTGTGAACCAGGTTTGATAGTGTACATATATATATATATATATTTATATATATATATATGTATTTCGTGAAATGGATATTTGCTGTAATAAGATGTGGCTGATATATGTTTTCTTCCATGATGCAGCTGTCTGTGACAATTGGAATCTTACTATCGTACCTACTTGGACTATTTGTTAATTGGAGGTTCCTTGCTGTTCTTGGTAATTTCAAATGGAGAATTGCATATAATTTGAATTTGTAAATATATGCACTGCAAATTGAAACTCTCTGTTTTCCAAGCATGAAATGCAAAAGCAGAAATCCCGACCACATGTTGTTTGAGATACCCATTATTTCTCCTTGTTCCCTTAGATCCCTACTGCCTCCTGAGACTCCTTTCATGCGAGGAAAGCCCTTAATAATAATAATAATAATAATAATAATAATAATAATAATAATAATAAAATGCTGTTAGGTATCAAAATTATGAACAGATGTGGCTTTGAGGAAGTACCTAATCTTCATTTGATGCACAGGAGCATTGCCTTGTCTCGTTCTGATGCCTGGACTCTTTTTCATCCCAGAATCTCCTCGGTGGCTGGTGAATCTACTGACAGAACTTTTCGCTTTTACTAGTAGTTCAAGGCTAACTCAATTCAAGTACTAATACTTTTGTTTTTTTGATATTTAGGCTAAGATGGGGATGGCAGAGGACTTTGAAGCATCCCTGCAAGTCCTTAGGGGATTTGATACTGATATTACTCATGAAGTAAATGAAATCAAGGCAAGTTTGTGTGATTGAGCATGTACTGTCTTGCTGTAGCAAGACCTTTTAATTGACATATGGTGTTCCACTGAGTTTCTTCAAAATAAGCACAAATCAACCTTAATAAGAAAACCTTTTTTGGTCGCAGAGATCCTTGGCATCATCAAGTAGAAGGACAGCAATCCGTTTTGCAGACCTAAAACTGAGAAGATATTGGTTACCACTGATGGTATATAATGTTCCAAAGGGTTCCAATTTTATATAGTTATTTGCGCGTGATTTTGCACTCAGTTGGCCCATCACTTCCCCTGCGTTTCTCCTTTGTCACAGATAGGAATTGGGTTACTTATTCTCCAGCAGTTAACTGGCATTAATGGTGTCATCTTCTATTCCAACAATATATTTGAATCTGCTGGTGAGTAGAAATAATATGGGTTGCTTGGGTTTCGGAATTCTTGCTCGGCTGTTGTCACTCCAAATTTATGATTATGGGTACATTTTTGCTACAGCTTCAGCCTTCAATGTGAGCCCTAACCATGTTTCTTATACACCCACCACTCACTAGCAGTTTCACTGTCCCTAGTAATGAAATTTTTTACTGAACGTATGTTGTCAGTTATTAACTGCACAGATGCATCCCTCTGAAAAAGAATCGGTGTTTTCTTCATCTTTCTCATTTAATCTTATTTAGGGTTGGTATGTAACTGTTGCAGCTGTTTCTTTGAATGAACAGGAATCTCATCCAGCAATGTTGCAACAGTAGGTGTCGGCATCATTCAGGTTAATCCTTAAAAAAGCATATACTCATGCTACCTGTTATAATCTTAGATCTTCAGTAATTTGAATAATTCTTGGAGTTCCTATTAGATGTTGGTATCCATTACAAAAAAAAAATGTGGTTTTCTTCAGGTTATTGCTACTGCAATTTCAACGTGGTTGATGGACAAAAGTGGGCGTAGGATTCTATTGATTGTGAGTACATACATCCTGTATGATTTTAATACTACTTAAGCTATCAGATTACCATACAAATGTGGAAATCCTCATTTCAGGTGTCCTCTACTGGAATGGCTTTCAGCCTGGTACTAGTTGCTGTGTCATTCTTCGTGAAGGTATTGCTCAATGTTTAATCTAGACTTGGCCAAGGGAACTCATGCAACAGAACACAGAAGCACAATTCAAATCCTTATTTTTTCTGCTGATACGAGTACCTTTTTATGCTTGTATAATTGTTAAGGGCTTTGTACCGGAGGATTCCAAATTGTTTGGCATCTTGGGAATTCTGTCGGTGGTTGGTGTTGTGGTATGTCTTCTTACTGATGCATAATCCAAAGTAATTTCCATTTTTTTATATTATTTTTTATTTTTTATTTTCCAACAAGCTTCTATCTTCATACATGGCATTTTCAATTGTAGCTCATGATCATCTTTTTCTCCCTTGGAATGGGGCCAATTCCGTGGCTTATAATGTCTGAGGTACTGCTTGTCTTCTCCTCAACATTTCATGGCTTTAAATTCTACCAACCATACTCATTATGGTTAAACCATACTTGATACTTGCAGATTCTTCCAATCAAAATCAAAAGCCTGGCTGGAAGTGTTGCAACATTGTTCAATTGGTCACTTTCCTGGGTCATTACTTTGACTGCACCATTGCTTCTTGCTTGGAGCAGCGGAGGTTTGTAGAACATGTCTTTCATAAGTGTTGTCATCCTACTCATTTGATAGGAAATCCATTTTTTTTTTTTGGGTGTTCCATTAGAGTACATTAACTTGCTGACGCAACGTGCTAGCTGCCAGATTCAAACACTGCATAATCAGTCATTCAATAGATTCTACATTTGAATGTGCTACACTTGCAATTTTAGTACAATCAAGTATAGAATCTACTAGACAGATACACGTTAGGATAGCGAGCTAACCACGATTGATTGCATTACATTACGTTCTTAAACGCTGACATTGAGGACTCCTATTCTAATGGGAATCGTTCGACATCAACACTGGTAGACTAATTGTGTGCATCTGAACAGGTACTTTCACTATGTACGCGTTCATGTGCATATTCACGGTGGTATTCGTGGCGATATGGGTTCCGGAGACCAAAGGAAGAACATTAGAGGAAATCCAGTCCTCCTTTAGATGATAAGTTTAGCCATTTTCCCCTTAGATATTCTTATTATTTGTGGTGGTTGCCCTTTCTTTGTTTTGTTTTTGTTTTTTCGGTTACATCTGCGGCGTGTTTGGTAATGTTTAATTGTTTACTGCAATGGCAATTTTATAACATGTTGGCTGTTGTTGAATACGTTGTGATGGATGTTGTGCAATAAATGTGTTCTTTCTTATTTCTCCTTTTGGATGAACATTTACATGTAATATTTGATGCTTCTGCCCGTGGGAAGAGTGAGTGGGCTTTGTTAATTGGATTAAAGCCCAATAATTGATTGCAGCCCAAAATTATGAACGGATTGGATCATCTTAATCAGCCTCTACTGGCTACTGCTCAAACATTGACCCATTCTACACTTCCTGGAAATAAGATGTACTCCCTCCCTTTTTTTTTAATATTTTTTTTTAATAACTTCTCAATTTCTTCCCTGCACGCAATTCAAGATACATTTTGAACTATAAATATCTCAAATTATATAGAAGTAAAAATTATAAAAATCTGATATTCTAAAACTACACGATTAGATGAATCTAGCAAATAATAATATCTCACTAGACTATGGTTTATTTTACATAATCATATAAAAAAGTTGAATCACAATTACTTAATGAATAATATATTATGCAAGTGGTAAGATTATGAAAAAATGGAGGGAGTATTATTTAATGCGGGTGTATTGTATTATGATGTATTGTATTAAATTAAAGTTATGTACAGTGTTTGGTGTTGATGTTGTATTACATTATGATGTATTATATTTTAAACTATTAAATAAAAACTAGTTTTCTAATTTATAAATAAATAATAAATAATATATTAAAATAATATTATTTTAAAAATAATTAAATCAAAAAATAATTAATATATTAATAAATAATATTTTAAAATAAGAATTAAATAAATTAAAAATAATTAATATATTAATATATAAAAGATAATATTTAATAGTTGTGAAATGAATAAGGAGAAAAAGAATGAATAAAAACTAATACACCATAAACCCATCATTCCACCATGTATTAAATAATACATCAAATCACTCATTAAAATAATACCTATACATCTCTTGAAAAACACCAAACATAGGATAATATTACTTTAATATATAATACTTCCTCCGTCTCGATATAATGTTACGTTGGACTTTTTGACACTATTCACTGTGTAACTTTGATTCGAATTTTTATCATAGCTATGTAAGGAAAAACATAGTCAAGTGAGATCTTGTTAGATTCATCCAATCTTATAGTTTTAGACAATCAACTTTTTATAAGTTTTTATTATACACAATTTAAGTTTTAAACCGTTAAAAATGTGTATCGGCAAACGTGTCGGAAGGGAATGTAACAATTATATTGAGATGGAGGTAGTATTAATATTACACGGTTTAATACACCCTAATACACCGTACCAAACGTATCCTTAGTGGTGTCTGAGAGTTTAGCCACTTCACCTTCTCAATCCAGTGGAAATATTAGGTTTTTTTTTTAGAGTAAATGTGATTCCCTTCCAAGAATGTTGAGATTTCGATATTGAATCAGTTTTTGTACTCATTTTATTTATTACTCCCTCCGTCTTACAAATGTCTTGTTAATGTTGGGTACGAGAATTAAGGTAGAATTGATTTATGAGGAAAAATATTTTATTTATAGAAAGAAGACATTTGTGATGAGTGATCCAAAAATAATAAGTATGACATTTCAGTTGGGACAGAGAGAGTATTAAATTACAAAATTGTAAAAGTATTAGTATATTTTTAATTATGTCAACATAAATATTTAATGTCAAGTACCCTATTGGGGTTTGATTTCCTACCTGACCCCCTATGGCCAATGGCCCTATTATTCTCTTTTATCAATTTGTGTAATTTGGGCTTCCATATTCATTTGTCAATATTCTAGTGTCAATGTTTAAGAAAAAATTGATAGAAAGGTTCAAATCAAATTTGGGTTATTGAACTTGTTAGTTATTTTAAATGAATTCAATAATTCTCTCATTATTTTGTTTATTTTTTATACCATGTACTTAAATGTGTTTATTTAACGGGGATGAGGACTTAGCCAAGTGGTTAAGTCCCTCTACTTCCAACGGAATGTTGGAGTTTGATTCCCAACCGGCCCCCTATCCCTCCCTTTTATTCTCCTTTGTAATTTGTGTGGCATGCACTACAAGAAAAAGATCATATAGCGACCTGCACTTGGAGTTGCAAGCAGGCTGAATGGAGTTGGTATCAGCTCCAGCGACCTCGTCAGCGACCTCAGAGATGAGGTTGCTATAGAGCTGGTTACAAATTGGCCAGCGACCCCGGATTTATGAGGTCGAAAGACTCTGCGACCTCATTAGCGACCTAGGGATAGGTCGCAAAACTCCTGCGACCCACGCAGCGACCTAGGAAGGAGGTCGCTATAGGGCTTTTTTTTTAAATATTTTTTATTTTTTTGTATCAGCGACCGCTTTAGCGACCGCAAACTGCGGTCGCTAAAAAACTCAGAATAAAAAACATTTTGGATGGCCCTCTGGCTTGAACCCAAACCATCTCACAACCCATTAATTCCACAATTTCAATTCCAAATTGTAGGTAAAAAGCCTCGAACCCTGGTGAAAGAGAGGAATGCATGCATTTGTGCCATTGTGCTAAGTCATGTTTCATGTTCTATATTGTAATGCATACTATATATTTATTTAAAACATAATAAACTAAATAAAATAAACTTGATAAATAATAAAATAAATTTAGTGTTGATTTATTTAATAAATTATATTAATTATTCATTTAATAAAGTTTAAGTAAATTTAATTGTTTTAATTTAAGTTAATTAATACTTAATATAGTTTCATAATTAATTAATTTAATTTTATTATATACGATATAAATTTCTTTTATTAAAAAAATTTACATAATAAATTATTTTAATAAATTTAATAAAATTAATTAAAATAAATTATTAATTTAATAAAATAAATTTTATAGAAATAAATTCAAAATAAAATACCCATAAGCTCCGCGTAAAGGACCGAAGCCAACCCCAAAAAACCAGACACACCACCAAGCCAAGCGCCATCAACATCTCTAACAACAGCCTCATAACCGGCACGGCCTCTATGAGCTAAGAAAGAGCCGTCTGAATAGACAAACACCCCCTGCCAATCCCCCATATTCCAGCTCACTAAGCGCGGGTGCAGCTGGGTATTATTAGAGACTGGCATCGCACTCTCAATAGCACCTTGAAGGTGGTGGAGCCGCCTCCACAGTATCTGTGGAGTGGACGAAGTGCCACGAAAAACTCTCGAATTCCGCTCATTCCACAAGATCCACAAAGCAGCAACTACAATAATACCAAAATGTTGAAACATACCTCGGAGCCAGAAACGAATGTCCTCCTTTGGGAGCGTCAGCAAGTCTGCTGGTATCTCAACACCTATCAACCTCCAAAACGCTTCGGCCCAAGGACAGAGGAATAAGGCATGGCACCAGTCTTCCTCTTCAACCCCACATATACCACACAACGGTGAGGTAGCGAGATTCCGCCGGAAACGAAGAGAGTTACAAGGGATTGCAGCATGGGAAAGAAGCCACAGAAATAGGCAAACCTTTTCAGGAAAGAAAGAGGACCATAACCATTTCCACCCAACATGCGATTCCATAGCTCCCAAAAGATAGGAATAACCTGATTTCGCCGTGTACGTCCCGTCCACCGTATGAGACCACTGTCAACCATCCAGGCAGGACTGATGGAAGCATGGCGGCGGATCTTTAATCAGCTCGTGATGGACAGCATCTGGCATGATGGTATAGAGCTTTGTCAAGTCCCAATTCCGGCCCTCAACAATATCAGAAATCCGGTAGTCCAAGTCTCTAAATTCAATGAAAGGCATCAGCGGTCCAAGAGGAGAACCCCGAAACCATGGAGTGAACCAAAGATTGCTAGCCCCATAGCCAATGTGAAAGGAAAAACCTTCCTTCAACCTGGTGAACGATTTCCTTATACTCCGCCATGTGAATGACCCATTCGTGGGCAAAGCAGGAGCCATAATACCCTTGGGACAATATCTTGATTTGATTTCACCAACCCAAAGACTAGGACGATCCCGGATAATATCACTAACTAATTTACCCAACAGGGCTATATTAGTCAGACGGGCCTTTCGAAGACCAAGCCCTCCAAACTTCTTAGGCTGACTGATGCAATTCCAATTGACTAGATTAATTCCCTTTCCATTACGGTCCTTCCAGACCAACGTGCGGATGCGACGATCAATTTTAGCACACACAGATTCCGGGAGCCAACCTATCTGCATCGAATAAGTAGGAATGGAAGAGAGCACATGCCGTGCCAATGTAATCCTTCCTGGCTTGTTCAACAGCCGCATCGCCCAGCAAGAAATACGTTGATCCATCCTCTCCAAGATAAAGTCATAGGCAGAGGCACGGACCCTACCTTGATGAATAGGGAAGCCCAAATATTTATCAAAGCGCTCCCTGAAAGGGATGGACGTCCCTTGACTGAAAATTTGTTTAACTTCCTCCGAAACACAGTCGTTGGCAAGGGCAGCCGATTTCTGTGCATTAATTTTAAGGCCCGATGATGCAGTGAAAGATTGAAGAGTGTTAGCAAGTGCACTGATGCTAGACTCCAGCCCCATCGTACATAATATTAGATCATCCGCAAAGAGTAAGTGTGAAATACCCCTACCTCCGGCAGAAAGATGGATCGGACGCCAATTCCCAATGGCCACTTCATTCTGGATAGCGACAGACAGTCTTTCCATAACAATGTTAAATAGGTACGGTGACAGAGGATCACCTTGGCGAAGACCCCGCTTTGGTTGAATAGCCTCCAAAGGCTCGCCATTCCAAAGAATGGAGTACATAGGGGACGACACACATTTCATAATGATTTTCCGAAGAAGATCCGGGACCTCCATCTGTTGAAGGCAGTCATTGAGGAAAGGCCATCGGACACTACATTTGCTTTCTCCAGGTCAATTTTAGCAATAATAGCTTTCACCCGAGTGCGAGGTCGAGTAACATGATAGATCAATTCCTGAAGAACGATGGCATTATCCACGGTGCCTCGGCCAGGCAAGAAAGCCGATTGAAAAGGGGAGATGTAATTCACCAACAACGGCCTCAAACGATTCACCAAAACCTTACTAATAAATTTATATGCGACATTACAAAGAGTAATGGGGCGAAACTGGCGAACAGTGGACGGCACAGTTACCTTAGGAAGTAAACATATAAAAGCTTTGGCGAGATCTCTTTCAAACTCTCCTGTGACAAAGGCTTGACGGACTGCAGCAGTGATATCATTACCAAGAACATCCCAATACTTCTTGTAAAACAATGCAGGGAATCCGTCAGGACCCGGAGCCGAGAGGGGCTTAAATTGTGAAAGAGCAGCAGAAACCTCATCATGAGAAACAACCTCAGTTGAAAGAACACCGTCCTCAGCAGAGATTGGTCTCAAGGGAGGTAAAGGCTGGACAGGATCCGAAGTGCCACCATCATCAAACAATTTAATATAGAAATCCCGAACAGATTGCTTGAGTGACGATTGATCCGTGCACCACGAGCCGTCATCAAGGTGAAGCCCATGGATTTTGTTCCTATGGTGATGGAATTTAGCTTGCGCCGTGAAAATAACGCGTATTCCTATCACCCATCCGAATCCAGTTATCACGAGCTCGTTGATACCAAAAAAGCTCCTCCCGGGCGAACAATTCCTGGAATTCACTTTGAAGCTTGCGCTCTAGTAAAATCAATTGTTGGGAATCAACACAGTGAAGTACCCGTTCCAAAATTAACTACTACCTCCGTTTTCATATGTTTTTTACGTTTAGTAATGTGTTACTATTCACCCACAGACTTTCACTTAAAGTTTTATCATAGTTATACAAGTTAAAATATAGTTAAGTGAGATCTTGTTAGATTCGTCTTATCGAGTAGTTTTTAAATATCGAACTTTTAGAATTTTTACTTGTACCGAACTTGAGTTATTAATGGTTTAAAATGTGCATTGGATTGCGTGAAAAGTGGGTATGTAAAAAAGATTTGAAAACGGAAGAAGTAGTTGATAACATTACTTACTGTATAGCAAGAAAAAGGAAAAAAGAACGGACGAAGTATTTGTAATAAAATTGAACCAATGTCTAGCAATAAACAATATCAAAAAAATTAAAGAACTTCACATATATCACTCCTCAACATACTTTTCACGCGCAAATTGAGCTAATCTTGACATGAACCCAAGATAAATATGCATTTGACTGCTGCATGCACTGTGTTAGTTTGTAGCAAGAATTTAAAAAAAGGAAAAAGAAAAAAGAAAAAAAGAGGGAGTAGAACCAATGTACACAAAAACCAAAAAATAGATAAATAAATGCAATGATAATAACCGAACACGAGATCTTGGTTGTAATAGTAGTACAGTACAATGTTAGAAAAACAAACTCTGAACACTCAAGGAGATAAATGCAGTAAGATATGTAGTACTCACTATTTAGAGTGGTGGTGCACTGGTGGTGGTAGAATCCGACTGCAGACCGGCACAGTGGTTTGCATGAGTAGTGCAGGTTGCGTTGACCTGTAAATTTCGGACGACGACTCAGTGTGACTATATCTATATTCTATACCGATCGATCTGTCTGTCTGTCTGTCTGTCTGTCTATATATGAATTATACGACGACCATGCATCATCACTCAGATGATCAGGACTATTACCCTCTCTGACTGTCACTCTGCATCTGCACTCTCACAACACCACGCGATGTGCAACGCCACACATTTCTATGTACTACCACTATATACCCTTACCCTACACTGTGGCGGTGGCTGACTGGCTGTGGCTGTTCACCCCCTCACCCTCATCACTCATTATCACATATCTCAACAACAAGGAAATGAATTTGTTGTCTGATCTCCATGGAAAATGAATCAATGAATGAATGATTATCCACACAGAGTACAACATTATACACATACAGTGAATGATTATCTGTCATATACCATCTTCCAACTGCACATTAGTACTTACTCAGTTCTTGTCATAATGCAACACAAGCTTTGACACAAGTTTTAAGAAAATAAGAAAGAGAAAGAGAGAAATATGGAAAAAGTGTTAGTGGGATCCATTTTTAATGCCTAAAAACATTGTCATAATATGTAATGTTGCATTATTAGAAAACATCTTAAAAAAGTAAATTGTTGCATTATCGGAGGAAGTACTATTTCTCACAATTTTTAAGGCGGGCAGACGAGGAGTATTGTTTGAAAAAAAAAAAAAAAAAAAAAAAGAACATAAATAAGTTAAGTTGATGGTGTCCTGCTCCTGCAGATAATCATATCTGTCTTCCTAATAGTAGTAAATTCCTGCTGCTGCAGTCAGTCTGTTGATGATGATAAGATATGGTTATTACTGACAGTGTATTCCGGACACTCACAAGATTATTACTGTACCTACCAGGCTACAAATTACTAGTAGTTCACACCTCGGAATTTGTTCATCTTTCCACTACTTCTCCAAACCCTAACCTAGCTAATTTACATCTATTCACAAAAATTACTTACTGCAGGTAATTGAAGGGAATCAAATTAAACTCAAACCCCTCAATCCTCATTAACACCCAACAGACATACACCTTATCTGTTCAGTATCCGTTAAATGTCACCCATTCAACATCCTATCCAAACCCTTAAGTAGTATTGCAGTTAAAAAAAGGGGATGTAAAGGAAAAGCATTTAATTCATAGTTATCAAAATCGCGATCCTGATCGTAGGATCGCACGATCCTACGATCCTACCCATGAAAAACGATCCGGATCGCTATAGGATCGAAAATGTAGTAGGATCGCAGTGGGATCGGTAGGATCGGAGTAGGATCGTAGGATCGCTGAGCGATCCGATCCTACCCCTTTGGTTTTTTTTTTTTTTTTTTTTTTCTAGATCAAAATTACTTTATCTCTAGCTCTTTGTGATTTTGGTCATGATATTATTTTTTTCAATTTTATTTTATATATCTTTGCATACATTGAACTCAAAATTGTTGGGTTGTGTGTCAGTGTTTAACTTCTATTGGATCATTAATAATTATACAATTAACTATCAAATTCTTGTTAAAAATTAATCTAAGATATATATTTTTAATTATGCCGTCACCAGTTTAGTGAGATAATTAACAAATATTAATTTTTTAAAAAATAAATAATAATTTCATAGGATCTTAGGATCCCGATTCGATCCTACGATCCCGATCTTGCAAAGACAAAAACGATCCTACTTAGAATCCCGATCTTGATAACCTTGATTTAATTAGTTTCTTAGGGGTTGGGGACTTAACTCCCCAAACTCCCAACGAATAGGTTGAGGTTCGAATTCACACCCGGCCCATCCCTCCCCTTTATTCACTTTGTAATTATGTGGCATAGACTCTCACCACTTATTTCCAGACCTTCAATGGCTCATCAAAAAAAAATTCCTTTCTTAAGAATTATTGCACTAAAAAAAACGGGTATGCATGCAGTGGAGCTGAGTATAGGATATGGAGTGGAGATAAATATGTTTTCCGGATCAGGCTGCCGTATTCAATGCAAGAAATTCAACATTTTCTTTAAGTACTGAATTATCACTAAAAAAATATTGAATTGTGATTAAAAAATATTGAATCTATATTTTCATATTAGTTGGTTAATGTTGGAAATATTTATTTATCACTTTTGAATGGACATTCAGTTACAAGTGGCATTCAACATTACAACAAATTAAATAGTGAATCAACATAGGAAGTTAGGAACCGATTCCCTTAAAATAAGCAATAAGGTTTGATTTTCTGTCATGACGATTTTGAGGGTAGGGAACGGATCCCGATTTCAAAACGAGATTGATTGACTCAATCGAATACTAATGACTGATATTAAATCTACCAAATAGTATGTGTATGCAAAAAACTACTTTGGGAGAGGCGCTCTTAATTGCCCTTACAGATCCTCGAGAGATTAGTCTTGGGTCCAATGAGGCCTGGGGATACCCTGGTATTCACCTAAAAAAAATCTACCAAATAGTATATAATTATCTAACAGAGATAAAAACAATGTGTTTATATCATTTCTCGTGATAAGAATAATGTTTGTCCAAGAAAAAATCGGTCCGACCCATATGAATTAGCCTAGTCCGCATTGAAATCGGTCCAACCCATAAGCCGCTATTAGGGTTTGCCTAAATAAGACCTTAGGCGGCCATATCAAGAGACCTCCAACACAACTCTCAAAGAGACGCATTTACATTTTATTTTTCTTTTAGTTTTTCCTGCTTTCTTTTACAACTTTATGTACTTTTCATTCATTTAAGCTTTCCGTCCAATTTATTGCTTTCTTACAGGTTTTATTCAATTCTTGTACTTGAATTCAAGTACTTTTGTAATTCCTTCAATTGCAATTTTAATTCCAGTTTCTTCTTTTCTCAAACAATTTTTACCGTACAACAGATTGGCACACCCTATGGGACACGTAGTGGAAACCATGTCCGCTTGAAGGAGATGTCTCTACAAGAGCAAACGTATGTTAGAGCTGTTAACCCAATAAAAAAATATATTAAGCCCATCCATTTATGGTCTCATTGCTCGGCCCAGTCCGTGAAGATATATCCGGAAGAGAAGCGACCGAAAGAGATGACGCATCCTTAAATCAGTAGGGTATAGGGCCTCATACAAGAAGGGACTGAAAGAGAGGACGCATCCTCAAATAGTAGGGTGGGGGGCCTCATACAAGAAGGGACTGAAAGAGAGGACGCATCCTCAAATAGTAGGGTGAGGGGCCTTACCCTAAGAAACATTTAATTAGTTTCTCAGGGGTTGGGGACTTACCCAAGTAGTAACTCCACTCCCAACCAATAGGTTGGGGGGTTCGAATCCACACCCGACCCCCCATCCCTCCCCTTTATTCCCTTTGGGTCTGTTCTGCACGCAGAGCTGTATCTGTGAGCTGTAGCTGCAAGCTGGAGCTGTAAAGAGCTGTGGGAGATGTAGCTGTCAGTTCTATTTAAGTGTTTTGTATAACTAGCTGTAGCTGTGAAAAAATATAAAAAATGACATAAAAGGACAAATATTTATGTAGACAATTGGGTAGTGGGTTGGTTATTGGGTGAAAATTGTGATTGCTCAAAAATAAGCTCATAGCTTATTTTTTAACGCTACTACAGATAGCTTCTAAAAAGAAGCTTCCAAAAGCACCCAAAAGCTAGTGTGCAGAACGGGACTTTTGTTTTAAAATAAAAGCTAAAGCTATCAAAAGCTCCCAAAAGCTCCTAAAAGCTGCTGCAGAACAGATTTGTAATTATGTGGCATGGACTCCCACCACCTATTTCCACACCTTCAATGGCTCCTCAAAAAAATAAAAATCATTTCTTAAGTACTGAATTATCACTAAATATGTTTATCCGGATCTGGTTGCCGTATTAAATGCAAGAAATTCAACATTTACTTAAGTACTGAATTATCACTAATAACACAACTATCCCTTTCCATAACACACACACAAACAATTCATGGCATGCTTCACCAAGATCAAATCTCCGCCGTCCCCTCACCGGACTAATCTCGACCGTCCATTCTCCGACGCTTCCCATCCCTCCGTCTTCATCAACAACTTCAACTCACTCTACGACAACACGAACAGTAATTTCAACCGCCGTCCTGATTCCGATTCCGACTCCGACTACGGCGCCGACTTCGCAACCGCCTTCGCCTCCCGCCGATTCTTCTTCTCCTCCCCCGGCCGATCCAACTCCATCATCGATTCCTCGTCCTCCTCCTACTCCTCCACCTCCCTTGCTTCCGCCTCGACCTCGACGTCGTCCTCTAACTCGCTGAACCGCCGGGAGAACGCTGCCGTCTCCAATGCCAGCGTGGCTGTCCCCACGTTCTCCCCGGATCCCTACCACGACTTCCGCCGATCGATGCAGGAGATGGTGGAGGCGCGCGGAATCCGCGGTGTCCGTGAGGATTGGGAGTACCTGCACCGACTCCTCGCTTGCTACCTTTCGTTGAACCCTAAGAGCACGCACAAGTTCATCGTCGGCGCATTCGCAGATCTCCTCGTCACCCTCATGTCTTCCCACCGCCGGAAACCGCCGATTCGCGACGGGAAACGCAAGGCGTCGCTGAGAATTCAATTGAATTGAATCAAATCGCCAAAAACGGGGCTCTCTCAGATTTTTCTTGGTTTCACCAGCAAAGAAAAAACAATCATTGAATGCTCTCACTGCAAAACAAATGTCCTTGTCTCTATGCTTAGTTGCTGCTTACAAGATAGTGGTATATATTGTGTGTATGTATTCATGACTGAAAAGTCTTCCAATGTCCTGTTAATGAAAACAAAACAGGTGGGCTCTTTCCCTGGAGAAAACCCAAAAAAAATCACTAAAAAAATATTGAATTGTCAATAAAAAAAATATTGAATCTATATTTTCAACATTAGTTGGTTAATGTTAGAAATATTTATTTATCACTTATGAATGGACATTCAGCACTTACAAGTGGCATTCAACATTTCAACAAATTAAATAGTGAATCAACATAGGAAGTTAGGAAACTATTCCCTTAAAATTAGCAATAAGGTTTGATTTTCTGTCATGACGATTTTGAGGGTAGGGAACGGATCCCGATTTCAAAACGAGATTGATTGACTCAATCGAACACTAATGATTGATATTAAATCTACCAAATAGTATATAATTATCTAACAGAAATAAAAACAATGCATTTATATCATTTCACGTGATAAGAATAATGTTTGTCCAATAAAAGATCGGCCTAGCCCTAGCCCATATGAATTAGCCTAGTCCACATTGAAATCGGTCCATCCCATAAGCCGCTATTAGGGTTTGCGTAAATAAGACCTTAGGCGGCCATATCAAGAGACCTCCAACACAACTCTCAAAGAGACGCATTTACAACTTTATGTACTTTTCATTCCTTTAAGCTTTCCGTCCAATTTACTGCTTTCTTACAGCTTTTGTTCAATTCTTGTACTAGAATTCAAGTACTTTTGTAATTCCTTCAATTGCAATTTCAATTCCAGTTTCATTTTTTCTCAAATAATTTTTACGGTACAACACATTGGCACACCCAATGGGACACGAAGTGGAAACCATATCCACTTGAAGGAGATGTCTCTACACGAGCAAACGTATGTTAGAGCATATATTGCATAATACGCCGGCGACACGGCGGTAAACATTGCACCATGGGGAATCATTCATAACCCCACAATTTCGGAACAGATACGGCTATCGTTGATAGAATCGATGGCTGATTTAATGCCATTTTCGGCGAAACATCTTACGGATGTCATGCGACATGCAATAGCCGACCTGATAAACAAGGTGCGCAGATCCTTGAATCTTCAACAAGAAGAAGATGTCTCTGCGATCAACGCTAATGTGTCGCCTTGTCACCCATGTCCTGGGCCATCCGGTGAACAACAGAGGAATTGGGGTGTAACACCCCCATCTTCTGCGCGGCGGAAAGATAGGGTGCTACGCTAGATGTTGCCGGCTCCGGAGTGAAGGCTGACTCCACAAACCAACATTAGCTCTTTCCAGTGCGCTTTCGCCTCACTCACGCACACCTGGGAGACTTCCCAGGAGGTCACTCATCCTAGAATTACCCCAAGACCAGCACGCTTAACTTTAGAGTTCTTTTAGAATTGTTAGCAAGAAAGAAAGATACCTTGTTGGTATGAGTAGCTTATTTCACTCCATTGAAGCCATTCTTCGGGGTATTACATTCATCCCCCTAAGATTGCAACGTCCTCATTGCGCTCGGCTATCCACATCCCATGGACGCCACAACCATCCACATCCCGTTGATCTTTTCACCCCGCTAGGCGCCTGAATACCAAAGCACGCAGTCGCGGTCTAGCTCTGATACCATCTGTAACACCCCCATCTTCAGCGCGGCAGAAAGATAGGGTGCTACTCTAGATGTTGCCGGCTCAAGAAATGAAGGATGACCCCACAAACCAACATTATCTCTTTCCAGTGCGCTTTGGCCTTACTCACGCACACCCTGGGAGACTTCCCAGGAGGTCACCCATTCTAGAATTACCCTAAGGTAAACATGCTTAACTTTGGAATTCTTATAGAATGGTTACCAAGAAAGAAAGGTACCTTGTTGGTATGAGTAGCTTATTTCACTCCATTGAAGCCATTTTTCGGGGTATTTCATGGAGAGTCTCAACTTGCTAGCCGCCATTATTAGATCTTGGTGCTCTGCGCAGTTCCTTTCAGTCACCCTACCAAACAACACCCGTCCATGCACTGGCAGCACCAAAAGTGCCGAATTTCATATATGTGGCACCTCCGATGTCGATCTACAATAAGACAACCCCAAATGGTTATTTAATGGCCTCCAGTAGACCTAGCCTGCAACCATATCAAGCGGAGGCTCTTGTGCCGAATATGCCTACAGCGCCGAATGCGGCGAATTTCTCGGCAGTACCGGCGCCCATGCCAAACCCTAGTTGGACATCTCCAACGCTAGGGGGGCAGTCGCCACATCCACAAGGAGCGGAAATGGCACCTACTATTCTGTCTACGCCTGTTATGCCTCCTACGCAGGCACCAGCGGTGTCACCTGAACTGCTAGCGGATGTGATGCAACAACATTTCGGGATCCAGTTGAGGCCGATGGAGCGACCTACTTACAGAAAGCCCTGTCCCGACTGGGTGGACACGATGCAGCCCTATCCGAAAGGGGTCAAAATGCCCAAGTCCACTATGTTTCCGGGCAGACAGATGGTGAAGGCGGCCAGATAGAGAGGGTGGCCAAGATTTTTTTTTGTAAAAAAAAAGAGTATTTTTTGTCTCTCTTGCTCAAAAATGTCTGCTTTTATAAAAAGCTAGACAAGTCAGCCTCATTTGTCTTAAGCCTAATCGAAAAATTGCGCGAGGGAGGCATCTGTTTGTCCAAGAAAAAATCGGCCCGACCCATGTAAATTAGCCTAGTCCGCATTGAAATCGACCCAGCCCATGAGCCGCTACTAGGGTTTGCGTAGGTCTATAAATAAGACCTTAGGCGGCCATATCAAGAGACCTCCAACACAGCTCTCAAAGAGATGCATTTACGTTTTATTTTTCCTTCTAGTTTTTTCTGCTTTCTTTTACAACTTTCTGTACATTTCATTCCTTTAAGCTTTCAGTTCAATTTACTGTTTTCTTACAGCTTTTGTTCAATTCTTGTACTTTAATTCCAGTATTTTTGTAATTCATTCAATTGCAATTTCAATTCTAGTTTCTTCTTTTCTCAAACAATTTTTACGGTTCAACAAATAATTAGTAGTACTATATATACATGTATGCTAATATAGCTCTAACTGGTCGTTTTTGCTTAATTATATAGACTTCAACTTGTTTAATATGACATTATTTTATACAAGTAGATAGATATTATGTATATAAATATCTATTTTATATGATTATTAACCCACGGAATAAATGACTGGAATTTTTCAAATTATTACTTATTACAGTAGCAGTCTGTTTTGTTAAATTATTACGACCTTTTATTAAGGGAAAAGAAAAATTGAAATTGCACAACAACATGTGTAAGAAGTGCGTGACCCTCTAATTAATTTAAGGTTGAATTTTCTCCATTCATGCATATCCTGCATTTGGCTGGAATTATAATCAAATTATACGCTTTTCTTTTTAGAATTTAATACCCTTATTTAATGATTAATATCTCAAAAATAAAAGTAAAAGTAAATTTAATATAAATTATAAATTTTCTAAAATTATATGGTTAGACGAATTCAACAAGATCTACTTACCTATATTTTATTAATTATTATATACTTGAATAATAAAATAAATAATGAATAATATCAAAATTATGAAACAACAATAATTGTGCGTCATCTTCACCAAAAAATAAAAAATAAAAAATCCAATAATGTCACCAACAATCAAAACAAATATAAATAATAACTTATTGAATGAAATAAATAATAGAGAAAAAAAATTTAGGCCAAGGAGTTATTTCCAGATTTTTACAATTAGTTTTTTCCTTCAGAGATTTGGGTCACTACAAGGACGTCGGCCCTAGAAAAGGGCCAAAGCGGGCCGCGTGTTGTTCAAACGCATCCTTATGGCTCAATATTGGAAATCGTATCATTCTGATAACCTATTTAATTTTTGTATTTTTTATGTAATTAAAATAAATAATATCCTTCCATCCCATTATTTTTGTCCCACTTTCTTTTTTTGTCATTTCAAATAGAAAAAAATAAACACTTAATAATAATGTGCCAAATCACATCTCGATGTCAACTGCTAAAATTAAGTTGCTCAGTGCCTTGGTACTGCTCTGTCACACTCACACCAATGTGTGTCTTCCCATCAAAGACTCCTCAACTTAAGGTTTGGTGTTCGATTTCTCTCTTGGTTCCATATACCTTCCCTCTATTCCATTTCTAATTATGTGGCTTGGGTTCTCAATAAAATAAAAACAAAAATAAAGAGAACAAAAAGAAAAACATTTTTTCAAAAAGAAACATTAGCTATCGAAATTTTCTGTTGCTAATATATACTACCTCCGTTCTTTTTTATTTGCACGTTTTGACTTTTGTCACTGTTCATTGAGTAGCTTTGACTCGACTTTTTAATACAATTATATAAGATAAAATATAGTCAAGTGAGATCTTGTTGGATTCATCTAATCGCATAGATTTAGAATATCAAATTTGCATAATTTTTACTTGTGTGGAATTTGAGTTATTACGAATTAAAAATGTGCATTGGATTGTGTGAAATGTGGATATGTTGCATTTATTTAGGAACAGAGGAAGTATTTATTTAGAAAATGACAATAAAAAAATAAAAATCCCCCAACCATCAAAAAAACTGAAACAAAAAAGTGAATTATTCAATGTTTCATTGTTCATACAGTTACACAATTCAAATTTGACAATATTCATTACTAAAAATACCATTTCTATTGTTGCAATTATCACATATAAACTTATATAGATAATTTGATTAACAAATATGGCAATGGATGACGTAGCAGAATAACAAGCTTGACAGATGTATTAACTTAATTAGTTAATTATATAGATAATTATCTTAATGCGTGCATGCAATGATCCCAATTTTTTCTTCAAAATGAGGGAATGGGGTTTGTTGTGGAATGATACTGATTAGGCATTCAACAGGACTGATTTATTTATTTATGTTTTTAACAGTTTATACATATTAAAAAATAAGTAGTTGGACTCCACGCCGCACAAATTATAAAGGAATAAAGAGAATGAATAAGATGTCGAGTGGAGAATTGAACCCAACCTGAAGATAGAAATATTAGAATTAAATGAATGTATTCTTACAAGGAATGAACATCAAATTTTCAATTATTATGTGATGTGATGTGAGAGCAAGATAATATGATGCGTTGAAATTATTATCATAAAATTCATTAAAGACATCATTTTCTCACATCTACGTCTGAAAAATATCTATCTCAACACATTATATAGGTGTATGGTATGCACCATAACCGCTCCCGTATAAATATTCATATCTTTTACTGAAATTTTTGGGTTCATCTACACATTTTGCTTAAAAGAGTAGTGGGGATCGGACCACCATTAACACATACATGTACTTAAATTTTCTTTGTCATACATGTACTTAAATTTTTACTGTATGAAACAGCACTCAACATTACAATTTTTTAATTCACCCAACAATCAGACCTTAGAAAAATAAAAATATATTGAAGTATAATAACATTAATAACCATGGTGATGATAACTGATGATCGATGATGAAAATCTCATAGTCCGAATAAATCACTACCGTCGATCAACCCTGCTTTTTCTTGTTTGCATAATTCTTTAGATGAAAATTAATAAAGAGCACCAGCAGAGATGTTCCGAACAAAGTATTGAATCCCCAAACCCGCATACCCGAGCAACCCGACCCGGTGAAGTGCTTGTGCAGCATCACGCACGACACCACGTATCCAAACAGAAACTGCGTGATCTGACAGTCCGTAACCGCCCGCTTCCACGGCGGCCGCCGCCCCAGCGCCGCCATCAGATAGTACCCGTACATCACCACATGCACGGAGGCGTTCGTCACCACCCCAATGGGGAACAGGGTCTGCGGCACGGCCACCCAAAGATAACACAGCACCACCACCACGGCGTGGTGGTACACGTGGAGGAACGATAACCGCCTCGCGCCGCGGGACCCACTGAGGAGGATCAATAGCGTGTCCACGAACTCCAGGACCTTGGACAGGTAGAACACGTGGCCCCAGAAGAATGTCGGCCCCCGCGGCGGCGTCCCCACCGGGAGGCATACGGACCAGGCGGGGTTCCCCGGCGGCGTCTGGTGGATCGCCGACAGGGTGCAGCCGACGGCCATGATGAGGGAGGTGGCACAGAGGACGACATTGTGGGCGGCGGAGAGGAGACGGAGGACGGCGGAGGGGAGGACGGGGAGGGTGTTGGGAAAGCGGCGGAAGAAGAGGGTGAGGGAAAGGTAGGCGGCCACGGCGGCGGCGACAAAGAACGGGGAGGCGCCGGGGGTGTGGGCGGGGTTCCAGTTGAAATGGGAAATGGTTGGGTGGTCCACCAGCCAGTAATGCACCGCGCCGTAGAGAGTCATTTTTACTAGGTATT
Source organism: Hygrophila difformis (assembly GCA_030278955.1). Lineage (NCBI taxonomy): Eukaryota > Viridiplantae > Streptophyta > Magnoliopsida > Lamiales > Acanthaceae > Hygrophila > Hygrophila difformis. The sequence goes on along the minus strand of JAOANR010000014.1, from coordinate 7,020,535 downwards.
GTATTATTATTATTGTTGCTATAGCACAAATTGTTCATGTTGTCCATTGGTTTAACGCTTTTATAATACAATTTTCTCCTCTAGTTAAAAAATATCCACTTCATCCCACTTAAAGTGTCTCGTTTCATTTTTACATACAATCCAATGTATTTTTTTTATCGTTAATATCTTAAAATATACTCACTCTGTCCCATTTAACTTGTCTTGTTTCACTTTTGCACACAATCCAATGCACTTTTTCAATTGTTAATATCTCAAAATATGTACAATGAAAAATTTTGCAAAATATATATTATAAAACTATATGATCATACGATTCTAACAAAACCCAACTCGACTATTTTTCTCTAAATATATACTTGTGATAAAGTTGAGTCAAAGCTGAATAATGAACAGTGTAAAAAAGTCAAACAGGACAAGTGTGGTGGGACGGAGGGAGTATATTCTAAAACTATCACTACAAGAAATTCGCAGCAAGGCGACGAATTTGGCGACGAAATTTTATTAAAGTCGTCACCTAAAACCTCGTCGCCTGACGGATCTCGTCGCCTAAAGTGCTAGGCGACGAACAAGGCGACGAAATCCCTTTCGTCACCTACCCGCGAAATTCTTGTAGTGTATACGATTAGACGAATCTAACAATATCGAACTCGACTATTTTTTTCAAATATATACTTATAATAATATTGAGTCAAACTAGAACAATGAACATTGTCAAAAGTCAAACAAAATGCTTCTACTGGGACGGAGGGAGTAATATATACTGTACTTCAATTGATTCATTAGGTTTCCACGAGGGAAAACGGGATTTCCTCATTTTTCATTTCATTCTCAAACACGTTTAATTTAAGGGAGATAGAAGGGTTAAATGAATTAGAGTTATCAACTAGGTATACACACATAATAAATAAACACGTTTCATTGTGGATGTTGGTGTGGAGGGGTGTCCCATTAATTCCTTGGGGAATGCATCTGTGGCCTACCTTAAGAAAATTGAGGAATTAAAAAGGGATTTTCAGTTTTGTAAGTTTGAGCACATGAATCATGTAACGTTACTTTGTGTCTTCTGGCAGTGGATGCTAAGAATGACAATGGGCCGGCTTCGGGATGGGGAGTAGGATTTTCATTCCAAAAATTGTTAGTATTTTTAATCCCTAAAATCGGTATGATCTCCGTCGGAGACTTTATCGGTGATCCCATCAGGTACCGTAATTTTTCCGATCCCCAACGAGGACTTATTGGGGATTCATTTTACAAGCTAAAGGTCATAACTCATAATATTAAATTCTATACACAAATTCTTTAACAATAAACATATAACTCACATTAAAACTTGTCATACAATATATTTATGAGAGTGGAGGGAATCTAAAGGTCAAATGGTTTTCTTATTTTAAATTAATGGACTAATGAGGCAGGCTTTGGTAAAAATTAGAGATAAAATTTAAAATATTATAAAATATAAATAATTAAATATAATATACTATAAAACATACTTCCTCCGTTTATAAAAGATAGCTACGTTTGTAAAAATAACACTATTCACACAAACACTTTAATTTGAACACTATAAGAAAAAGCGAGTTTACCGTGGACCAAGGTTTTAAATATCGGTTTCGATATCTATATCGGACATATAAATTTAGGGAAATTTCGGAGATATTTGTAATTTTTTGAGAAAACTAATTCGAGTTTCTGAGATGATGAAAATGAAGATATTTTAAAATTTCTCATCTCCGTTGCTATATAAATTAGTAATATGCTAATAATACTCATTTAATGATATAATATGCTAGTAATATTATTGATATCTTGCACCATGTTGATTGATAAGAGACTTAAAATTGATAAACAAGTTAATTGGATGGAATCATCAGTATGGGTTGAAACATAAATTTTTATTTTTATTTTTTTTAGAAAATATATCTTTAAAATTTAGAAAAAAAATATTTTTTTAAAAAGAATTTGGGAAATTTCGGGAAATTTAGGATTTCGGGCGAAATTTCGATGGAAATTTTACAAAAAAAAATTGCATGTGAAATTTCGCTTTGGAGTGTCCCGAAACCCGAAATTTCGGTCGAAATTTCAAAAATTTCGGGGATATTTAAAACAATGCCGTGGACTAACAAAGTCCATGGCAATTATAGTGAGTATACTAGTGACTTGAAATCCTCGATAAATATAAACGTGGGCCCACATTTAAATTTGGATAAAATAGCGACTAAAATACCGAGGAGTAGTACAGGGCGAATTTTCCATGGGAAAACATGGATGAAATGTCCTTGGCAAAATAGACCGGGCCAAAATCCGGTTCTTATAACTTTTTTTGGCAAGGCCGTTTAAGGAGGACTAGTCGACGGCAATATTGAATTAGGGTTGCGTAAATCACCAAAATCACCAATTTCACTCTCAAAGCGGTATTCTTTCACCCTTCCACCCTCCTCTCCCGCCTTCGAATTCCTCCCCCACAGTGACTAACGACGCACAGCTCCAACGAGTCTCACTTGGCGGCATTCTGAACACACCCCCGACGAGTCTCACTTCGAAGTTTTATCATAGTTATACAAGTTAAAATATAGTCAAGTGAAATCTTGTTAGATTCGTCTCGTCTTGTAGTTTTTAAAAATCAAACTTTTAGAATTTTACTTGTACCGAATTTGAGTCTTTGATGGTTTAAAATGTGCATTGGATTGCATACTGGTGGGTCGTAGCAAACAAAAAAACAGAGGAAGTAAAACATAGTATTATATATATTGGAATGTTTGAGAGTCAGCGGATCCGCTAGCGAAACAGATTTGAAGAGCAGATTGTCTCATAATTCTCTCTCCGAATCCACTATCCGCTAGCGGATTCGCTAAAAATCCCGGATCCCCCGTCCATCCTAGATAATACTTTCCCCAAAACCGTGCCGAAAAATCAGTTTTCGGTCTTCACCATCAGGTTTGGTTTTTTTTGCTAGTGGATGCGGTTAATGTGTTAATCTTTGATTTATTCTTTTCTTCTTTTGTTGTTTCTCTCTCAATTTCATAACCTTAAATCATTGTTCACCAAAAAAAAAAGTTATATTAATATTTTATATTATACACTATGTAGTATTATGTTATTTTATTTATTTTAATTATATTCTATTTTTGACAATTTTTAATTTTATATATTATAATTATTATTTTTATTTTGTGATATTTTTATTCAACGAAAATTGAAATTTTGTATATGAAAGATTTTAAAATTCAATGGAGGGTAAGAGCTTTAAAATCCTATATACTACATGTAGTAGAAGGATTTCAAAATACCAAAGGATTTTCAAATTATTTGTGTAATTTTTATCAAAATAGATTAGAAAGAATTTCAAAATTTAAATTATCTCTTGTAATTTGTGTGGTATATGCTCCCACCATCTTCATCTAGCTTGTATAGGTTGTGCGGCAAAAAAAGAAAAATTAAATTCTCTCAAATCCCTCCATTTCTAGCAAATAAAACAGGACCTAAATATAATTCGCAAGGGAGGAGGAGAATTGAATTATTCCGACACAATTATTTCTATATTCACCTAATTCTTTTTTTTTTTGGCGAAGCACCTAATTCATTTTGTTTTTTTGCGCAACAGCCTATACAGATAGGGAAATGAAAATAAAAAATGACAAGAAATAAAGAGGATAAATAAGGTATAATTATAATAAAAGGAATATTATTAGATTATCTTAGGCTGCCTTTTAGGGGGAAAGAGCATTTGACATTTGATTTTTAACCGCTAAATTCTGAACTTTAAATTTTATTCTTTTTTACTTTTAATTTTTCAAACTGTAACATTCAAATTGTTTTGGGATAGAGAGACGCTCTTAATTGTTCATGCATATCCGGATTAGTTTTGGGTTCAATGTGACCCGGTGATACCTGATAATTCACCAAAAATTAAAACTATAATAACATTTAAACTTTAATACTAAAGCCAACATTTTGCATCATCCCACATGAACCTATTTTCATCATTAATTATGAATTACAAACTTTAAGCTCTCAACTTTAATTATTTATCAAACTAAGCTCTCAACTTTAATCCTCGCTAGGTATCTTTTGTCCAATTTGATTCACTGGTTTCGGTCGGCAGAAAAAGATCCGATGATCCGGTGGTGATTCTGAGATTTGGTGAATTGTTGACTATCTCAAAGAGAACAAAAATTTCATGGAAATGTGATGGAAGCTGTCGGCTTCTGTATCATCTTTTTATATGTGTGTAGGTCATTCAACATGTGCAGTTTTTACAGGAAAATGTATAAAAATATGAGGGTTTGTGCCAACCTGGGAGGTGAGAGTCAACAAAGGTAATGCCATAGGTAAAATCCATACACCGACTTAGATACTATTATATTCCTTCTTGATTTTCTAGGAGACATTTACTATCTCTTGTTGTAGATGAGACATGTCCAAGCTGACCCATTCCTTCGGAATCCGGTATCCTGTATAGGGTAATTATCTTGGTTATGCAATAATCGTTCGTTCATATTTCCTTAATGAAACAGAAGTTATCATAAAGCATAAGCTTAGTCAAGTCATGGATTACAGTGGCACCACTTCCGTCCGCTGAGATAGTTACTCAAATTTGTTTTGATGGGTCATAGAATCAAAGAGTTCTTGAACAATACACATATTGCCATGTTGTGTGCGTAATTCCTTTATGGAGATGCCATTGCACAATTGTGATTATTATTATTTTTTTTTATTATGATTGGATATTCCTACTGTAGTTTTACTGTTAAATATTTAGCATTTAGTCAGTTCATCTTAATGAAATTCTTTGGGTAGATGGTAGTACATCTGGATGGCTACTTGGGGTGGTGTCTAATCTAAAGTTATTTAAATTGAACCTCAAAAAAAAAAAAAGTATATTGTTATTTAAATTGAACCTCAAAAAGCTTTATTGTTGTCAACCACATCCATACGAAGTAGTATATTGTAAATGTGTGTGTATATACTATAAATCTAGAAGGATTGAGAATCCTAAAATTAATTAATCACTTCCTCCAAAAAAATTAATAAATCAATATACTGGAGTATTATATAGTGTTTTTTATATAATATATATATATATATATATTTTGCCTTTTCCAAAAAAAATGTTATACAATAATTCAACCTGCAAGGATGTGTAATTGAAAAAGAAGATGTTTAATAATGTAACTTGTTTTGTCAAAAAAAATAATGTAACTCGTCAACACTCCACGGTACCCCATGCATATATGAATGGAGAAATTTTAACCTTATTAGACTGTCATTTCTTGCACATGAAAAAACATGTATATAAAAATAAAAAAGATTTGATGGCATATACTGTTTTGGTTTTCTAAAATCGCAACATCAGATATGAATGGCTAATTTATACATATCTTGTGCAGATTCACTTTCTTGTCCCTCAAAAGCTAATAATAAATTCAGTAATCAAGCTGTAGCTACTGTTGTAATAATTGAACAAACTTTGACGCTCATTTCAAAAATTCCATGTAAGAATATAATATTCCGAGATCAACAATAGCTCGATTGTACTGGGCTGTTTTAGAGAGAAATAAAATGAACAAATCTTAACTAGTATGTAGTACAATGTTTCATTTTAAATTTTTAATACCTGATTTAAAATTACATTAAAACTTTTCCAACCTTGGGGAAAAAAAAAAAAAGAAAATCGCATTTAAGGTGTGATGTAACGAAATTCGAGTTGATTGTTGAGTACTTTGAGTGTGGTATCGAGTCAACTTATGAGTATTAATTTTATTAATTAAAAGCTCAATTCGCTGAGTATAATATAGGATCTGGTTATTATGTTGAATGCAAGAAATTCAACATTGGCTGAAGTATTGAATTACTACAAATAATTGTTGAATTGTTAATTAAAAGTGCTGTATATATATTTCTAATATCAGTTAGTTAATGTTAAAACTTGAAAATACTTATAAATAGCAATTAGGCACTTCAACAAAATACCCCCATCAGTATAGTAACTTACTCCCTTCATTCCTTTTTAGTAGTATTTTTAAAGATTAAAAAGTATTCGAAAATAGTTGTCATTTATAAATAGTTATAGGTAATTATGCTATGTTTTTAGTATAATACTCTTTACTTTCCATAAATGTTATTTCTTGACAATTGACATGTATTACTAAGTAATGTAATTGGAGGGTAAAAATAGAAGTTTATGAGATAATTAATGCAATTCTTGATTATTAAAATTTAGCTAAATGTGACAACTAAATGGGAATGAGGAATATTTCATAAATTCATAATATTATGCAGCTCCACGGGCAATCCTAGCAGGGCGGGTTTTGGTCTTGTGGTGCGTAGTGCAGATGGGTATTGGCTTGGTGGAGCTTGTGGTTTTCTTGGTGAAGCATCTAATACCTTTGCTGAACTTGCTGCACTGGCTGGCTGGGCTTTCCTTTGTGAAGAACATGGGAGTCACAAGGCTGTGTGTCTATTCTGATTCCATGTCTGTCATTCAACTTTTGGATTCCAGGGATCCTCTTCATCCTTTTGCGGCCGTGATCATGCAAACTAATGAAGTCAAGAATTCGTTCGAGCGGTGCCATATTTTTCATGTGCTTCGGGAAGGGAATAAGGTAGCAGACGTCTCACTAAACATGGCGCCTCCATTCCATACTTCTTCACCACGTGGGCGTTCCCCCGGATTTTATTTTAGGGGACGTGGCGGCAGATGCCTCTGGCGCATGGTTCTTAGGATCTAAGTTCACCCTTGTTTTCCTCTTAGTTGTAGTCTTTGTAATTTTTCTTTTCGATTTTCTTCTTTGTTATCTGGCTTCGACTATGTTAAAAAAACAAAAAAAAATCATAATATTATTTATTTCGTTTTGAATTGATCTAGAAACTACTTAATGATATGGCCCGTGATTTATTTAACCACCCGTGACCCAACTTCCTAAACAGAAGTAATAATTTAATTAGAATCATTATGATTCCAATGGCCACGTTTCATTAATTATTGGCTGCATTTTTTTTGTTGAGTCTGGCTGCATTTGAATAAGTTTGTTGGAAAACAAATTCACCCAAAAATTGCAAAACATGATAGCACGTTTTTCAACATCTCAAATGCAGAATTACTCTCACCCATCTTTGCGGACATAAGTGTCACATTTACCAAAAAAACATCTCAAATGTAGAATTCCGTCCCATTTTACTAGTCACTTCATTTTTTTTTATTTTTTTTTATGTTGAACAGCCTACAAAAGGGATGGTGGGAAATAAAAGGGGATGATAGGGGGCCGGTGGGGAATCAAACCTCCAATTTTCCGTTGAAAGTCAAGGGAATTAACCACTTGGGCTAAGTCCTCATCCTCTACTAGTCACTTCAATTGATAAAATCCACATTATCCCTATTTGATTTTTTTTTTTTTTCATATATCATGATCTCATTCAAGCCATCTTGAACCATGAGTTTCTTTATCAAGTTATTCGATTTTTTTTTTTCAATCTCATACACTTGAGCACAATCATCTTTAATTCCTAAGCAAGAGAGACTTTCACCATTCGGATTTGAATCTTTCATCATAAATTCATAACATGAAATATGTCTTGATCAACAATATAATAGGGAATTATTGGATGTTTCATCATAACTTTTTCCTGCATCTTTTAACTTTTCGAGAATGCAACACTCGGTTCAACTTGAGAACCTCTCTCGAACTAAAAATTAAGCTTCGATTGTTATGCATCCTTTCAACTTTTCGAGAAGAGCAAATTGTCAAAGTTCCCTTTCCGAATCCGGTATCCGCTAGCCGATTCGCTAACTCCCAAACATTCCCTAAGATTGTACGTATTTTCTTATTGTACAAATGTGGTGATGCCTCGTTGTGCTACTTGTTTGTTTACATTTTTGCCTCGAGACAACTTTCTTATACAAGTATAGCATATACTTCTGGAGTAATAAAATATGTTATTCTCAAAGCTCTCCTTAAAATCAGCCCATGCTTTAGATTTCTAGATATTTTCTTAGCACAAATTTTATCAGTTTGAGAACTAACTTTTGCTTCCACATTTTCTTAGTTTTCAAATAAAGTAGCTAATATGGTATGGTATAACACATACATATCATAAAAAGTACAAAATGAGATCGAACACTAATTTCAATTTGAATATAAAAGGATAAATATAAAGGAAATAATGTAAAAAGGAAATGAATCATTGGTAATTAAGAGCATCTCTATATGTTGTCATCATTTGGTTCCAAATTAGCATGAATCTTTAGCTATTGATAGAATCACTTTGAAAAAACAAGATACAACTTCAATTTTCATATTTATTTAGAATTTAGACACACTTGTTAGGCTTGATCAGCAAGCAAAAAGTAGCAAATATAATAATTTTAACCTACGGGTGAATGGATATTTTATGCACTCGTGTATTTAAAACAATGCACTACAAGAATTTTATGTTTTAACAACCGAAAAAATTTGATAAAATCAGGTCACTGAAGAGGTTAGCGACCGAAATGCATTAGTGTCCAGTTGGCCACGACTTTAACGACTGAAATTCGTTATCGACCACGATTTTAGTGACCGAATTCAGAAATTTTCTCAAAGTGATGGAATAAGGTAAAGAAGTCACCGTCAACAAATGGAAAAAAAAAAGTAAGAAATTATTGTCGTTTTCTACTTGCACTGTAAAAAAATATAGAGCACACTAGAGCAACACAAACAACAAATTAAAACATTTTTACCATCTAAAATGTCAAATATTATTTCATGAATCATGATCCAACCTTAATAGTATTTGTCACATTTCAATATGGTTCAACACTATATGTTGGTGTCAATAAATGAAAAGAAATTCAAGGGATACACTTGAAATTGGAATCATAACTTAATTTAAAATTATGTTTCAAATAAACTGGGGTCATACTGTTAATTATTTTTAAAAAATCAATTAAACATAATTAAATATTATAGTATATGATAATTAAACATACTATTAATTATATATTTATTTATATGAATATTATTAAGCTACTAAATGAGAGTTCGAGTAATAAAATTGTTATTTATAACTTAGTTTGATATCGCACTCAAATCACCCGTTTCAAGCTTTAGGCCCTGTTTGGGAATTAGCTGTTAACTGTTAACTGATTCTGTGAGTAATAATTGGTTAAAATTAGCTGTTTGACAATTTCGAAATTAACTTTTTGCCTAAAATAAGCTAAAATTCAAAATGCTGCTATTTGCAGCGGTTTCAAAAATAGCTGATTGAACACTGTTTTAAGTTATTTTGGCTTCTTAAATAAGCTAATTCAGTTCAAATTGGCTAGAATAAGCTAATTTCATTTAGTTGTTTTGCCAAACAGGGCCTTAATTTTTTGAGTTCAACCGGAGTGCCCAAACAAGTAGCTTAATGATCAATCAAGATGAGTAGTTTGCTTCAATATCACCACCACTAATATCATAAAAAATTTGCATTTTTGCAATTATAAACTTCGATCTCTAAATTTCAAAATTAGTCATTAATGAGATTAGAAACCGAATCTTCATAGCTACTAAAAATTTAACAACCTAATTTAGTAAAAGAAATACAAATTTCTTATAGTTTGATATTGAATACATGTGTTTAGTTGAAATTTGATTTTCTATCATCGTATGTATATGTTTCTTCCACTTCTACTACTTCTTCTACTTCTTAATTTTTCTTTTACTTTTTTATTTATTTTCTTTCTTTTATTATTATTGATTTCTCAAAAAATCTTGTCCGAGGGCGACAACAGTTTTTCGTTGCCTTTCCTCGTCTTTAGAATATCTTTATCCATGACCACCCCAACCACCCAACCATCCAACCATCTTATTATTTAATTAATTTCTCTCTCCTCCAACTCATTAATATTCATCACAACCCAACCACCTCAATTTTACATACTTTATCAATAACCACCCAACCATCCAACCACAATATTATATATATAATTATTTTAATTTGTATAATTGAAAATTATGTTGATTTATAAAAAATAATGTATAAAACATATAAAATATTTACCTTATTTATAAAGAATAAAGAATCTAAATTATTAATATATTTTTATTTATTTTTATTTTATATAAATTTTAAATGAGTTAAATATACAAAAAATTGATATATTATGTATTTAATAAAAATATAGCAAGAGTGGTATCTATTTGTAGAGAATGAAAAATTATAAAATTTGATATATTATTTATTTATTTTTATTCTAAAATATAAAAAATATAATGATTTTAATTTTGTTATTTAGAATTTTAGTTGACCAATATCTCATTGGCCAAAAGAGAAGAGACCATGGGGTTGGATTCTTGATTTGGTCGACCAAGACAAAGAGACCATTTCACATTTTTTTTTCTTTTTTTTTTAACTCTTTAATGACATGGAGGTTGGGTCTCCCTCCTAAAAGGTCATGCATGGATACAACTAGTCTTAGAGGCAGCGAAATATTTTGTCTCTGGTCTGAAAATGACTTGTAGAAAATACTCTTACGGTCCGTTTGGTTGAAGAGATGTTGAATTACCAGTGGGAATATGATTGCTGAGAATGTGAGATTGTTAGGAATATAAAATTGCTGGGAATCTTATTTTTTGGCATTTTAAAATTACTACGTTTGGTTGGATTGTTGTGAATCTCAGATTCCTACATCACATGATTAGACCATAATGCCCTTAATTTAAAATTATTGTTTAGTACTTCTCATGAAGTCTATTTCTTGTTCAATTCAATATTTCGTCATTTACAATAAAATTCCTCTATATCCTTTTTAAATTTAAAATTCGTAAATTATCATATATTGCATCACACATTTGGAAGATAATTGTAGCTTGGAATGAGTTAAATCTAAACTTGTTTGTTGAAGTTTTATATAATGTGCAAACCGTATACAGTGAAATACATCGAAAGTGTTCAAAAACTCAATCACCACAAAAAGAATAAAAATAAATTATGCAAATTTTTAGAGGGCAGAGGCTTGATACGGTTCTAGGGTTACATAAATAGATAAAAGGATTGAGCTTTAAAATGAGTTGATGTATGGTTTTAAATTTTTAAATGCTATAAAAGATAATTTAATTTAAGATAATAAAAAAAAAAAAAAAAAAAAAGAGATTGGTAATCTTATAATACATGGTCTCTACATGGGAATCACATCTCTCCAACATTTCCACTAGGATAGGAATCTAACATTTCTTGGTAGAAGATTACCCCAATCAAATGTAGCAACGTGACTCCTCCACTCAAGAAGTCAGGACCGGCTTGGGTGCAGAATGTTGTATATGCACCATGATGCTCAAAGCCATAAAAATGATGGATAAGATTTGCCATCACTTTTAGATTACTAGACATCATGTTGTGAATTCATATTTATATGAATTATTTAGTTCCATATTTAGAGGGATTTGAGATAATAAAGAACGCACAAATCTACCATCACTTTTAGATTATTAGGCATCATGTTGCATATGCATATAATTAATAATTCTGCACACAAGGGATGAGGACATAGCCTAAGCGGTTAAGTCCCTTGACGTCCAACGAAATGTTGGAAGTTCAATTCCCACCGGCCCCCATCCCTTTTCAGGCCTTCAATGGCTCCTAAAAAAAAATTCTGCACACAAACCGAATTGCAAGAAGTCAAGATAAACACCCCTTTAAATAAATTCCAAGCCTTAACCCTAAATCTTTCCCACCTTCCAAACACGCCAGCCAAACTTTATTACCATTCGACTAAACTCTATCTTGCCTATTTCAAATAATTATTTTTATTCGGGAGCACGTCCAAACAAGTGGATTCACAGCAATCCATTTCCTCTGCACGAAATCGATTCATTCTTCACTTTTCCACAATTTGCGGGTTTTCTTGTAGTATTAGTTGATTCTTATAGTTACTTTGTAAAACTAATAAAAACACGATTCCTGTTATGCATGTAAACAAGATTGTGAATGTCTAGTGTTCAACATGTGAATATCCATGTTCATGCCTTGATCATAAGGTTAGACATGTGAAAGTCTTGAAATGCATATGCCTTGATTATGAGGTTAGTAAATAGTGAGAGGATAAAAAAGTTTATAAATAGCCTATGTAATGTATTGAGAAAAGAGAGAAAAAATTTTATGCAAGCTTAATACTTGTTTCATCTCATGCCATAATTGTTACACTTTATCCATTTTATTATCCCACCTTTAAACTTCATTTCTTTCACCATTTAATCCCAATTTCCATTACAATACTTCCACTATAAACACAAGCTAATAAGCCATATACCATTTTATTATACACATACATAAATAAATATAGTTATTTCTATAACACGTTATCAGCACGAGCTCTATTAGAGTTTGCCAATTCTACCAAGGTTTTGTTGGAGTTCTGTTGTAAATTTGATTCATACCGGGGTTCTGCCAAAATTTTTCAAATCCAGAAGAAAATCACTTGAGGTAATATATTACAACTATTTTCAATATCAGTTATGACTAATTTTTCAAAACAGGAATCTATGCCGTTGGAAAGATCCGAGGATTAATTATTTATCTTGAAATATGGATATTAAGATTTATTTGGAAACAATGGGTCTAGAAAAGACCATTATAAAAAAAAATACGGCCACAGGCCTAGACCGCAGAAAAAAAATACGGCCACAGGCCAAGACCTAGAAAAACAAAACGGTCAAAAGATCATATTGGTCTATATATGGGAAATAAGCATTTTGCCAATTCTTATTTTTGATAAGAGATAGTGACAGTTCCCTTAATGTGGGGGCAAATGGCAGCTCTTTGATAAAATAAAGATTTTTGGCTGAAATCCCAAATGCGGGGCATCATAATGACTGCAAGACTATAAGTCTGTAAATGATATAAATCAGTCATGTTCAGAATAATGTCACGATTGAGATATGTGACAATATATTAATAAAAATGACATTAATACCAACAGAGTCCATAAATCTTAGTTTGGTTATACCAACAGATTTCGTGGGTCTTTAGTTTGGTGTGTACTGACAGAGTCAGATTCTTAAATGGCAAAATAATTGCCATAAATTATGCCTCTAAAAGGCGAAGCAATTGAAGAAAAATGCTATCAATATGGCAGGAGGACATAGTCCCATAATTTGTCGTACGACTAATGAATTGGTACTAGTTACCGAGAATTATTGATAAATAAAGCAAATAAAGGTTGAAATAAACCTTGCTAAAGTACGACAATATAAATATTACAAAAGGCCATTATTGATATGCTAAATATATCATCGAAAGATATACAAATTTCTTCAATGATACAATATTATTATATTGTTTTTATTACGCTTTGAATTTTTTTAATTTCTGCTATATTATTATGCATTGTGTTGTTTCACTTATATTTAATCTTGTTTTAATATTAATTATATCTTGTTTTAATTACAGCAAAATGGGGAATTATAAAAGTGATAATATATGTCTTATTGATAGTGCTTCAACGCACACGATACTAAAAGACACAAGGTATTTTTCCAATTTAAAAATGGGAGATACAAGCATAAACACAATATGTGGTAGTGCAAATATTATACAAGGAATTGGCACAGCCAACCTTATTTTCCCAGAGGGAACAAAATTAATTGTGAAAAATGCACTCCTATCTCCCAAGTCTCGAAGAAATTTATTAAGTTTTAAAGATATCCGAGAAAATGGGTATCATCTCGAGACATCGACTTCAGAGAATGTCGAATATTTATTAATTACAAATACCACACATGGTAAGAAATATATATTGGAAAAATTACCAGCTCTGTCTTCTGGATTGTATTTTTCAAAGATAAATACAATTGAAAATTATCACTTAGACCACAGGTCTAATATTCCCCAAATAAACCAGAGGTTTATTAATGGCCAGAGGCCCACTAATATATATCATCCCAAAATAGGCCAGAGGTCTATTGGAAGCCATAGGTTTACTGATGAATATATGATATGGCATGATCGCCTAGGCCATCCCGGCTCTACAATGATGAGGCGAATTATTACAAATAGTCATGGCCATTCATTAAAGGGACAAAAATTGCTGCAACATAATGATTATATATGTGTTGCTTGCTCCCAAGGAAAATTAATTTCCAAACATTCACCAACAAAAGTGGGAACTGAAAGCCCCAGTTTTCTTGAAAGAATTCAGGGTGATATATGTGGACCTATAGATCCACCATGTGGACCATTTAAATATTTTATGGTGCTAATTGATGCATCAACACGATGGTCCAATGTATCATTATTATCATCTCGCAACCATGCGTTTGCAAAATTACTTGCTCAAATTATTAAATTACGAGCACAGTTCCCTGATTATACAATAAAAAATATCCGGTTGGATAATGCTGGTGAATATTCATCCCAGAGGTTTGATGAATACTGCGTGTCAATTGGCATAACAGTTGAGCATCCTGTTGCTCATGTCCATACACAGAATGGACTTGCTGAATCGCTTATAAAGCGTTTACAATTAATTGCCAGACCATTATTAATGAGATCTGGATTGCCATTGACAGCTTGGGGGCATGCAATATTACATGGAGCAAAATTGGTGCGGTTAAGGCCGACACATTATCATGAATACTCCCCTATACAATTAACATTTGGGCATGAACCCAATATATCCCATCTCAGAATATTTGGTTGCGCTGTGTATGTCCCGATTGCACCACCTCAGCGCACAAAGATGGGTCCCCAACGTAGATTGGGAATATATGTCGGGTATGAATCACCATCGATTATTCGATATCTCGAACCATTAACTGGTGATTTATTTACTGCGAAATTCAAAGATTGTCATTTTGACGAATCTCATTTCCCGACATTAGGGGGAGACAGAAATCAACCAAAGAAAGAAAAAGAAATCAACTGGAAAACACCGTTAGATTTCTTCGATCCTCGTACAAATGATTGTGAACTAGAAGTACAAAGAATTGTACATTTGCAGAGTATTGCAAATCAATTGCCGGACGCATTATGCGACTCTAAAAGAGTAACAAAATCTCTTATACCGGCAGCAAATGTTCCTATCAAAATTAATGTCCCAGAGGGACCAATTACAAGTGCCAAAGATGAATCTACTGCACGCTTGAAGCGTGGTAGACCACCAGGTTCAAAAGATAAAAATCCTCGAAAGAAAAGAGGATCACAAATAATTGAAAGTGACAAAATTACAGAAAATATTCCAGAGGAAAAAGAAGCTCTTGAAGAGCAAGTAGCTCCAGATGAGCAAGAACTTGCAGCTCCAGAGGAGAATGAACTTGAAAATAATGAAATATCAATCAATTTTGTCACAAGCAGAAATGTTTGGAATCGAGATGCAATTATCATAGATAATGTATTCTCGTACCACATAGCACTTGACATCATAAATGATGACGAGGATCATGAACCAAATTCGGTTGATGAATGTCGGAAAAGAAAAGAATGGCCAAAATGGAAAGATGCAATCCAATCTGAATTGGATTCCCTGGCTAGACGAAATGTGTTTGGACCGATTGTCAAAACACCAGAAAATATAAAGCCAGTTGGATACAGATGGGTTTTTGTAAGAAAAAGAAATGACAAAAATGAAATTGTCAGATACAAAGCGAGATTAGTCGCCCAAGGGTTTTCACAGAGACCCGGATTTGATTATGATGAAACATATTCCCCCGTAATGGATGGAATAACATTTAGATATCTTATCAGTTTAGCAGTCCATCAAAATCTTGAAATGAGATTGATGGATGTTATTACTGCGTATCTATATGGAAATTTAGATACAGATATCTATATGAAGGTCCCAGAGGGATTAAAAATGTCAGAGACATATGAATCAAATCCTAGACATATGTATTCCATCAAATTACAAAAATCCCTATATGGACTGAAACAGTCCGGGCGAATGTGGTATAACCGACTCAGTGAGTCATTGATACAAGAGGGTTATACAAATGACCCAATTTGTCCATGTATTTTCATTAAGAAAAATGGACAAGGGTTTGTAATCATTGCAGTTTATGTTGATGATCTCAACTTGATTGGAACTCCAGAGGAGCTCCAAAAGGCTATTGAATACCTAAAAAAGGAGTTTGAAATCAAAGATTTTGGTAAAACCAAATCATGTCTTGGTCTGCAAATTGAATATTTAAATAATGGAACTTTTGTCCATCAAACAGCTTATACTCAGAGAGTATTAAAGCGATTTTATATGGATAAAGCACATCCATTGAGTACTCCAATGGTCGTAAGGTCACTTGATATAAAAAAGGATCCGTTTAGACCACAAGAGGAAGGTGAACAAATTCTTGGACCAGAGGTCCCATATTTAAGTGCCATAGGTGCTTTAATGTATCTTGCAAACTGCACTAGACCAGATATATCATTTGCAGTAAATTTATTAGCGAGATTCAGTTCATCACCTACTAGACGACATTGGAATGGAATTAAACACATATTTCGCTATCTCCAAGGAACTATTGATCTTGGGTTATTTTACCCAAATGACTCTCGACCTGAAATAATCGGCTTTGCTGATGCCGGATATTTATCAGATCCACATAAAGCCAAATCTCAAACTGGCTATGTTTTTACATGTGGTGGTACTGCAATTTCATGGAGATCAATGAAGCAGACTTTGACTGCTACTTCCTCAAATCATGCTGAAATTTTAGCAATTCATGAAGCCAGTCGAGAGTGTGTATGGTTGCGATCTTTGATGCACCATATATTGAAAAATTGTGGCATAGCTACTGAAGAAAAGATACCCCCAACAATTTTATATGAAGATAATGCAGCTTGTATAGCACAATTGAAGGGAGGGTATATTAAAGGAGATAGAACGAAACACATTTCACCAAAATTTTTCTTCACTCATGATTTACAGAAAAATGGTGAAATAGATGTGCAGCAAATCCGTTCAGCTGATAATCTTGCAGATTTATTTACCAAGGCACTACCAACAGCAACATTCGAAAAGTTGGTGAAAAGCATTGGGATGCGCCAACTAAAGAACTTCAACTGATGCTTTGATCAGGGGGAGAAGTAAATATGCAAGAATCATGTACTCTTTTTCCTAACTTGGATTTTTTCCCATAGGGTTTTTTCCAAGTAAGGTTTTAACGAGGCATATTCTTCGTATTGACGACATTCAAGGGGGAGTGTTATGCATGTAAACAAGATTGTGAATGTCTAGTGTTCAACATGTGAATATCCATGTTCATGCCTTGATCATAAGGTTAGACATGTGAAAGTCTTGAAATGCATATGCCTTGATTATGAGGTTAGTAAATAGTGAGAGGATAAAAAAGTTTATAAATAGCCTATGTAATGTATTGAGAAAAGAGAGAAAAAATTTTATGCAAGCTTAATACTTGTTTCATCTCATGCCATAATTGTTACACTTTATCCATTTTATTATCCCACCTTTAAACTTCATTTCTTTCACCATTTAATCCCAATTTCCATTACAATACTTCCACTATAAACACAAGCTAATAAGCCATATACCATTTTATTATACACATACATAAATAAATATAGTTATTTCTATAACAATTCCAATTTAATGCTAAAATTGATAGGAATTGTTTCTGCACGCAGTTTTTGGTAGCTTTAGCTTTTATTTCAAAACAAAATCCTCATTCTGCACAATAGCTTTTGGGAGCTTTTGGAAGCTTAAAAGCTACTTGTAGTAGCATTAAAAAATAAGTCAGGAGCTTATTTTTGAGCAATTACAATTTTAACCCAATAACCAAGCCACTACCCAATAGTTAGGGATGGCAAAAAAACCCATACCCAATGGTGAAAACCGAAAACCGAATTTTCGGTACGGTTTTGGGGGAGGATTATCGGGGATGGGGCGGGGATCGGGGATTTTTTCGGGGATTCTTTTGGGGACGGGGATGGGGATGGGGGAAGTAGTCCCCTCCCCGGCCCATCCCCGATATATTTAATATATTATTTATTATATATTTTATATATTATAGTTAATATTTTATACATTATATTTTATAAAGTTTACTCATCCAATCCAATATAATTACAAAATGGATGAGAACTTGACATAGTCGTTGTGTCACTAACTCTTACTCTTATGATTGAGGGTTGGATTCCCCAGTCGGCGTCTCGGCCCCCTATCATTTCCCTTACCCTCTTTAATTTGTATAGCACGGATTTTCACCACCCATTTATTTGGTCTTTTGGCTTCGCAAAATAAAAAATAATTACTAAAACTCATTTATTTGATGTGTTGATTATATATTAGAAACACATATTAAATTTTGATGTGGATTATGATTTATTATTAAACAATAAATTTGTGTGTTTTAATATTATAATTTATGAAATTGAAAGTTGGCTTAAATAATATGGATTTGGTCCTCCTAATTATCGAAAAAATAGAAAATTAGCTTATAAATAAATCCCCGATGGGGATCGGGAAAATTATGATATCCGATGGGGATCCCCGATAAGATCCCGGCGGGGAACGGGCCGGTTTAGGGGACTAAAAATACTAACGGTTTTGGGGATGGGGATGCTACTCCCCGCCCCAAAACCGGCCCATTGCCATTCCTACCAATAGTCTACATAAATATTTGTTTTTTTATGTCATTTCATTTATTTTTTCACAGCTACAGCTAGTTGTACGAAACACTTAAATAGAACTGACAACTACAGCTCTCATAGCTCCTTACAGATCTAGCTTGCAGCTACAGTTCACAGCTATAACTCTGCGTGCAGAACTGACCCTATGACAAAGGGGGGAAAACGCATTTAAAAACTTTTTTTGCGTATACCGGGTATTTAAAACCACATTGAACCTCATACTACTCAGACCAGTTGTGTTTGCTCGTATTTTAAAACCTTTTTTTTTTGGAGAATACGTATTTTAAAACTTTATAACAACAAAGTATTATTTACAATATAATTATGTTTTCTCTTTTAAAATGAGATAGTTGTTCCCAAACGATGACAATACTTTTTTTTGTGAGTGTCGAAAATTTGAATTAACAATTTTTAAATAAATTGATTAGAATTTGTTGAATAACGAGTAGTTGAGTACTAACTAGTAGTACTACTTAGTACTATAGTAAATCAAACATCTTGACCATTATGTTTTAACTATTTGAAATTATGAATGGCACAAAATTATAGGGCAACCGACCTACTAATTAAAATTATATGTGTAGCAAAATGCTATTTCTCATAATTATTAATTAGGGTATGATAATGATACATGCATGGCTCATGGATCGAAGTTCATTTGACGATAACCTGAATTAAATTAAATATAAATTTAATATTATTAGAATATATAGGCATATATGACACATATATATAATTTTTAAAAAAAAATAAAATATAGGAGTACTATAAATTCAAAATTCAGAATGATTCAAATTCAAATTATTTTATTCCAATTTTATTTTCGTTTTTGTGTGAATCAATTTAAAATTAAAAATAAAATTAGAAAATTTCATATTTACACACCCCTACGGTCCTACGTACGGTACCTCGAGGTGCAGCTAGACAAGATAAAATGGACTCATATACTCCCTCCGTCCCATTCCAAATGTCCTACTTACTATTTTTGGATGTCCCATTACAAATGTCTTCTTTCTATAAATAGAAATAATTTTCCCCTCCAACAACTATGTGGACCCCACCATATACTCACAAACCAACTCTACCTTAATTCCCGTGCCCAACAGTAACAAGACACTTGAAGTGGGACGGAGGGAGTACTATATGCCTCCTATCCTAGGTACAAATAGAATGATTTGATACTCACTCGCTTATGCATATGTGTATAATACTGAAATGCTGAAAATATATACTTCATCCGTTCCTTTTTAAATGCTACGGACCCACATTTCACACAATCCAATACATATCTTTAATGCTTCATAACTCAAAGTGCATACAAGTAAAAATTATAAAAATTTGATATTCTAAATCTATGCGATTAGACGAATCCAACAAGATCTCACTTGACTATATTTTATCTTATATAATTGTATTAAAAAGTCGAGTCAAAGCTACTCAATGAACAGTACCAAAAGTCAAAACGTGCATTTAAAAAGGAACGGAGGTAGTATGTGTTTGCTTCTATCGTGGGGTCTTAAATAATACTCCTATTAAAGTTTGTCTTTTACGTCATTTCATAAATTTTTTGACAGCTACAACTAGTAGTTGTACAGAATACTTAAATAAAACTGACAGCTACAGCTCCCACAGCTCCAGCTCCCTACAGCTACAGCTCTGCGTGCAGAACAGACCCTATATCGGTTGTGGATTAAACATGCTTCACCTGTTAAAGCATATTCTGGGATGCTGTTGAAATTTGCAAGGCTCATGGCTCATGCAACATCCATCAATCAATCAATATCATCCGATCCTCACCCAATATAGAGCGAGGTACGCAGGCAGCTTTGTGATATTAATTATAGTTCCATTGTTGAGTTGATTATAAAACTAATTATATCCACTTCAGTATCCCACATCTTAATTACTTCCTCTTTAGTTTATTTGCAGCATAGCATTTCTTCTTAATAGGTATACGAGTACCATTCTTCTATTCACATGTGAATTACTAATATCAACAGGGCCGGGCATCATAATTATATTCATCCACCACCAATAATTTACTTAATATTTGTGACATCAACATGGAGGACTTTTGGCTCCTTACTAGTATTCTACTCACCGCTGATATAAATCATTTTTCCAGCACTACGCCAAAAGTTTGACACAAAAGGACTTTCCTCACCTATTTATTACTCGGTTAAAAACAAAAACAAAAACAAAAAAAATAAAAATAGCAATGGAAAAGAAAAAACGTGACATAGTACTATTTATTACTCCTAGTTGAATGTTGATGGCTCAATAATAAATGTAACAAAAAGGCGACGCTCCCCGCCCGCCATACACGGGAGTTTGCCTCTCAAATGTTTTACTACTTCCTAATTTCAATTCAACGCCACATACATAGAAATTCTTCATTCCAAATCATAGGAAACCCTAAAATATATAATTACCAAAAGACCCAAGTAAAAATGCTGCTAAGATTCATGAACGCACACCCACATTGTGCTAAACCCCCAACACTACACACGACAACATATCACTTTCACTTCAACCAATTGGGTTTCTGTAATGACATAACAATTGCCAGCAGGTGCAGGCAGCGCTAAAAATGATGTATAGTCCTTTGTAAAGTGATGTATAGGCCTTATAAAGTGATGTATATACGGTAGTTTATTTTTTTTATTAGTTTTTTGTTCATAACCTCCATCCATCACTTTTTTATACTCACACATCATATTTCGTATACATATACCCATCACTTTTGAATGTGCCAACACCTACAGGCCACCAGCAACCAAACGATATTCCACTTCAACCACGAATCCACGATACACTCCAATGCAAATTTATTACACACAAAAGAACATAAGCTAGATACCCCAAAGTCCAAACATGACTTAGAAACTAGTACATGACTTCAATCTTCATTCCTAATAAGCAAGCTTCACCGGATACCTATCAATGCAGTCCTTCCACGGCCCGTTCGCGGACGCCTCGACGTTCCTCATCGCCTCCCACACGGCGCTGTTGCATTTGAACCCACTCCCGAACGCGATCTGCCACACCCTATGCCCCTTCCGCACCCTCCCTTTCGCCTCCGTGTACGCCAGCTCGTACCATATCGAGCTCGACGACGTATTGCCAAAACGGTGGAGCGTCATCCTCGACGCTTCCACATGTGTTCTCTCCAGCTGCAGGTTCTTCTCGAGCTCGTCGATCACCGCCCTCCCGCCGGCATGTATGCAGAAATGATCGAACGCGAGCTTGAAGTCGGGGATGTAGGGCTTCACATTCTTGCTCAGCACTTTCCTCAGAATTAATGTCCCCAAAAACACGAGCTGCTCGCTTATCGGAAGGACTAGAGGGCCCAATGTGGTGATGTTGGTTTTCAACGCGCCGCCGGCGACTGCCATGAGGTCTTTGGATAAGGACACCCCTGTTTTCCCCTGTTCGTCCTGTTCCTGGTAGACGCACCCGAATGCCCGGTCGTCGGCGCCCTTGTGGGTTCGGACGACGTGGATGAGCTTGTATTTCGATTTCTTCTTGTCCGATGACTTGTTGGATAGCAGCACCGCCGATCCGCCGACGCGGAATAGGCAATTGGGGATTAGCATCGATTTTTTGATCCCCTGGTATGAATTCTGCGTGATGTTCTCCGTGCTGACTACAATGGCGTACGTGTTCCTGTGGATTTGCAGCAGATCCTTGGCTAAATCAATGGCGATTAAGCCAGCGCTGCACCCCATCCCTCCGAGATTGAAACTCTTCACGTTTCCCCTCAATTTGTACTTGTTCACAATCATAGCAGACAGAGAAGGCGTCGGATTGAACAGACTTGAATTCACTACTAAAATCCCCAAATCCTTGGGGTTGATTTTAGAATTCTCGAATAATGTATCCAATGCGCCGAAAATTACCTTCTGCGATTCGTCCCTGGCGGCTTGCATCGTTGGATTTGGGGGAATCGACAGCATCGCGTCGGGGAAATAGGTTTCGTCACCGACTCCAGAGCGTTCGAGAATCTTCCGCTGGAATTCGAGCGACGATTCGTCGAAGAAACCGGCGAGGCGCGCGCGCTCCATGAACATCTCGTTTGAGACCTTGAGGTTGTCCGGCGGGAGGTAGCATGCGTGGTCCACAAGGTAGATGGGCCGGGCGCGGGTGAGGATGTAGAAAGTGGATCCGAAGACGACCATGGCGGAGATGGCGACGACGGCGACCAGATTGTACTGGAGATCGAGCCAGAGCTGGCGTATATCGTCGGAGCTGAGGTTCATGGCCTCGATGATAACGACGATGGCCAATGGGAGCAAGCAGAGCGTGAGTAGATGAGAGATCAAGTAGTGGTAGCCGAGCTTGACGTATTTCAGCCTCACGCTGTTGAGGAAGTCCGGCAGCCGGTAGCGGTGGCGAACTTCGACGGCGGAGCCGCGGCGGTCGGCGTCCATTGAGCGGTTTTTGAGGGAATTATGTTTGTCCTTTTGCTTGAATTAGAGTGGATTTGTTGGGAATGATTTGAAAATAATAGGAGAAGTTTCATGCGATTGATTATACGAAAATTTATAATGTGATTTCCCCGAGTTCGGTGTTTGATAACGGTTAATAAGTGGAGTCAAAATTATTATGACCACCTCCATCAACATTCAACAATAGTACTATTTGTGAGGAATGAATACTTGGTCTCGTCGTCATGTTTCTACCTTTATGGTTGGGTTCAATTTCCACCTGACCTCTTATCCCTCTCCTTTATCTTCTTTGTGATTTGTGTGGCTTGATTTTCCACACACCTTTACCGATACATGAGTGTTTATATTTAAAAAAACAATAGTATTTGTTAGTTTTCTTATTATTTTCACAAAATATAATACTCCCTGCGTCCCACTAATATAGTATCTCATTCTTTTGGGCACGGTTTTTTATGTGGTGATAATTACTCTCTCCGTCCCAGCTAACGTGTCTTGTTTGACTTTTTGACACTGTTCATTATTCTACTTTGACTCGATTTTATTGCATGTATATATTTGAGAAAAATAGTCGAGTTCGGTCCTGTTAGAATGGTATAATCATGTAGTTTTAGAATACATATTTTACATAATTTTTTATTGTTCAGATTTTGAGATATTAACGGTTGAAAAAGTGCATTGGATTGTGTGCAAAAGTGAAACAAGACAAGTTAAGTGGGACGGAGGGAGTATTATTTAATGTAGAGGTAGATTAGTATTTAAAGTGAGAATAAATTAAGAATTTATATAATGTGATTGGAATGTGTTTGAATTTTAATTGGTTTATTTATGTGTGATATGATAGTTGTGTGTTTGAAATTTTAATATATTTATTTATTAATATGATATGATGGGAGCGGGTTTGTATTTAATTATTTTCTAAAAAGGAAATGAGACAAATGAAGTGGGACGCACCAAAAAGGAAAGTGAGATGGAATTAGTGGGACGGAAGAAGTACTTGTACTTCAATATTATTATATAGTACTACCTACATTTCCAAGAATGTGAAACATTTGGGTTTTTTTGCATTATTCATTATTCAACTTTGATTCACGTTTATACAATAGTTATAGAAGAAAAAACACGGTCAAGTGAGATCTTGTTAGAATCGTCTCATCTTGTAGTTTTAGAATATCGATTTTTTTAATTTTTATTCATACATAACGTGAGTTAAAACTGTTAAAACTATGCTTTGGATTGAGTACGCAGAGAAAATGTTGCACTCATGAAAACAGAGGAAGTACTTAATTCACATTTTTTTAAAAAAAAAAATTAATTTCAATCCTGGATTTACGGTTAGAAAGGAATTAGAATGTAGTGAAGAAGTACTACATATGATTATTGCATTTTACAACATCCCTTTTATCACTCTTTGTAATTTGTATGGTGTGGACTCCCACACCTTTGCCAATACATGAGTGTCAATATTTTTTTTAAAAAAAAAGTTATTGAAATCATTCCCACTTGATTTTTTATTCATTTTCCTATAGCTTGTCTCATTGAGAAAGAAAATGGGGTAGACAGGCTCTCAATCAGACAAAAGACGTCAATCATTCACCCATAACTTGCTTGCTTACACTTGAGTGTTAGAAATATAACCAAATATAGTTGGTATGAGTGGTATGGCTCTGACAACTTAAGCAAAGGCCTCAAATTCTGCTTTAGGGGAGGTAACCCTTAAATGTCCACCAAATCTTCGAGAGATTAATCTTGGACTCAATGTGACCGTAGATACCCAGTATACGAAAAAAAAAAAAAAAAATGGTGTTCAAATATAAAATTTGGTAAATAATACATATGTATCAATATCGATTGAATTATGTGGACAAGAATTTGAACTAATGGTTAAGTCATTGACTTTCAAACCTTATGGTTGGAAGTTCAAATCTCCACTTGAACCCCTATCTCTATCAATTTTTGTCCTTTTTAAAGTGTGTAGTTTGGGTTCCTATACTTTTGCTGACACTCGAGTATCAATATTTTTTAAAAAATATCAATCGAATTATTTACACACAAGATAATATGTCACCAATTTAGTGTTAATTAGCTAATCAACACTAACTAATCAAATTACCAACAGCAGTTGGCTTGAGTAGATGGGGGCTCTAGTCGCTTAAGTAAGGTCTCGGGTTCGAGCCTTGTGTATGCAAAAAACTGCTTTGGGAGAGACGCCCTTAATTACCTTTGCAGATCCTCGAGAGATTAGTCTTGGATCCAATATGGCCTGGAATACCCAGGTATTCAAAAAAAAAAAAAACACTAACTAATCAAATTAAATTCATTTGCTCTTGTAAAGATTCACCAATATATAAATGTATACTTCATTGACTTCTTTAAATATATTAAAATACTATATTTTAATCTTTTCAATACGCTCTTTGTGCTTGCATAAAGTTTGGAAATTAATGCAACGATGCTAAACTTATATAAGTGTTAATAAAATATATCATAATCACTACACTTTTTTTTTTTTTTTTCGGGAGAATGGAGGGCCGGAGCTTATCACTACACATTTTAAACAATGTAGTATTATATTTCATACTCATTAATATTATGTATTTGAGTTTATTCCATTTTTTTCATTGAGTTTATTCCATATTTTATATATTATTTTGGGTAAAAATCGTGTTGAAGTTAACAATTTTGAATAAAATACAGGATTATTAGTGAAAATTTCCATTTAATAAGAAATATTTATTTCTGGGCCGAGAGTATGGGCTAACATGCGAGCCGGCTTGCAGCCCAGCCCATTAATGTTTTCTATCAGGCCAGCCACGATAGACAAATCACTGAACATGAATAGCCCATTAATGAATATTGAACGGAAACATTTGCTTAAACTAGACCAACTGCATTTGGTAAAAAAAAAAAATTAATATGTTTGAAATATTCTTTCTGGCATGGGCAATAATTAATACACTTTATATTTTTCAGGTATATGTAATTAAAGTCATGCTTGTAATTTGTTAATTCTCAAATGATCTTGATGCGTACAAAATTAAGATTTTTAAATTTATTTATATTATTTTTTTACTTTATACTTATTTAATTTTAAATTTATTTATTTATTTATTTACTATTCTATTAATTTTATTTTATTCATATTTTTATATATTATTTTTATTTTATCCTTTTTCATTCAATACATTTTGAAATAAGTGTAGGAGGAATTTTTTTGAAATATTAGGGAGAAGATAAAAATTTTGAAATCTTGGATTGGGGGGTTAGAAAATCTTTCAAAATACCACAAGGTTTTCAAATCATTTATTTAATTTTCAACAATCAGGATTAAAGAGAAAAAATTAAAAATCCAAATCTGACAAATCTAACGAGGCTTAAATGACTATTTATTATTATTTTTCAGAACAACCTATACAAATTAGAAAATAGAGTGGTGGAAGTCTATGCCAAACAAATTATAAAGGGACAAAGGGGAGGGATAGGGGGCGGTGGGAAATCAAACCCCCAACTTATAGGTCATGAGAATCGAAACCCCAACCTATAATTATGTCAATATAGAGTATATTCATATTTATTTATTTATTTTAACTTATTTACATAAAAAGCGATTATTTAGATAAATAAATTAAATTAATAATTACTATTTTGCTAAAAAAAATAATTATCCTATAAAAAATAAATAAAAATAATTTTCTATTTTCTCAAACATACATGGTTGTACAATTCATTACATTTTTTTTGTAGATTGCTGGGTAATCCCAATGCTACATTGGATAGAAGATTAATTTTTCGAAAATTTGAATGGGCAATAGAGAATGTCTCTTCCAAAGTTGTTTTTTATATAAACAATGCTCGAACCCGAAACATCTATTAAGCATAGAAGTTTAATCTACTCAAACCAACTGTTATTGGAACAATTTATTACATTTAATCCCAGCACATGCATAATTTGCATTCAAAAGAATATGAATGTACAGGTACTATTTGCTAGATCTGATATCCCATTGCCATTACGGAAAAAAGGCCAAATACATCCGTTTTCTTTTCAAAAAAGTCAAATCGGTCCTTTTTTTAATTTTATTGCCGATTTAGTCCGCTACCTATGCTAATTATATCCATTTTAGTTCAAAAATCACTAATCCTTCCTAGGACGCTGACGTGGCATTGATCTGATGTCATTTGTTAGATCTGATGTCCCTTTCTTGACAATGTGAAACTCAAAACTCACATCAATTCCCATAAATTTCCCCCACACTGCTTACTGTAACATCACTGAATCAACATTCCCCACTGTTCTTGACATTTTTTGGAACTGGCATTCTCATGGGATGTAAAGAAACTGACTCCTCAGGTGACCTTTTCACCTCCTCCACACAATTAATTTGGTCTTTTGGGGGGTTCAGAAACCTTAGCGGAGCTTGAAGTTGTTGCCATTTAGAGGTCTTCACTGCCCAAATCCTTGCTCACTTTAATTTTGTCAACCATGGTGAGGAGGCCCTTCAATCCAGGTTTGCTGGTATGTTCCTACGGAGTGAGTGTACAGACTTTATCCACCTGCTATGAGTTCAAAGTACACTTACAGACCAATCATCTGCAGTCTGGAAGTTCAAAGTACACGGACCAATTCTTCAGAATTTCGAAAGCATGAAATTTTGACATTCAACCATGTTGAATGCTCAAGAACCAGCTATGCTTAATTTCGTTTAGTATAAACTACACATTACAAATATCTTCTCCATTATCATCATATCACCAATCTGCCATGAAGCCTAGTGAACTAAATTAAGCACTTTGTCCACTAAATAGTTTTACAACCAGTTTTCTTATAACAAAACAAATGCACATCATCACAATGAATTCGCTATAAAAATTCAAGATTTTTCAATTTCCTACGATCAGCTCCAATAGAATTTAAAGGAATGACTTTAACTAAAACCACATTTACCAGGGATGGCCAGATGACTGAAGAGTGATCAACAATCCCATGTGCCCGTAGACACAAAATACATGGTTGAAACTAAGGCCTCTTCCAATTTGAAAATACATGGTCGACAGTTCTATGCAGAAGCTGGACCCTGGTGGATGGATCCGCTTTCCCCTTTTTATTCCCATTCTTGTGCGAGTGGCGGCCGATGTGATCGAGGATGGACGAAGGACTGGAAGAGGCGAGTGTGAATCTAGTTATCAGAATTGAAGAGAGTGGAAGAGACGGAATTAAAATGATGAAGGGTTAGTATTTTTTAGATGATGACAGTGGAACCTAAACCCTAAACCCATAAAGCTTCATCTAGTCTCAAACTCCATTCTTTTCGATTTGATTCGAATTGTTCGAATTGTATTGAGAAGGCGATTAATGCAGGAAGACCGGAGAGGACTGTAAGAAGAGTCGGAAGGAATGCAGGGGCGAGGGGAACACACGGCTATATCATACGGAGGAGGAAGAATAATGATTGATTGGGGCATTGGACTATGCATGAAAGATTTAACTCCTAAAGAGTAAAGCCTCACCCGAAGAACAAAGTTATTGTATATTATTTCTGAATCAATTCTTCCTCGTGCTTTTGGTCACATCCTGACAAACAGAAAAATCCACTTGTAGTTAACCGTTTAGATGGTATCTAATGACATTCAGAATAATTCTCTTACCAGAAATATTGTAGTTAAAGATGCATGCCCTTATTTAACCTTTAGATGTAAAATGAAAAGCTTTTGAGGGTGCATCATAGAATTAATTACACTCTTAGTGTCAGGGGTATGCTTTAAGAGTTCAGATTGTTTGATTTTCATTAAATTTTCTTGCAGCAAAGAGAGATCAATTAAAAGGAAATTCAAGTGCATTGTCACCTAAATTCATAGTTGCACTGTTTAGTTTTGCAATCCGACATTAAAGCCAGAGACAACATAATTGGCTGAATTAAAGCATCAAAATAGTATATATTCGAGAGATACCTTGGATAGATGAGGCAATAGGGCAGCACCAGAAGACAGAGCAAGATCCTTCAGCAAGATTTCTTTGCTGCAAAAGAATAAATTTCCAAAGTATGCCAAAGTAATGGCCCCTTGGACTAACCAGTATAAATTTCTTTTGTATGTTGTCAAGTCAATGGTTATGTGTAGCAGATGGAAAAAGTTAAATCTAGGAATTGGGGAGTACCTGTCATCAACCATTAACACACAATAAGCATTACATTAGTATCACATCAATTGTATTTGTCTGACATCAATAGAAAAACCTTATGGTCATCTATATTACAATCATATGACTTTCACTGGGAGGGAATACGTATGCTAATCGTTAGTACACTTTTCTAAAACTACTCCTTATTAACTACATTTTCATTTAAACCCGGCTTCTTAAATGGAAAATTGGAAACATACCAGATGATGTTGCTGCTCCAAATCAAAGTAAAAAAAATAAATAAGATTGAAGCATTATAAATGCCAACAAAACTCACTTCTTGACTTGAAACATACCAGGCCGGATTAATTATATATACAGTTTTCCAAATAACCAAATTCATATTACACACTGGTTATTAGCATGTATATGCCTCAGCTAATAATAAAAAAATTGAACCAAAATATACGTGTGTAGAACAGAAAATGCGTAGACAGAAACTGCAAAATACTTTTATTAATTTCACAAGAAATGTCTACAATTACAGAGAAATTTAAATATCAAAGAACATGTAGAAAATCAAACAATATGGGTTCGACTTCTGGTACTCCTTTGATTCCTCCAACTTTGAAGACGTCGAGATGCTTTTATGCTTCTTCTCTGGCTTCTCGGAATTTCTACAGCGTTTTGTTGCTGTAGGATTTCAAGTGTATGAGTCTTGAGAATGAGTAGACGTGTATGAGTCGTCTCTCTATGTGTCTGAGTGTATGAGTCTCAGAGTATGACTGTTTAGAGGTTGCAGAAGTGTATTTGATTCTTCTTCACCTCTTTAATATTTCTGCAGCATTTTGTTGCTGTAGAATCTCAAGTATATGAGTCTTGAGAGTGACTAGTGTATGTAGACGTTGAAGTCTAGAGGTATGTGAAGATATCCCGTGTCCTCCCTAATTTGTGAGGGGACTCCTCTATTTATAGAGGAAAAATGGTGGACGGTGGGCCGATTTCGGCGGGCCGGTCCAATCCACGCTTCCATCAGGTCAGCATGTGGGCCTTTCATCTGGGCTTGTTCACATTGATTGATTTTTATGGACTGACTGCTTCAAGTGTCCATTGGATCATGGAGCATGTATGTCTTTCATATGGACTTGTTCACATGGGCCGCTTTTTATAGGTCAGCTCGTTCCAAGCGTCCATTGGATCATATGACATGTGGGTCTTTCATTTGGACTTGTCCACATTGGCCTGACATAAATCCATTTGACTTGTTGGATCCAAATAGCCTCATAAATATATTAATTATTTTAAGCATTTAATTTATTAAAATGCCTAAAATAATTAAATTAATATTTGAGATAACACGTGCCGCATTTTCATTGACGAACAAAATTTACGTGTTTACAGATGCCCCCTCGAGACTTGTTTAGGGCGAAACAAAATATTTGAGACGTGAGCAGGTCTCGAAATATTTATTTCCCTTTTTTTCCCTTGTACCAATTTTGGCTTTTTTTTTTTTCAAGTGCACGCCAATTTTGCCTCTTTTGTTTGCAGATTTGGCGCTCCACTACATTTTTTTTTTGGCAGAATCTGTGCTTCCTTAATTTGAAATTAATCAGAATTCTTCCAAATTTCAAACTTGCATCTAATTTCAAATTCTTGAATTTAAGTCTGGCTGGAATTATGTGCTTGAATCCCTAAATATTTGCCGAGATGCAAATCAAATTTCTCCATGAATTCCATAAATAGTCACAATAAAATAATGGCACCCTATAGAAGTATATAACAATGGATTCGGCATATTCTGGTCTCAACGAGAAGTCATCTTTGACACCAGGGAGCAGGATTTCTTTTATCATTTAAATCCATATAAAACGGATTTGCACCAAATCTTTTCAACCTTGTATAAAATCTTCACCACAGATTAGATATTTGTGTGTGATCTTCCATATCAAATTTACCATCTCAATAAATCCCTTAAATTACGTACGTCCTCCTTTGAAGTTTTTCTGCTTTATAAATTCTCTTTCAATGGAACGGCCAAGTCTGCTGCTGTCATATCCTGACGTCGTCTTCGCAGAAGTTACTTCTTGGAAAACGAAGGGCATCAGCCTCGGATGCTGCCGTCGACAAGGAGCTAGCCGAGTTTTTGGAGATGGATAAGAGATTTTACAGACAATATAGGCGAAATGAGACCTTTGAAGAGCCGAAGATGAAAGCTGAAAATGGCCCAAAGCTGGAGACTTTGAAGGGCGAAGATGACCCAATGCTGCCAACAAGCCACTGCCATTGCCAAATCCGCTCCGCCGCTGCTTGCGTAGGGAAGCCGCTGCCGCCGCATCACCGAAGCGCTGTTGTCCGCCGCTGGAGGGAGGGCCATTGCCGCAACAAAGAGACTTTGGCTGCCTTGCAACGTTAAAGATTGGTATTTGAAGACGAGGTTGAAGATGCTCGCCCTGCCATGCCGCCGCTGCCCGTGTAATCGCCAGAGCCTGCTTTGCTGCTGCCATTGTTGCTGGGTTCGCGCAATGAGTCACGGAGGGAAGGGCCTTACGCCGCTGCTCACCCACGCTTCGCTGCTGTCGCCAGAGGGAAGCCCGCATAGCCGCCGTTCGACGCGCCGATCGCCACCGCGTGAGTCACTTAGAAAGGGAGGGTTGCCGCTGCCTGGGAAAAGCCGCCGCCTTCATGTCCTTCTCCATCCACGCCTCTGCTAGGTTCGTGGGGTGCTGCCGCCGCCGTCCAGCTGCTGCTATCTGGAAATTGATGCCATCGCCGATGCCACCGCTTCGCCGGAGTTATCAACGTTGGGAAGGGAGATGAAGCCTGTGTCTACACTTTTGTTTGACTCTTTTTTTCTTTCCTTTTATGCTGCTTTTCAGTCGTGATTTGTGGAGAAGAAGGCAATGCCTGGCTCTCTCTCTTTTTTCCATTTTCTGTGACCTCTTTTTTTTTTTGCAGGGATTTGGCTTTGAGGTAAATCAAATAGATTTGATTTGCTGGGAAGATGATGGAATGGTCATTTTATAATGAAAAATATACTGTGTATGATTTTTATTTCCATAGAGAAGAATGCATCAAATATTTGCCAAATTGATTTTTTTTTTTTTTAAAAAAAAAAGTTAAACACAGGATGGCGTTTACCCAAGTGCTTTGCCCCCAATTTCTTTTCCTGTGTTGGAGATAGATCTCAAAGTTTTGGAGGATGTCCATCAATATTTTTCTTGCCAGCTTGGTGACATCATTTGGGAAGGACTCTATCATTTATCTTGAAATCTTCGAGCATGTTGATAAATGCGAAGAATTTTCATGTCTCCAACAACACTGACCTCTTTTCGTTCGGTTTTATGGATATTAGCTTGAAGTGGTATCACTGTTGGCTTGAAGATCACGCTGAAGCCGTGGATCAACTTTGAGGATTGTTTCAATCCAGATAGATAATTGTCAACTTGAAGATCTAGCCATGAAAAAGACCTTGTTAACATGTACTGGAATGGCTCACCAAAATAGGATGCTTGAATCTTGTATTATTTTCCATTGTTGAAGCTTATTTTATTCCGCAATGTAAATGTAAATTAAAATCTTGAAGCAATACAGACTACTTTTGATTTCGCCTTCCATGCTTGCTCTTTAATCTTCATTTCTTCATTTCTTCATTCTTGCATGCACTGGTTCAGTTGATCCAAGATATTTTGAAAAAAAAATTTTTTTTTGAATTTGCGGCTGCACTTGGAATTTGGCCAAGTTGCCTACGTATCCCTTATGAGGGAATCAAGCCAAATCGTAGTTCAAGTGATGATTTTTTTTTTTTACATCACTTTTTTTTTTGCCTATCTTTTGTTTATACTCTTGCAGGCGAAGAGTAACGTGCAGTTTAAGCTCGTGCGTCAAGGAGCATTTTTCTTGAGTTTTTTTTTTCTTTGCAACAATCATGTCCGCCACCTTTTGTGTTGACGGCTCATCGCATGGACTTTAGCCGATTGCCCCCAGTCATCTTCTGTTGGGAGTTTGGACTTTGCCGAAGATGCGTTTGGCCTTCAGGATCATGTTTTAGGCATTTTTCCTTGATGCTTTGGATCAAGGGCCTCGATTTGATGAAGATCCATGCGAGATATGTTTGACATGGACCACGAAGAACTTTGGAGGAACTTTCGGCATCCTTGAAGTGATTTGACTCTCCAGTAATATGTTTCCTACTTCAATAGGGGCTTTTGGGCTTGATCCTATTGAAGCCATGAAATTTTGAAGAACTTCGAGAGGGGCTTCGAGCTTGATCCTCGTGAAGGCATGGAGACTTGAAGATTTGAAGGACTTCAGGAGGGGCTTCGAGCTTGATCTTCATGAAGGGATTGAAGACTTGAAGATTTGAAGGACTTCAGGAGGGGCTTTAAGCTTGATCCTCGTGAAAGTTTGAAGACTTGAAGATTTGAAAGACTTTGGGAGGGGCGTCGAGCTTGATCCTCAAGAAGCATGGCACTTGAAAATTTGAAGGACTTCAGGAGGGGCTTCGAGTTTGATCCTCGTGAAGGGATTGAAGACTTGAAGATTTGAAGGACTTCAGGAGGGGCTTTAAGCTTGATCCTCATGAAGAACTTGACGATTTGAAGACTTCGAGAGGGGCTTTGAGCTTGATCCTCGCGAAGGCTTGAAGATTTGAAAGACTTCAAGAGGGGCTTCGAGCTTGATCCTCGTGAAGGCTTGAAACTTGAAAATTTGACTGCTTCAAGATGGGCTTTGAGCTTGATCATCTTGAAGGATTTGAAGACTTGAAGATTTGAAGGACTTCGAGAGGGGCTTCGAGCTTGATCCTCATGAAGGCTTGTAACTTGAAAATTTGATTGCTTCAAGATGGGCTTTGAGCTTGATCATCTTAAAGGATTTGGCATATGAAGGGCTTCATGAGGAGCCTTTGAGCTTTTTCCTCTTGAAGTTGTTTGAATATTCATTGACGCACTTGCATTGAATTTTCCTTCGATTCTGGTTCGAAGTCTCCAATTTGATGAAGTTCCATTGATGCAAGACTCAATTCCATATCATGAGCACGGATAGCCAATTCTTCAAATGTTAGAGGCCGAATACCTTGTAGAATGTACAAGAGATCCCAATGCATGCCTTGAATGCACATCTCTATGGCTGATGCTTCGGATAGATGATCTTTGCAGTTGAGACTTAGACTTCTCCAACAGTTGATGTAGTCGATGATCGGTTCGCCTTGTGACTGACACGTATTCGTGAGTTCTATCATGCTAACAGTGCGCCTTGTGCTGTAGAAGCGGTTTAGGAACTCCTGTTCAAGTTGCCCCCAACTGTCAATGCTGCCAGGCTCTAAGTCGGTATACCAATCAAATGCATTTCCTTTGAGTGACCGTACAAACTGCTTGACGAGTTGATCATCGTATGTCCCTGCGTCGTTGCAAGTTTCTACGAAGTGGGCAATGTGCTACTTGGGATTTCCTTCACCGTCGAATTGTTGAAACTTGGGCGGTTGGTAGCCATTCGACATCTTCACGGCATCAATTCGAACAGTGTAGGGCTTGGAATACTTCAATGATGATCTTGAGCTTTTTGGGACATCTTTCTTCAGTGTTTCGGCGATGAATTCCTTCAACTGGTCCACATGGATGAAGCCTTCTGCAGTGGCTTGGGCATCAGCATCTACTGTTTCCTTTTCCAAGGCACCTTGTTGGGATGTCTCCAAGTCCTCGTGGATTTCTTTCGGTTGATTGCTGACGTGATCTCCATTGGACCCTTCAAGTATATTCATGACTTTGTCTAAACGAGCATCTCGAATCTCGGCGCGCTTGGCAAGCATCTCGACCATCTTCGTCAAGTTGACAACTTGTTCTTCCAAATTGGTTGCAGCCACCATCATCACATCAACATGGGGGAGACTTGAATTATGGTCCAGAGTTTTCCTTAGGCTTGAAGGAGACGAAGTGGATCTTGAATCTTCAGAGCGTTGTGGAAGAACCAGATCAACATCCTTCATGACCGCAACACCTTTGATGGTCTTCTTCATATTCCTTGCAGTGACACTGGGAGTAGCAGTAACACCGGATGTGGAGGGGTTGTTCTTTGAGACGTTCTTAACGTGCTTCAAAGCCATAGATGATCTTCAACTCTTTGTTGGAGGAGATGAAAGGTAGAAGGGTCCCACTGGGCGTGCCAAAATCTGTAGAACAGAAAATGCGTAGACAGAAACTGCAAAATACTTTTATTAATTTCACAAGAAATGTCTACAATTACAGAGAAATTTAAATATCAAAGAACATGTAGAAAATCAAACAATATGGGTTCGACTTCTGGTACTCCTTTGATTCCTCCAACTTTGAAGACGTCGAGATGCTTTTATGCTTCTTCTCTGGCTTCTCGGAATTTCTACAGCATTTTGTTGCTGTAGGATTTCAAGTGTATGAGTCTTGAGAATGAGTAGACGTGTATGAGTCGTCTCTCTATGTGTCTGAGTGTATGAGTCTCAGAGTATGACTGTTTAGAGGTTGCAGAAGTGTATTTGATTCTTCTTCGCCTCTTTAATATTTCTGCAGCATTTTGTTGCTGTAGAATCTCAAGTATATGAGTCTTGAGAGTGACTAGTGTATGTAGACGTTGAAGTCTAGAGGTATGTGAAGATATCCCGTGTCCTCCCTAATTTGTGAGGGGACTCCTCTATTTATAGAGGAAAAATGGTGGACGGTGGGCCGATTTCGGCGGGCCGGTCCAATCCACGCTTCCATCAGGTCAGCATGTGGGCCTTTCATCTGGGCTTGTTCACATTGATTGATTTTTATGGACTGACTGCTTCAAGTGTCCATTGGATCATGGAGCATGTATGTCTTTCATATGGACTTGTTCACATGGGCCGCTTTTTATAGGTCAGCTCGTTCCAAGCGTCCATTGGATCATATGACATGTGGGTCTTTCATTTGGACTTGTCCACATTGGCCTGACATAAATCCATTTGACTTGTTGGATCCAAATAGCCTCATAAATATATTAATTATTTTAAGCATTTAATTTATTAAAATGCCTAAAATAATTAAATTAATATTTGAGATAACACGTGCCGCATTTTCATTGACGAACAAAATTTACGTGTTTACAACGTGAACTGATTATTTTAAATTATTTATATTCCTGAAAATTTTAGAACTTTAAAGCTAATGACACAGGTTGTGTGAACTTTCTTGAAACTCGATAGAATAATTATTACCATGTTAAGAAACAGAGAAGATGCAGTAACTCCTAGCCATATTGGATCATGGTGGCCATTTACATTAATTATTCAAAATTATAAACTAAGAAAAACTATATTAAAAAAAAAAAAAGAAATATAAACATATTAATTCAAAGGCATACTTTCGAAACAAAGACATGCAAGAAAGACAACAGAGAAAGAGATATACATGTAGAATGTGGGAATATGGGTTAGCTCCCCCACTACATTCATATTATGTTGATTAATTTGTTCCTATTATTTATTTTATGATATGACTGTGATACAAATATCAAAAGCTATGCTATAAGCTTATAACTTTTGCATACCAGTATTTCTGAGACATTCCATATGATTGCAATCTAGCCATGCAGTCGCATTTACTTGTCAAGTCGACTTACCAGTAATAAACCTTCATTTATTTGTGTTCTGACACTAAGTTCTAAAGCTAAAGCAACACTTGAGTATGAATATGGTGCTTGTTACACGCTATTTATCTCTTCCTATTCAGTTTGTATTCTTTTCAGACCATCCATTATACTTTTCTTTTAATTGGCTCAGAAGTTAGATGGCTATCACCACCAAAAGCAAATCAAGAGTCATTTGAAAATCTCTATAAAAATTCAAAAGCACAGATTAAAAGACTATCACGTTTGAATTAGCAACCAATCGACGAAAAATAGGCAAATAAACCATTGAAAGAGCAAAACACAAATCTGAATAGCCGAAAGCATACCACATTTGAAGATGAACAACAAAACAATCTCACAAATTGGACACAACACTAAACAACTAAACAACCAGCCAATATTTGAATATGAAGAATGCAGCCCAGAATCATGTAAAAAGCTTTTTTTTAAAAAGAAAAATGATAACTTTCATTAATGAAACAGACTCTCAAACATGGGGTATTTGATCAAACATGTTATGGGCATAATAAGAAACATTGTATAAGGGACACAATTGATCCCACCTATATCGCGGAATCGATCGTCCCTATGATGGTGGAATAGATCTTCGGGAGGGGTTTCAGAATTCGCGGAATTAATCGTCCTATAATGCTGGAATAGAACTTTGGGAGGGGTTTAGGTTGCTGGGCCGGAATTTGTTGAGGGAATATGAGTGGCAGAAGCATACCAAATACGGAGGAGACTGATGAGCGAAGATGTTGACTCTCACCGGAAGGAGTCTGTAATGCAAATCAACCTGGTAGTATGTAGCAATGGAAGCAAGAAACGGCGAGGGAAATCGGATAACGGAGCGAAAGATAGGTTAATTGTTTGATTGTTTTCTTTAGCTTATTATGGACTATGGTCTATGGAGTAGTTTTTTGTTTTTTTTCTTTTTTTTCAGTGGTACGTGACAACATATGATATTTTTGAGATGATAACTAAGTGGGTGTTTGGCTCCTCTTATTTATTTATAACCTCCCCATTTTTACACTACAGGCAATCTAATATACATTTTTATTTTTATTTATTAATAACTCAAATTATATACGACACATATAGATTTTTGATAATGTTCATTGAGGCTTCGTTTGGTAAATAAATAGACTTTAGAGTTTAGAGTTTGGTTTCAAAGATTAGAGTTTGGCTTCAGAAATTAGAGTTCCCAAAACCACGATTTGTGGAGAAAATCAGCGATTCCAAATCTTGTTTTTCCGGAAAAACAAACAGATATAAATCTCTTAGAGTTGGGAATGGACTTTTAGCGTTTGGACCGCTTATTCCAAACGGGGCCTGAGTAACTTTGATTCGACTTTTTAATATAGTTATATAAGATAAAATATAATCAAATGAGATCTTGTTGGATTCATCTAATCGCGTAAATTTAGAATATTAAATTGTTATCATTTTTACTTGTATGCAATTTGAGTTATTAAGAATTAAAAATATGTATTGAATTACGTGAAATGTGGGTCCATGACAATTAAAAATGAATGGAGGTAGTATAAGTAAAAGTTATAAAAATTTAATATTCTAAAACTACGCGATTAGACGAATCCAACAACATCTCACTTGACTATAATTTATTTTATATAACTACACTAAAAAGTGGAATCAAATTACTTAATGAATAGTATCAACTATGCTATGGGTGAAGTTAAATAAAAACGGAGGGAGTAATTCATATTTGATTATTGCATTTTTAAAATACAAATAATCAGGTTTCCAATACCATTTCTTAGCCATCAAAATTGATTATTTGCATTTTGAAAATACAATAATTAAATAATCTATTTTCCTGCAGTTTATCCAAACACTCATTAAGTATATAATGTATAATTATAAAATGATGTTTTATTAATAATTTACAGATATAATTTTGATTTGATATTTTTTAATAAGAGTTAAGATTAAAAAAAATATATATAAGAGCTAATAAGGTTATATTGTCTACAAAAATCAAAAAATATTGAAAATCTAGTTATATAAAAAATAGATTAAAATAAAAATATACTAATATAAGATTTAATAGGATTTATTATTAAATAAATAAAGATAGACAGATAGATATTGATGTAGTACGAAGTAAGTACTATATATATATATATAATTTTTTTTATAAAAAAAAAATAAATTGAATTTAAAATTTAAAATAAACTGAAAAGATTTGAGTTAGATGATGTTTGTTTCCCTGTCTTACTCTAAGTGTACCACCTGGAATTTAGCAAACAAAAATCC
Organism: Hygrophila difformis; assembly: GCA_030278955.1. NCBI lineage: Eukaryota > Viridiplantae > Streptophyta > Magnoliopsida > Lamiales > Acanthaceae > Hygrophila > Hygrophila difformis. Next base: position 6,981,475 of record JAOANR010000014.1, on the reverse strand, counting down.
CATGTTTTTCGCCCTGAACTCCAATCTCTTTCCTCCCACTGTCTATATACTTCCTCCATTCTCATATAATTGTTCCATTTGCATAGTAGTTACTATTCATTGAGTAATTTGATCAATTTTTTTGGCATAGTTATATAAGATAAAACATAGTCAAGTGAGATCTTGTTAGATTCGTCTAATTACGTAGTTTTATAATATTATTTTTTTATAATTTTTACTTATATATACTTTGAGTTATTGACATCTAAAAATGTGTCTTGGACTGCGTGAAATGCATGATGGGAGCAATTATATGAAAACAGGAAGTATATACATATTGCACTTTCACGTACAGACATTTAACAACTTTAGTAAGTAGTGCACCTCCCTTCCTCCTCCTCGTCGTGACTTAGCTTGTCCGATGATGGGTTCAAGATGTGGGGTTTTGGCAATCGACGGTGACTCCAATCGCCTCCGAGAACTCCAAAAAAAGCTTCTCAAGTGCAATTACAATGGTTGATCACTATTTTTTTATTTTTTTCTTTATTTATTTGTCTTTTTTTTTTCTGGATTACAGTACCTTTTGATTTCTGATGATGTCTAGTTTGTAAATTAAATTTCAGTCGCGACCTGCACTCGACTGGCTGACGCAATCGAAAAGCTAGGAAAAAGAAAAGATCCATTATCATTCCGCATCGACATTGTCATCTGCGATTTTGCAATGCCTGAGGATGGACCATAGTTACCGGGAACGGGGAACGGTCGGCTGTTCTCTGTACCGGAGCAATTCGTTCCGAATCGCGGTATGATTCGCTAGGGATCGCACACCAGATCGTTCATCCGTTGCCTGTTCTCGCCGCCGGTTCTGCCGCCCGTTCTCGCTGCCGCTGCTCCTGCCAGCTTCTAGTTTCCGGCAGTCCGACTTATTGAGCTCTCCACTTTCCACTATCTGGAAGCACAGGACATGAGAGAAGACTCGAGAGTCGAGAGAACCTGCGCGGCCGCCACCGTTTTCTTTTTCTCAGATTTCCTTTCTAAATATTGTAATTGGGGAACATGGAAATAGGTGAAGACGGCGATACTTTAGGGCTTTGTGTGTGGGCTCCATTTATTTATTATGCTAGTAGTAATTCCTAAGTGTCTATTTATTGAATTAATTTATTATTATAAGGGGATGGCTCTTCTATTTTTTGTTTTATGTGATTTTTTATTTAATTTCTTTGTAAAAGTGTGATGTTTTGAATTTTTGGTTTATTTTTTAAAAATTTAATTAAATCCTTTTAGCAATTAAATATAATTTAATATTTATAAAAGAAAAGTTATGGTATATATTGTTCCCGATACACTTAGACTAGCGTTCCGTGTTTCCGTTCCCGTTCCCCATTTCGAATCGAACCCCGTCCCATGTAACTATGGGATGGACGACGAAGTTTCCAGTTTGTCCTTTTCATTGTCTGTGCATTTGCTGTGCCGGTGATATGTGAGCCCGCAATTCTATATAAGCCTCTGCAATTGCATTGATCTTTATATTCCTTTTTTTTATTATCAAGTTACAATTAGTATTTTTTTTTACTCACTACTAGTGTGCTATTTTTTTTTTTTTTTTTGATTTACAGTGGTGTCCGATAGAGAAGATAAAGGAGGGGAAATAAAAGCCCTTGGATATGGCGCTCGTGCAATTCTGTATAGGCCATTAGAGATGGAGCAGCTGGCCTACATATGGCAGTATGCCGTCAGAGAAGAGGTGGAGAGATCCAACAAGAGAAGTTGTCTGAACCCTAATAATAATGCTAATGCTAATGCAAATAATAAAAATAAGAATGTGGGGGCTTCTACTTCGACTTATACTTGTACCGAGGAGAAGAAAAAAGCTAGAGTGTCCTGGACTCGGGAGCTCCACCGGAAGTTCTTGGATGCTCTTGAAAGGATTGGCGATCCCAGTTAAGTTAGTTCTAATTTAGAAAGCATCATCATCTATCTGTTTCATTAATCAACCCTTGGCTGCTGTTTCAATTTTAAAAAATTGGTTGTGTTTGTTTTTTTTCATTCATCACAGCTGTTGGGCCCAAAAAGATTCTAGAGAGGATGAATGTGGAAGGGGGTAACGAGGTCGCAAGTTGCCAGCCATTTACAGAAGTATCGCCAGAAGATGAAGGAGGGAGGAGGAGGAGGAGGATCAGCAGCAGCAGCAGTAGAAGATGAGACGACGACGATGGAGCATAATAATGATGACCAGTGCCATCCTCCTCCTGCAGTTATTATTCACAATAATGTTACTAGTACTGCTACTACTGCTGCTGCTTATCATGAGGTTCCGATGGAAACGGAAGAGGTAATTCCTCCAAATGGTGGATTCAATTTGCAGTCACATATAATTGCTCCTCCACAACAATACGACGGCGTTCAAGTTCAACCCTTGGGTATCTTCTTCGGCTGATTATGATTTCTCATTTAATCCACAATATCATCAGGCGGCGGCGGCGGCGGCTGAGTATCCAAAAACTACTCATGAGTTCCCGGGGCCTTCAAATTCGGGGCCACAGTTTCAGGCTACGCAGCAACAAGAACAACAAGGTTCCGTCGCCAAGCCACCTTCAGAATTCGAACCACCACAACAACAAATTTTCCAACGACGACAGAAGCAACAAGGTTACCTCCTTCCCATGCCATCATCAGATCACTTGGAAACACTACAACAGTTAGAGGATGAGCACATTCACCTCCCCCCGCTGCTACCTAGCGTCCAAGGCCCATTCCTCTCCAACTATACAGAAGAAGAACAACAACAAGATATGGACTTTTGCATAGATACTGACTGGTTCTTCTGTCCATCACCACGGCAATGACATTCTGGTTCGGAACTTGAAAATGTAAGAGCCTAATTAGTGTGTTTTTTTTCGCCTTTTTATCATGTTCGATTGAACGTTTTTTAGGGTTTGGGGCTGCTATACTTGTAGAGAAAGAAATCCTCAGGTGACGAGACTTTCAAGTCTTTGATACCAGCCAAACTATGATTTTATATGTTCTGTTCATATGATCTTATCTTACCAAATAATTAATGGCATAATACTGATGAGATTTAAATTGTCGATTTGTGTGCTGTAACTGTAATGGAGTTCTACTCTTGATTTTCAATATCTCCTTATATATATATATATCCGGTACGTCGTATTCATTGCCTGTGGAGAATGGTAAAAACGGAAAAACTGAAATTGGATTTCACGTTACAACAACTACTATACGATACTTTCACAAATGCACTCATAATCTGTACATTGGTACACTATATGATATCAATGAAGATTTTCACCCTAAAGAGTAGAGCCATTGATTCGTTCGGATTGGCCATTTGCATTAGGTGCTAATCTTCATTGTAGCTTCAGATACTCCACCCTGTTGAGATATTAAGACACTTGTATACGATGATATCATTTACGATTTTCCCCCCTTCGAAAGACTAGAAGTAATCGATCTGTATGTTCGTGCACATCCAGTACTAATTTGGATCAATGGAGCTTCAGATGCTTAAGCCTGTCAAGAAATTATAAAAAAGAACCAAAAAGAAAGAAAAAAAAAAAACATGAGTACATTTGTAGCAATGCACACAAAGAAGATAGGTAGTTTAGTTTGAGGCTTTTGTTGCAAACCTTTGGTCCTGTTCATCCACAATCTTCTTATATCCGCCGGATGTCTGGTTGCCATACGACCTGTAGTTAGGCAGTGGCACCTTTCCCGACTCAATGTGGTCGATATCTTGGACTAGCTTCTGGTAGTGGCACTTGACCTCCTCCACCGTCTTGCCACCCACAGCCCTGGCCAAATTCTGCCAGCAATCTGGTGTTTCCTTATTAAAGGTGGCTAATGCATCCTCAAACACCTTGTTTTGCTTTGATGTCCAGCTCATTTTCGTGTTTTTTTCGACAGAATTGTTATAAACTCTCGGAATGTGAAACCTTGTGTGCAGTGATATGTGGCAAAGATGGCTGGTTTATATAGACCTTTGGGACCCGGCACGGATTTGCACTTTTGGGAGAAAATTTTCAGCAGAATCACTTTGGCATTTGGCTATCAAGGTAAACTTTTGAAAAATCAATAAAATTATAGAGATAAGATGCTAATAAACAGCTTTCTAATCTGCACTGACAGCCTGTTTTGAGCCAAAAGGCAAGCTGCTTCCCATGTTCTTAAGTATTAACATTCATGGAATTTGGAGCAAGGATTCTAATATGATAATTTATAATAAACCTGTTTTTATTAAAGTACTTACATGCTTTATAGTTTTACTCAGCACATGAAAATTTGTCCCAATGTCGTGCTTATTCTTTTTGTTATCTACTCTGAAAAGATGTTCCTCTTTTGGTCTGTGTGATGCCTGTTAAGATCTTCAAACAACTTTTTACCTGTTTCTTTATCAAACTAAGAAATGGTCTTAGTGTGAACCTTTTCTGTTTTAATCTTGAGTTCCTCCATTAGACAATAGATTACAGAAACTGTAAGGGAAACAACAAACTTATCTGAATGCAAGCTCCTGTGATATTCTTATGGGGGGGGAAAAGGGGGCAATATATTCTTGGTGTTGAAATCTGATCCAGATATATTCAGAATCCTTATCGTTCCACGTCGGCATCCAGCAAATATCCACCTCGGTGGGCGGCTGCCGTTTCTCTGTCATGAGCTTTAGTACCATCTTGGTGACCAAGTTGAACAGAGAATCTAGGTGACACTAACCTTCAAACTCAGAAGAGTGATATGATCCTGTTTTGCAGTTTGAAGTATGAAAATATAATGAATGTTTGTTTGTACACTTTTAGAGCTACACTGTCTGCGTTGAAACCACTGACAGAACATATTGACATACTTGAAGATTGTAGTAATTGTTTTTCCAAAACATTTTGGTGATGAATTCCACAGTTCTGGTGGAATCTCTAAGATAGATACTACTCGGAGTCCGGAGATGCATGACATTCCCACTTTTTTTTTCTTTCTTTGCTACTACTATTATTTTTTTGGTACATATCACATGTGCAATCCGGTTACAGTACAACCCCTTGAATGGTATGCATGTGTAGACATGACATTTCTCCCATCACATAGAACATCTATCACATCACATATTCATCCATCACAGAAAAAATCTCTCACATCATACACTCACAGAATATTATTTCATCACATGAAACGTCTCTCCTATCACATGTGCAGGCGCAAAGTCACACCCTCACATGTGGATGTGGTTATAATATTGTCCCTTCTTTTATGCATAATTTGATGATGGTTGCGGAAGTAGAAACCATTGAGAAGAGATTTCAACCTAAAACCAAATGGTGATAGGTGAAAGTAACTTTTTCATATAACTAATGGGAGTACTACATCTTAACCGATGTGGGATCACAAACACATAAATTTCTTCACAAGAGCAACTGGGAAGTACTTATATTTTTGTAATGGGTTCTTCATTTTTATTTTCTTAAGAGGAACCTGATGCATCATATTCTGTAGAAACGTTATTCACGCACAAAATAGAATATATATAAAAAATGGTTCAAAAATGTTTTAATGAGTCGGGATATTCTGTCCTAGATTATATATGTCTCCACAAGAAAATGGCACGCAATATATATACCACATTACTACCAGTCTACCATCCTATCTTTGTTGAATTCTACTGCTCTAGTGTTCTTTCTTTTTTATGCAAGTTGAATGAATGTAAAATATCGGTTCAAATAAATCTTTAAACTCAAATGGCATTATCCTATTTTGCAGCATGATGCACAAAATTGATGCTTATTGTTTGGTCACTTTTGGAGCTCATGAAGGCCGGCCTTGATGTTTTATGGGTGTGGTCCTATGCCAGAAGTTGTTCAGATCCCCTAACAAAAGGTAAATTGATGTACTTAAATAGCATGAATCCACATATAAAACTGGGTTGGTCTGCTCATTATTTGTGTTCTACTGGAATTATTGTCGTTTTTTAATACGTGTACCGTTTGCATAGTTGATATGAATAACTTTGATTCGAGTTTGAACATATATAGTTATATAAGATAAAACATAGTCAAGTAATGCGTTGTTAGATTCGTATTATCGCATAGTTTTAGAATATTAAATTTTATAATAATTTTTGGTTGTATCTAACTCGAAATATTAAACGTTATAAATGTGTATTAAATTACGTGCAATTCAAAAGTGAAAAAGATATATTAAAAAAAACGGAGGTAATAATATGTTATTGAGGATTAGAGGGTGTTTGGTTAAGCGATATGAAACAGATTATCTGATTATTGCGTTTTCAAAACGCAAATAATCAGGTTTGCAGCACCTTTTTTTAGCGGTTAAACTGATTATTTACGTTTTGAAAACACAATAATCAGATAATCAATTTTCTTGCAGTTTATCCAAACACTCTCTTAGTTAGCCAATTGAATATAAATTTTAATTACTTCACACACCGATGTCTTTAAAGAATAAAAAATTGTGCGTGCATAACATAAAAATGCGCATGGGTTCCTGTGCAGACGCCAAAATTGGCTGCAGGTGCACCATGATTGCACATATTGTCAAAGTGATGGCAAAACATTCTCTCATATCCCACAAATCATATCCCTTCAAAAGTGTAACAGAATCTGCCAAAATTTGAGATTTAGATCCCACATTATATACATCATGTTTTGGATGGACCCATCAAAACATCACTTTAGGGCTTGGGACATCACTTCAGATCCCACATTATATACATCATGTTTTGGACGGACCCATCAAACATCACTTTAGGGCTTGGGACATCACTTTGGTAAAATCTGTAGGTACAGAGGTCTGTACTCAATCCGAATCCATAAAAATGTATTGACCTTAAAATTAAAATAATGCATATCATTACAAAATCCAGATTAATTGGAGATTGCCATCTTTCAACAAAAGTAACTGCGATTTCAACATCGGGAATGGACCACCATTGTCCAACTTTCTATATTTGCCGCAAAATTCATACTGGCCACATTCTAAAATACGTCCATGGCCAATATTTTGTCCAGTTTTGCTACAGGCTTGAGGCCTATTTTGGTATTTTTGATCACATCACTTTTGGGCCTTGGGCTTACCAAAATGATCCAGTGTAGCTGTATATAAAGCCTTTACCAAAATAATCTACTCTCTCCGTTTCTTTTTAACATTACCCTTTGAATAGTGGACACTATTCATCAAAATGCTTTAATTCAATTTTTTAATACAGTTATATAAAATAAAATATAGTCAAGTGAGATGTTGTTGGATTTGTCCAATCACGTAGTTTTATAATATGAAATTTTTATAATTTTTACTTGTATATAGTTTGAATTATTAATAATTAAAAATGTGTATTGCATTGCGCGTAGAATAAAAATGGAGAAGTTATAAAAAAACGAAGGAGTATGCCTAAGACTTGAGTCTACCCTATTAACATTGATAAGCCTATATTATAGGTGTTTTACAAGCATGATTAATCGGAAAAAAAGCCAATATAGTTATTTTTTTAAAAAAAATCAAATTAGTCCTTTTTTAATTTTTTGGTTCAATTGGTCCGCTATATATACTAATTACGTCCCAATTGGTCCTCCACCCACTAATTATGCCCTAATTACATATTTTTGGCCAAATAAGTCCTTTTTTTCAAAAATCTAAATTGGTCCGTTATTAATTTTTGCCCCCTTTCATGCAGTTCAATACACATTTCAAACCACTAATAATTCAAATTTGATATACGTAAAAATTCTAAAATTTTGATATTTATAAACTACACGACGAGACGAATCTAACAAGATCCTACTTCTCTCATTTTAACTTGTATATCTAGGTCCGTTATTAACACGACGAGACGGACTTAGATATACAAATTAAAATGAGCCAATTAGAATCTTGTTAGATTCATCTCGTCATGTAGTTTATACTCTCTCTGTCCCAATTGAAATGTCTCAAAACTTTTTGACACGCAGTCCAATGCCTTTGTTTAACCGTTAATATCTTAAAATGTAGAAAAGTAAAAATTAAAAAATTGTTTTTGGCCCCTGGTGTGCCAAAAGGACCCTTTTCTCCTCAAGGGAGGCTACCGGAGAAAGGATCAAATCAGTTACGGGTCCGGATTAATGATAATGCGCCCAAACTTGACTAATTACGCCCAAACTTGACTGAATCTTCTTTAGTATTCAAATGGCAACAAAATATAATGGAGAATCTACCTGTTGTTAAGAAACAATGGCGAATTCACCGGATAAACTAGAACCAAACTACAGGTTGTTGAGAAACAACGGTGGACTTGGAAGTAACCGCTATGAGCTAAGCTAGAATCTAGGAAAAACTGTAAAAGAAAGCATTAAAGGAAAGCAGTAAAGATAAAGAAGTAAATTTGATAAAGGGATTTTGGGGGTTGGATTGATCTCTCTGATTCTGTGCATAGTATCCCCTATTTATAGCCGGAGCTGCAATAACCGCTCTCCGGCCGATTCCCCTAAGCCGACTCCACTCTTCGCTTCAATCGGCTGACTTGATCTCATTTCGGCCGAAATCTTTCCCTCCTGGAGCTTTCTTCCTTTTGGGTCTCTTCTGCTGCTCTGGATCGTTCTCTTTTGATTCTTCGGCCCAATGGATCTCAAACTCAATTTTCTTTAGAAATCCTTCTTCGGCCCATCTTCTATGGCCCAATTTTCTCTCCATGGCCCACTATCCTTTGTGGCCCCAACAGATGCCCTCCTTAATTGGGCGGTTTTTCGTCTCGAAAAGAGCTCAAGTAATTTCTTCTCTTGTTCTTCCTGACGGTTATCCCGTCATCATTAACCTCTGTCTCCAGTATAAAACCGCCCCTTCAACTTCATTCCCCCTTATTTTTTCCTCTCTACTCGTCTTCTTCAATGGATCCCCAATCCATTCCCGTTCCTTCGTCAGAACTCCTCAAGATTGAGAGCTCTTTCGCTTCTCATTCTGCAGTTCGTTATCTTCCTGAGAACTTCTATTCCTTAGGCCCATTGGGTATTCCTGAAGAAATCGATGAGTGTACCGCTCGTATTTTCTCTGAAAACCGTTCTATACCCCTATATTCCTCTTCTTTCTCCTCTCAACTCTTCGCTTCACCCTTTCCTAACTGGCCTTCACCCCCTGCAGATTATGTGGCTTGGTACCGTCATCTCGAGCCCCATTGCCGCAGTTCCTGGTCCAACTCTTCTATCCGTCGATTGATCGTTCTCAGTACTTCGCCTTTTCCGACTGACCTTCGCCCCATTCAGGCACTCTTGTGTTTCTGGAATCCTTTTGTGAACTGCTTTTGTTTTTCCTGGGGGTTGATGACCCCCACCATTCAGGATGTGAAACTCCTCTTAAGTCTTTACGTTCGCGGGGATAATCTCGGTGTTTCTTCTGAATCTCGCCCTACAGAGAAGTCCACTAGTTTCCCGTCTTCCAACTCTTTCAGCAATTGGATAGTTAACCATCAGAGTGATGCTTCCTCTCCCGTTCCTCACTCTCAAGAACCATTGGCTTTCCTGATGTATTTTCTGACGCGGTTCTTCTGGTGCGCTTCTTCTAAAGGGGTTCTTCTTGAAACATTTCCTCTGGCCTCTGCGATTATTGCCAATGACACCTTACCATTGGCCGATTTCTTCCTAGCTCATCTATATGCAGGCATATCGGCTACTGTTTCGGGTTGGGAGAAAGGATCCTCGGACAAAAAGGATCCTCGGACAAGGCTCGAGGTCCTCTATGGTTTCTTCACCTATGGTTGGTTTGGCATTTCCGTGACATTTCTGGTTTCCCTCCCCACGATATTCGGCCTGATTACTTTGTTGGCCCCGATTTTTTAGGGACATTTTTTCCCGCTATGTCGGTTCCCCATTGGATCAGTTATTTCCTGGGCCGAACTGATGATCAATCCTTTTCTCAGTATCATTATCGGGGAACCGAGTTTACTTGGGTAAAAGAGATTGCCACTGCTCCTTTTGGCGACCTCCTTCCCTTACCTCTTGCTCAAGATTGGAATCGTTGCATTCTTCCTCGCCATATTTTCAATGGTTCTATGGCTCTTCCAAACGCGACCATTCCTTCGGAGGTTTACAATCCTCATTTGGTTAGCCGCCAATTTGGTTTCGGCCAGGATTTGGTAGAGGCTTGTCGGGTTGACAAGCGACTTACTCCCTCTTCCAGCCGCCGGCTATGTTCTTCTTATCACCGGCGTTTAATCAGTTTTGACGTTCCGAAATTCCTTGTTCGCCCTGGGCTTTCTACGTCTCGTTTTCGGTTTTGGTGGGACGGTGTTGCTCGTACTTTCTTTAGTGCTGATCTCAACCCACTACTGCGTCGGAGTGGTTTTCTGCCCATTTTGCCTTTCTCTTCTTATCCTTTGTCGTCACCGAATTCCACTCCTCATCGTCATCTCGATTCGCCTTCTTCTTCTCGCCCAGGTATGTTTTTTTTTCCCTATTTATTATCCTCTTTCCCATCTTTTGTTATTCATTCGGCTGCCATTTTGAACTTAGGTATCCTCCGTCCTCCTACTTCGGATCCTGGCCGAAAAAGATCTGCTTCGTCTTCGGCCCCTTTTTCCAGCTCTCTTCCTCATATACAAACTAGGAAGCGTTTCTCTCGCTCTCCCCTCGGCAGAATCCCCTCCACTTGCCTTTTGGTTTGTTGTTTTTCCACTTCTCTTCTCTCTCTTCTTTTTTTTTCCTTTTTATAGCTGATCATCATTCGTTCATCATTATATTTTTTTTCTAGGTTTCTTCTGCTTTACCATTGTCCACCATTTCGCCTGTTTCGACCACAGCTTCGGATTTCCTTATCGCTGACCCCTGTGTTTCGACTGGTGCTACTGATTCGGCTGCTCCTATTAATCCTTCTTTGGCCGAACCCCAGCAATTGGTTGAGGATCATATTTCAACTGATCCTGTTATCTCTCCTTCTGTTGGCCTTCTCCGGCCAGTCGGGGATTCTACTGTACCTCCATCTTCGGTGGTTTTGGCATCTCTTGATCCTATACCTGGTGGTACGATTGTCGATATCACCTCTGCCGACCCGGTCCCTTTGTCTCCATTTCCTGACCGGCATGTTTTGGATGACTTCTTCCCTCTTGTACCTTCGACTTCTCTCCCGTCAGACCCTTCAGCACATCTCGGAGATTGTTTAAGAAAGCTGTATAACCTGATCGCTAGGCAATCCGATGTAGAACTTGTCGATCCGAAACCAATCCTTCTTCTTTTGTCTCATCTTGAACAACACTTCCATGAGGAGATGGATCTGTTGAACCTGAATGGCCTTCTTCAGACGATTATGAAGTCTGTCCTTTCTTTGGACCAAGAGCTGGGAGCACACTTAGAGATGCGAAGCAAACTTGCTGCCGAACGTGAAGCCGTAGCAACTTCTCAAGTTATTTTCAACAACTATTCGGTGGAGTATCGGGCTCAAATGGATATCCTTTCCGAAACAGAATCCCGGGAGCATAAGTACTCCGAGGATCTTTCTTCGATCCGCTCAGAGATAGCCAAACTTCAACAAAAGGAGCAGGAGCTGCAATTAGTTCTAGATCAAACTAGACAGAAATCGGCCGGTTTGAGACGATCAATAAAATCTCTCCGTCAATCGGCCGAAGCTCCTAAAGCAAAGATTTTGGACTCCCACCGGAATGCTTCTTACTTGTCCCTGCGGTCAAATTTCAATGACTACATAATTGGTACCTTTCAGGAGAAGTGGGCCGATACTCAATCTCTGGTTGGCCACCTTGATACGGCTATCAACAGCCTTGGTAGAAAGAGTACTGCTCAGGTTCTTTCTCCTCCAACTTTATTCCCTTTGGACCCGTCGGAGATGGAATCTTCCCCGTCGGGTGATGTTCCTTCATCTTCAAAAGTTCCTGCAGGTACTCTACCTTTTCCCCTTTTGTCACTTGATTGCTCTTTATGTCTTCTTATTCCATCGTCCCTTTTCTCATACTTTTCTCAGGGAAGTCTGATGTTGGCGCTAATTTGGCCACCGATCGTCCTTCTTCGAGCAGCGTTCCTGGCCCTTCTTCGACAGCGGGTTCAGATTTGATGATGTCTACACTTAACCCTTCTATCGACGCTCTCAAAGGATTGGACGACGATATCCCTTTCGACGACAGCGCTGATCATTAGTTTCCTTTGTGTTATTTGACTATATATATGGGCCGAAATTTCGCCCTGTTCTGCTTTTAAATATGGATTTTGGCTATTTTTACCATCTGTTGTCGGCCCTCTTTTTCTTTTTGGCCGACGGAATGTACTTGGATTCGTATCTTTTTATTTCTGCAATATGATTCGTATCTGATTCATTCCGCGATTTTTTCGGTCTTCTTCACTACTGATTCCTGAATGTTAGCAGCCTTTTCCGGGAATCAGCTGTAACGTTTTCCCATAAATAACATTTAATATTGACCGTTTCCTCTGCCAAGTACTTATCCTTCTTCTATAAATACCTGGCTTCTATCCATGTTTATCCATCGCTTCTTCAACTTGATATGGCTTTACTTTTTCCTTTATTCAATCACTTATCTCTAGTGCCCCCATGGTTTCTGGACCATGTATCTTCAAGGATTTCCAGACGTGATACGAAAACTTTCCACCTATGTGGCTCGAGTTCAGCTAATATCCTTCCCACCATGTTCGTTTGGGCGAGGATCTCTACTGATTATTCCAAACGAAGGTCTCGACGGCTATGCGGACATCCCTCTTTTCTACTTTGCGGTTGCATATCCTGTCGGACCTTTTCTAACAGGGAATCCACTTCTTTTCCCCATCCTCATCTCCCTTCCACCACCTTTGGTGACTTCCTCGCTGCACTTCTCATATTTCTGTCTGAGATAATGCGGAGGCTGTACCTGAATTTGACTTCTACCTCTGGGACGTTGTACTATTCGTTCTAGCATTCCCAGGGGCCGAGGCTAGGTGGTTGGGTTAATCGGTGGTGCTGCTGTTCTGAAATCAGTGGTCTCGCCTTCGCCGATATCTCTAGGCGGCATTTGTACAAGGCTGGAAATCCTTCAGTTCCCTCTTTTAGGACCTTTCCCTTGTATATGCCTGCTTAGCATAGGACTTTTCCCTTGTATATTGTAATTTCGGACTATCGACGCCGTCTTCGGCCGAAGTAGTACCGTTTTTGTAATGCTTGTTTTTGCAATAAAATCTTACTTTTTTGCCTCTTAATGTTTAATCCCATGCTGATGGATAATATTTCTTCATATATCTTGCATTTACTGGATTTGACATCTGCTCGCCGTTTTCATCCACCAACATGTATGCTCCATTCGGTAATTTCATCTGAACAATAAACGGCCCCTCCCAATTGGGGCTCCACTTACCTAATCGGCCATCCTTCTGTTTAGGTGGCCATATAACTTTCCAAACTAAATCGCCGACTTCAAATCGTTTCACACGGATTCGCTTGTTATACCAATCGGCCACAATATCTTTATTTTTCTGCAAATTCTCAAAAGCTTGCACCCGATCAGAATTAACTTCCAATAATTCATTCTTCATCGCACAATCATATTGTTCGGCCGTCATTAGATCTGCTTGGCTTGTTCTTAAGGTCGGCACTGTTATTTCGGCTGGAAGTACTGCTAGGGATGGCAATGGGTCGGAGGTGGATCGGAGAAGGATAAATCCACCTCCGTCCATGAGTGTTATTTCATCATCCAATCCACCCATCATCCGTTTAAAACTCAGCCCAAATCCAATCCACCCATCAACCACGGGTGAAACGGGTGGATCGGGTGACTAATGGATTTGAAAATATACATAAACTTGCAATCATTTATATTCAAAGTTAATTCATGTTTGAACATCGTAAAGTTTAGGAAACCATACCTTATTTTCTATACATGGAAGCGAAGTGTAAACGAAATAATAATATCCAAAAGTGGAGGAATCGTCACTATGAATGAAAGGGTCAAACGAGAAAATTATAAAACATGAGTCTTGACATGAGGAAGATTAGTCGATAAGGCATTCCTTAGCAATGAATGATGTAATTACGGGGGAATTGTGAAAGATTGCAACGCCCGAAGGGACCGTGGAAGAAAAAAATGGAGGAAAAACCATGTTAATATATTTTTACTAAAATATATTGAGTATACATATTTAATAAAATATAACGGGTGATGGATGGTTTGGGTGGTGGGTTGGATGATGGATCGGGTGGTGGGTTGGATGAGCCTAGATCCATCTCCGACCCAATCCGTCACCCGATCCACCCATCACCCTATAAGAATCCACCTTTTGTCGGATTTTCATCCATTTCGACGGATCGGGTGGGTCGGATTTTGGGCGGGTGCGGGTGAAATTGTCATCCCTAAGTACTGCGTCCATTCCATAAGTCAGCCGAAATGGTGTAAATCCAGTGGCTGAAGTCTTGGCATTTCGATAAGCCCACAATGCTTCAGATAACTTCTCATGCCACTTCCTTGGTTGATCTTCTATCATTTTCTTTATAATTCCTATCAACTGCTTATTTGTGGCCTCTGCCTGTCCATTCCCTTGTGGATAATAAGGCGACGAATGTACGATCTTTATCCCATATTCTTTTGCAAAGGCCTTGACTTTTTCTCCCACAAATACAGTCCCTCTATCTGTTAGAATCGTTTGTGGAATTCCAAATCTATATATCAACTCTCTCTTAATAAATTCGATCACTTCTTCTTGCGAAATGCTGACATATGCTTGAGCTTCGGCCCATTTTGTGAAATAGTCTGTTGCCACTAGCACAAACTCATGCCTTTTCGATGAAGAATGATGAATCTTCTCAATTATATCCATAGCCCATCCCCGAAATGGCCATGGCTTAATCATTATATGCATTTCTTCGGCCGGTAACTTTTGAATCGGCCCATGCTTCTGACATTCGCGGCATCCTTTGGCATATTTCTCACAATCAATTCCCATATTCGGCCAATAATATTCCAGCCGAATAATACTCCATTTCATCGATTTTCCTGCGCGGTGTGCGCCGCATATTCCTTCATGGACTTCTCCCATTACTCTTTTAGCATCTTCTTCTCCGACGCATCTGAGTAACACTCCATCAATGGCTCGCTTAAAGAGTAACCCTCCTATCACTATATAATCCATCACCTTCTGCTTCTCGACTGGACTAGCTTCGGATGGATTTTCCAAGGTCTGTGCTATCTTCTTTATCCATTCGGCCTTTTCAGTTTCGGCCAAATATATTT
Source organism: Hygrophila difformis (assembly GCA_030278955.1). NCBI lineage: Eukaryota > Viridiplantae > Streptophyta > Magnoliopsida > Lamiales > Acanthaceae > Hygrophila > Hygrophila difformis. The sequence goes on along the minus strand of JAOANR010000014.1, from coordinate 6,966,297 downwards.
CCAAATTTCCCGCTATCGGCATCAGCCGATACCTGGCTGCATGCTGAGCCAGTTCGTTAGCTAATTCGTTTTTCTCCCTTGGGATGTATTCGATGTATACTTCGTCGAATTCTTCTAACAAACCGATTGCTTCTTCGTAAATCCAATTAGTTGGGAACTTTTGACCGAAAAATCTCCTAACAGCTGTTGAATAACCACTTGTGAATCTCCTCTGATTACGATAGCTCTTATTCCTTCTTCTATTAGTCGTCGTAATCCCTAGATTAATGCCTTATATTCAGCTTGGTTATTCGTATAGGACTTCGGTAACTGTACGAAATACTTGTATATCTTGCCCTCCGGTGTATGTAGAGTAAACCCTGCTCCAACTCCTGAAGCGGCTTTTGAACCATCGAACATCATTATCCATGGTTGTAGATATACGATTCCTTCCTTATTTATTTCTTTCGGCCGAACCTGATCCCCGATGTCGTCGGACACTGGGAGCATTACATGATCGACCAAAAAATCGGCTACAATTTGCCCTTTCATAGCCCTAAGTGGCTGATATTTCAAATCATATGCATTTAACTTCATGGCCCACTTGGCCATTCTTCGGCTACTGATTGGATCATTCATCATAATTTTTACTATATCAACCGAAGCTACCACTATCACTTGTCGTGGTTGAATATAATATTCCAACTTTTGACATGCATGATAAAGACTTAAACACAATTTATGAATCGGCGAGTACCTTAAATCGGCATCCCTAAGTATTCGGCTTAGATAATAAATCGCCCGATCTCTTCCTTCATCATCCTCTTGAGCCAACAACGCTCCAATAGACTCTTCGGCTGCTGCTATGTACAATTTGAGCGGTCGACCCAAAACTGGAGGGACCAACACTGGTGGATTCACCAAGGCTTGCTTCAATTGCTCAAAGGCTCTCTGTTGATCACCTCCCCATATGAATTCCTCCTCTTTCTTTAACCTTAGTAAATCGGTTAATGGTTTCGACTTTCCGGCCGCATTTGCCAAGAATCGTCTCAAGAAACCGATCTTTCCAAGGAATTTCTGCAGACTCTTCTTATCATGTGGAGGTCTGGCTTCTTGGATTGCCCTGGTCTTATTCGCATCAACTTCTATGCCCTTATTGTGTACCAAGAACCCAAGAAAATTTCCTGCTTGTACTCCAAAAGCACACTTAGCTGGATTCATCTTTACTCCATGTAATCTCATTCTTGCGAACACCCTCCCCAAATCGTCCAAGTGGCTTTCCATATCTCTAGATCTGACCATGACATCATCGATATAGACTTCAACACATTCCCCTATTAGATCATGAAAAACGTAATTCATGGCCCTTTGATAAGTAGCTCCTGCATTCTTCAAACCGAATGGCATTACTACCCATTCGTATATTCCTATGGCTCCCGGGCACCGAAATGCAGTTTTATGAACATCTTCTTCGGCCATAAAGATTTGGTTGTATCCTGAATATCCATCCATGAATGACAACATCCCCTGTTTTGCGGCCGAATCAATCAACAATAGGCATCATATACTCATCTTTAGGAGTGGCTATATTAAGATTTCTGAAATCGATACAAACTCTCAACTTCCTATTCTTTTTTATTACAGGAACAATATTCGATAACCACTCTACATTGACCATTGTCAAGGGGTCTTGAGCTTTGAAATCCTGTGTTCGTTTTGGAATTGCATCCATTAATTCGCTCCATCCTGCTTTGTCGTCTGAAACTCCGAGTTCGGCCGATTCGAACTCGATTGCTTGATTCAATTGTGCATCCATCATTTACTTTCTTCTTCGACTGGCCGTTCGTCGGCTTGATATCTGACCTCAAACCCCAAATCTGTCCAATCACACTCGACAACCTGCGGGTACCGATCCCCTACCACCGCTAGGAATGGTTGTATGGGTTCTTCGTATAACACCGCATCAATTCGGCCGGCTGAGCTGACTGGAAACGGAGGTTGGTCTCCTTCCATTTCTTCAACTGTGCCATCCTTTTTCCAGAACCACACTTTTTGGTGCAGCGTTGACGGCAAACAACAAGATGTATGTATCCAGCATCGGCCTAAAAGGGCCGCATACGGGACTTCAGCATCTACAACAAAGAACATGGTCGGAATCGATATCGTTCCGACCGTTACATCCACCAAAATACACCCTTCGGCCGCGGTTTGGGCTCCCACAAAACTCAATACTTTCATCCTTGTAGGGAGTAGATCTTCCTTTGAACGGCCTATCTTCGTCAGTGTAGCCAATGGCATGATATTGACGGTTGCTCCTCCGTCAATAAACATTCTTCTGAGCAGTCTCCCATTGACCCAACCCTTCACATATAAAGGTTTCACATATTGAGACATCTTTGCAGTCGGCGGTAGAATCGTGCTTGGTTGAGCTTCCGGGACAAACGCCTCATAGCCTTCTTCAACTACTTTCTCAGTTTCGGCCTCAGGCCGGAATGCTTCCAGTTTGGCGAAACAGAAATCCACAATGGGCTCTTCATCGCCGAAATATTCTCCCTCTTTCTGGCAAAAGACCACAGCCGGTTCAGAATCAGACTAATATTCTTCTTCTGTCGTTGTGGTCACTCCTACCATGCTTGCACTAGACCCGAAGTCGAACTTCAACTGTTCGATTGAAAGTGTATCACTATTCGGAACAATACTTGTTTTTGGCTTCCATTCCCTTGTTCGGACTGGCCTAGGCTTCCATTCTTCTTTTGCTTTCGGCTGTTCGTTTTTTATTTTCGGCTGTATTACTTTCGGCCGAAATTCAATTTTGTTCTTTAGCCGATCCTGTCCTTCTTTCGGCTTCCTCTCTTCTTTCCCTTCGGACTTCAAACGAGCCGAAAATACTCTATTCAGTATTCTTCCTTCCGAGAACGAGCAATCGTCTGGGAAGTCCTCTTCCATATACATCATATCGTACTCCTCTTGCTCAGAAACAGCAGCTGCTTTAAGCCGTTGCATTCTTCGTTTGAAAGTATGATATGATCCCTTTCCTTTCGGAATTTTTCTCTCCTCTGCCCTCCAGGCTGAATGGTCAAATCGGAGTTGGCCGAAATGCCTCTTTTCTGGAGAATTTTGGACCCATCGGCCTACCTGAGTATTTGTTGGTGGCCTTCTGAGCTTCTTCATTTCGGGGCTGACAGCTTCTTCCAGAACTGTGATCTGAATCACAGTTTTTCCATTCTGCTTGTCGCTGTTAACTTCATCTCTGAATCCCATCCGTTAGTTATGATTTTCAACGTTGGCCTCTCGCTCTTATCTCCGATCTCGATCTCCTGATGTTTCTCCGATTGCTTGATCCACTCTTTTACCTCATTATTCCCCAATCGGTCGAAAACATCTGTAACTTTCTCCTTTCCCTTCGGAGATCCTAATCGTTTCCATACTCTTGACTTCTGAGCCGATGGCCGATCTCCAAGCCGATCGTGCACAGAACTCTTGCTAGATGATGTTTGCTCCCCCAATCGGTCATGCACAGATCTATTCTGGTCGGGATGCACCATCACCATGTTGGCAACAGGGAACGAATTCTTATCAATCGCCATAAGCCTATCTGGGAACTTCAGCTTCCCATCATCGACATGCTTCTGAATTAGCTTCCTAAAATGTCCACAAACCGCCGTGGAATGAGTAGCCGATCCATGGAATCTGCACCATCCGGCTTCCAATTGATCCTTGGTGGGCTGTGGATGGTTTCCTTTAAACTCTAGCAATCCGTTCTTCTGGCAGTAATCAAATATTCCGTCCATTTGTGACAAGTCGAAAGAATAAAATCTTTGAGATTCATCTCCTCCTTCTTTCTCCTTGCCTCTGGCTGGCCGAAGTGCTGGACAAGTCATAGGCTTTTTAATGATTAGTTCTGCCCTCGTAACCTCGGCTAATGCAGGAACGTCATCCGTGTTGTATTCTTCCTGGACTTCACATCTATCCAGAGATTCAGCAAATGAAGCAGCTGACTGGATAGGTTGTGATCTTCCAGTTTGACTTCGGCTTGATTTGAAAGCCGTTTGTTCTGCCAAATAAGTCTCCATCCTTATAGCTTCGGCCGTTAATTCGGCCACAGTCCTTGGTCTTGTAACCATCAATCTATCCTTGATGGCAAATTTCAAATTCTGCTTCAGGATTTGAATATATTCATGCTCAGGCAGCATTGTTTTCATCTGAGCCTTTACTGCATAAAACCTTTCAATGAATTCAGTAACTGATTCAGACGCCTTCTACTTGGTTGACGTCAGATCAACTACCGAAACTTCAGGACTGGTATTATAGAATCGGTCATGGAATAGCCGCTCCATCTCGGCCCATGTATTGACCGATCCCGCTGGCAAATTGATGTACCACTCAAATGCTGGGCTAGTTAACGACAAGCTGAATAATATCAACTTCTGAAAATCGTTTTGCGCGATTCTGGTGCATTGAGCTGTAAATCGGCCAATATGCTCAATTGTAGAGCGGCCGACTTCTCCAGAAAAAGTGTTAAAATCTGGATCCTTTACTCCTCTAGGCAGTGGATACTGCTCCTCAATATAATCTGGATAAGGTTTCCGATACATCGGCCTATTCTCCTGGCCGATGATATTTCCAAACTGAGTACGAATAATCTCAGCAATTAACTCCCTGTCAACCAGCTGTGGTGGATTCTGCTGCGGTGGTGCATATTGTTGTTGGACCACTGGAGCAGGCGGTTGAATGGCTGGTTAAGGCGGTTGATTCTGTTGCTGATCGTACCTTTGCTGCGGAGGGACAAAAGGCCGAGGTCTGTGCCCTCCTGGCGGCCGAAAGGCCTGCTGTTGAAAATTATGAGGATTTTGCATCGCAGGTGGTGGATTTTGCGCCATTGGAGCTTGCTGCGTTCCCATCGGATACATATTCCTCGCTATTTCGGCTCTGAACATAGCTGGCATTGCTGCCAGGATATTGCCTTCTATTTGGCGAACCGAATTAGTAACCGCCGCTTCAACCATAAATTGAACCTGATCTCGGAACCGCGGGGTTAAATCATCGTTTGAAAACTCCTGATTGTGGAAGTGTGATGGTCCGGGGAACCCTGGGGGGAATTCTCCGGCTTCTGTTGCGCGCTCTTCCTGGATCGGCGGCAAATCAGTCCTCGCCGCCGTGTTAACCGCTGGAGTTGCTTGTTCGAATGCCATTTTTTGTCCCACTGGGCCTGCCACTGTTTTTGGCCCTGGTGTGCCAAAAGGACCTTTTTCTCCTCAAGGGAGGCTACCGGAGAAATGATCAAACCGGTTACGGGTCCGGATTAATGATAATGCGCCCAAACTTGACTAATTACACCCAAACTTGACTGAATCTTCTTTAGTATTCAAATGGCAACAAAATACAATGGAGAATCTACCTGTTGTTAAGAAACAACGGCGAATTCACCGGACAAACTAGAACCCACTACCGGTTGTTGAGAAACAACGGTGGACTTGGAAGTAACCGCTATGAGCTAAGCTAGAATCTAGGAAAAACTGTAAAGGAAAGCATTAAAGGAAAGCAGTAAAGATAAAGAAGTAAATTTGATAAAGGGATTTTGGGGGTTGGATTGATCTCTCTGATTCTGTGCATGGTATCCCCTATTTATAGCCGGAGCTGCAATAACCGCTCTCCGGCCGATTCCCCTAAGCCGACTCCACTGTTCGCTTCAATCGGCTGACTTGATCTCATTTCGGCCGAAATCTTTCCCTCCAGGAGCTTTCTTCCTTTCGGGTCTCTTCTGCTGCTCTGGATCGTTCTCTTTTGATTCTTCGGCCAATGGATCTCAAACTCAATTTTCTTTAGAAATCCTTCTTCGGCCCATCTTCTATGGCCCAATTTTCTCTCCATGGCCCACTATCCTTTGTGGCCCCAACAAAAATATATATATTTTAAAACTACATTATTAGGCGAATCCAACACGACCGAACTTGACTATATTTTTTGTTGATATAATTATGATAACATTAGGTCAAAGTTGATCAATGAACAGTATCAAAAGTCAAAATGGGACAATACAAGTGGGACGGAGGGAGTAAATATCGAAATTTATATTTTTACTTATATCGAATTTGAGTTATTAGTGGTTTGAAATGTGCATTGGAATCAATGAAAGGGGGCAAAAATTAATAATGGACCAATTTAGATTTTTGAAGAAAAAAAACGACCGATTTGGCCTAAAATGTGTAATTATGGCATAATTAGTGGGTGAAGGACCGATTGGGATGTAATTAGTATATGTAGCGGACCAATTATGCCAAAAAATTTATTAAAAAAAGGACTGATTTGGCTTTTTTGTAAAAAAAAAGGACTATATTAGTTTTTTTCCATGATTAATCATATAGTTCAAATTCAAGTTAAATTATATATGTGTGTGTCCGTATATAACATACTTTTACATACTTAAAAAAACCTTATAATATTCAAAAAACTTGTGTAAGATCAAACTACAAGTTACTTCTATATGAAATAATAATGATATTAACGATACAACATATTCCTACGCACGAAACATATTAATAAATACTCTATCCGTCTCATTTTAGATGTCCAATTTGGACTTTTTACACTGTTTATTATATATGTTTGACTTAAAAAATTTTTGCAATTATATAGGAAAAAGTATAGTCAATTGGATCTTGTTAGATTCGTCTTTTCGTATAGTTTTATAATATATATTTCTTATAATTTTTATTTATTTACATTTTAAGATATTAACTGTTAACTAAATGAATTGGAATACGTGTCCAAAAGTTTTGGAACATTTTAAATAGGACAGGGAGTAATTAATAGGCCGCCCTGATAGACATAATAAGTCATTTATAAAGCATAGTCTGAGCATTTTTAATTAAATAAATTTTCAAAATAGTTTGAGCTTAGCCTATTTATAATATACTCCCTCCGTTTTTTTTTAAGTTCACCATTAGCATAGTAGATACTATTCATTGAGTAACTTTAATTCAATTTTTTCATATAGTTATATAAGATAAAACATAGTCAAGTGAGATCTTGTTAGATTCGTCTAATCACGTAGTTTTGGAATATCAAATTTTTATAATTTTTACTTATATATAATATGAGATATTGATGATTGAAAATGTACATTGGATTGCGTGCAGTGCAGGATGGGTGAAGTTAAAAAAAAACGGAGGGAGTATATATATAACTTGGTCTGGCTTGAACTGAAGTAGACTAGGCCACATGCCCTATCAGGTAGTCTGACCTATTCTCACTTCTATCCCAGTTTCCTTTTCTTACCACATATTTTTACTTTTATATAAGCATGTATAGTATGTGCTTCCTCATTTTCATTTAATTGCACATATTTTTTTTTTGATACTATTCATTGGTCTTGTTTGGATATAACCAAATACTCACTCCGTCCCAATAGAAATGTCCTATTTCACACTGTTTATTGTTCAACTTTGATTCGATATTATTATAAGGATATATTTGTAAAAAAAAAAAAATATTCGAATTTGGTCTTGTTAGATTTTTCTAATCGTATAGTTTTAGAATATATATTTTATATAATTTTTACTTATATATATTAAGATATGAATGATTAAAAAGTGCATTGGATTATATGTATAAATCAAATAAGACATTTTAAGTGGGACGGATGGAGTAGTAGATAACATTTATGTAGTTTTAAGTACTCCCTCCGTTTTTTTTTAACTTCACCCATCCTGCACTGCACGCAATCCAATGCACATTTTCAATCATCAATATCTCATATTATATATAAGTAAAAATTATAAAAGTTTGATATTCTAAAACTACGTGATTAGACGAATCCAACAAGATCTCACTTGACTATGTTTTATCTTATATAACTATATGAAAAAGTTAAATTAAAGTTACTTAATGAATAGTATCTACTATGCTAATGGTGAACTTAAAAAAAACGGAGGGAGTAGCAAATATTGGTTACCCAAAAAAGAAAAAAAGAAAAAAGTAGCAAATATTAATATTTGATTTGAGCAGTAGGTTAATAAAAGATGTTTGGTAGATAACATATCTAATTTAATGTGTAAAAGTTTGCAATTTGTTATTTGTTTTCCAATATACTTAAAGATCACCAACGCAGTTGGCCTGAGTGGTATCGGGTATGGAGCTCTGGCAGGTTTAGTAAATATCTTAGGTTTGAGCTTTTGTGTATGCAGAATTCTGTTTTGGAGAGACAATCATTCAATGCTCACCAGACTATTGATCCAAATTTATTCCCCTATATGTTACTATGTTATATGCTACCCCATTTATATAATTTAAGTTTATTTATTTTATCAGGAAAAATGTTGATTCTTCTAAAATTATATTAGAATATTAATTTTTCATACTTTTTATTTATGTATAATTTGAATTACTTCCTCCGTTCCTTTTTAATTGCCACGGACCCACATTTCACGCAATCCAATACACGTTTTCAATTCGTAATAACTCAAATTCCATATAAGTAAAAATTATGAAAATTTGATATTTTAAATCTATGCGATTAGACGAATCCAACAAGATCCCACTTGACTATATTTATCTTATATAATTGTATTAAAAAGTCGAGTCAAATTTACTCAATGGACAGTGACAAAAGTCAATATGTGTCAAATAATTAGGAACGGAGGAAGTATTATTGATTGATACATATATATATTATTAAATTGTATGGAATGTGGGAATGATAGTGGTAGTACTCCGATCCCTTGTTTTTTTGTTTTTTTTTTTTTTTAAGTTTAACGTTTTGATTTTTTTATTATTTATTATAGCACTTTAACTTTTATTTTTTTTATATTATACTAAAAAAAGTAGTGAAATAAAATCTTGTTGGATCCATCTTATTTTTTAGTTTTTAAATATTAGTTTCTAGAATTTTTACTTTTACCGAATATGAGTTATTAATAATTTAAAATAATATACATTGACATACGTGTAAATGAGAACGTTACACTTAAAGAAAGACTCGAGGAAGTACTCCATATTTTAAAAAAAACTCATTCGTCTTTATTAAATAAAGAAAAAAATACAGTATCTTTTTCAGACATTTAAATAAAATCATTTTGGATAAGTTCGATTAACGTGGATATTCCAATCTTTGTCATCATTTCTTACATAGGGTTTTCGGGGCAAGTGGGCAACTTCTTCTTTTCCCCTCACGTGGCTAATTCAATTTCCTTATCTTTTTGCTTAACTTTCTTCACTTGCTGTGATGTGTTCATTAATAATCCATCGTCAACTAATTAATCATCAATTTCTTGTAATTCTTTCCCACATTTTTATGACTCAAAAAGATAAAGATCACAAACGCAATAAAATAAATAAACAAACTAATAAAATTCTCAAGATTTTTATCTGGTCCTCCCTCTCCTATAAAATCCACCAATGTTGATTTGTATCATGGTATGTGCTCAATTATTGCCATTGTTGCCAAGTCTGATAAAATTTAATGGCCACAGTTGCTAATCAAAAAGCTCAGTCACTTTCAGTGATTTTATGCCACGGAATTTGATTGGAATAGAATCAAAAGCTCCAACCTTGATTCTTGATTATCACAAAATTGGGCTCCCATTTTCCTGAAATATTTTGTCTGCTTTGATAGACAAGACAGATATTTTTGGATTATCCAGAAAAAACTAAATAATACGAGGTAGTGGTTCAAATATTTCTCGGTGATTTTCTTATTATTACTAATAAGTTCTTCATCAATATGCAATATTCTATGGCTTTCTTTCTCCATTTGCTTTTACCTTAGCCTGAAAGGTTTAGTTGCTTCAGTTCCTAATAACTTCTTTTCTTTTTCAGTTGACTATAGAGGTTGCTCTGCTCTGTGCTTGATTTCCTTTTGGAAAAAATACAGATCAACTAAATTAAAATAATACTAAAATCAATCCCTACTTGTGTAGTTTGGATTTGGCATTTTGCAAGGTTCTCTCCTATACATACATATGTAGGAAAGCATACATAGTTATATATATTTCATATATTTGCAATTGGTATTTGTTGTGGTATGGATTTTCTTCATTTGTGTTCAAAGCACTGAGAAAAACTCGCGAAATCCTGAGTTCTGATCGGATATTTGGAATAGTTGCACGTGGAACTGTTTCTTGAAGGCTAATTCTATATTTGGTAAATGACCTGGTAGATTCGATCATTTCCAGCTTCCCCTCATCTCTCGTCAAGCAGTTTTTAGTAGCAGAAAACCCTTCTCTTACAACCTCGTACGCCGCTACACCTACACTGACAGATACTTCTCTTACAACACTACTGTTCCGTAATAGCACAGTATATTGTGCTGTCTTGGATTCACACTCCAGAGATCTTCCCGTCCCGGAATTCGATCGACGCCCACGCACAATGTCGACCTCCAATAACCGCAACCGATCGAATCCGACGGATCAAAAGCCGCAGATGATCAGACACACATTGTATAATTCCTTACCGGCGTGGTTCGATATCCGCGTGTTCTATGTCCGAATCAGCGGCTTCCCGGTCGATGACTCGACACCGGAACATCTCTCGCTCAACCACATTCCTCTCGTCCCCGACGCTGTCCTCGAAGTGAATGGAGCTCGATGCCCGATGGATTCGCGGCAAATTTTCGTGTCCTCCATTCTTACAAGGGACAGGGTGGATAAGATGTCGGAAGAGGCCACATTCATTACCACGGACAGTATAAGGATAACAGGCGGCGTGAAATTCCAGGTATTCGACAAGGATGAGCTTGTGATTTCCGGGTGTTTGGAAATGTCGAGCGCCGACGGTTTTATTACAGAATCGAGGAACAACAAGGGAAGCGAGAAGTGGGCTATGAAGTGTGAAACGGTGGATGCTGCCGGCGTGGGATTCCTGCGAGGGAAGGGAATTTCGCGGTTTGAATTTTCGGGGTGTTTTCGTCCTGTTATTGAAGTTTATGTGGCCGGATGCTTCTCCGGGACCCCTGTTGTATTGACCAAGAGATTGCAGATTAGTCCTTATAAGAAGAAGCACGGAAAGGCTTCCGGTGCAGGTGCAGGTACGCTGCATTCGATTGCAGAGTACGATGTTGCTGCTGAATCTCGACTAGGCATTGGATTCGGGCATGATTCGCAGGTGAGTTAGTTCCATGTTGTTAGGCCCTTTTCCCCTTAATGTTCAATTACAATCCGTACAACTCTTAAATAGTATGCACGTGCTGCCATCACATATCACATAGATAGATAGAGTATCTATGCCCTATCACATTGAACATCTCTTCGATTACATATTTTTCCAACATTCTTGCATCACACAGAACATCTCTCCCATCACATACATCATACATAGAGTCTGCATGTACAGGTATATGCACTCCTCAATCCTCACCCTTCAATTTATGTTGCACTGCACATAATATGGTCTCCTAACATTGTACGCTTTGGAGGTGTTTTTGATCCAGAAATGAACATGATTGCGTAAAGTTAGGACCGAATTTCTCAAATTCAAATGTGTTGTTTATTTGTCGCAGGTTGCGGAATATAAGAATTACATACTAGAGTGCGATGAAGACTACAGCGATCTTTACTGGAGACAAAAACAGTACATGGAAGACGAGGATGGGGACCTCTCGTGGTTCAACGCTGGAGTTCGGGTTGGTGTTGGGGTTAGCCTCGGTTTTTGCCTGGGAATGGGGATTGGACTAGGCCTGCTTGTGCGCTCCTACCATGCCACCAGCCGAACAATCAAGAGGCGGTTTTTGTAGTCCATCCGTGACTATTAGTCCGTCTCCAATGTAATAAACAGTCTCAACTTCTTTCGTCTTAATATTTCACTCGTATACGATGATTGTAAGTACGATATTTATTGTATGAGCAGTAAAGCCTTTGCGACAGCTAAAAGTTACTAGGCACAATTTTGTAAATTTTGGTTTTTGTCATGCGACGGTGTTACTTGGCAGCTAAGGTGCCCCGTGAAGGGAGGCTGTCGGGCTCCGGAGCCACCTCAGCTCCTCCTGACAAGGCGTTCAATTGGCTGTGCTTTTCGAGGCCCCAGAACTTGGCGGATTTCACGTCGTCCAGCGCCATCTGTCTGGAGAACTCTTCATGGTCATACTGCAGTGTGGCTTTGCCTCCGAACTCGGTTGGAAGATTGTCGACATCAAAATACGACCTCATGAGCTCCACACTGTCCTTGTTCTTAGGGTACACGAACTTCACCTTCTGGAAAGTTTTCACATCCAGAAAATACTTCACAATCTGCAAAATCATTGTAATAACTCAAATGACACTGCCTCACCCAAAAACATCAGAAAACCACTACTTGAGTTTAGGAGGGGTTGTGTTTAAAATTGTCCATGTTATTGCTGAAGTTTGTACCTCAACAACTGTATTATATAAATTCAATAATATTTCAAAATAATATATGGATTATGTTAAATATATGCATTATTGCATACATATACATACATATACATATACATATACATATTTTGTTGAAATCCGACCATATTTATCTGAAGTTCTGAACATAGTATAAGAGAGTCAAATGATGTAATAACTAAACACCTGTGTTAGTATGTTTGCATTGAACATTGATGATTTGATTTTTTTTTTAAAAAAAAAATATTGACACTCGTGTGTTGCCAAAGGGTGTGGGAGGCCAAACCACACAAATTACAAAAGGAGTAAAGAGGAGGGATAGGGGGTCGGGTGAGGAATCCAACCATAAGGTTGGAAGTCAGGGACTTGACTATTAGGCCAAATCCTCATCTCAAGATTGATGATTTGATTTTGAAGGGATATTAAGAAAGCATTTTTAAATTAAAATCCTTATATTTAAGAGATGTTTGGAATACCATCCTAATCATGTTTAAGAGTAGGCTGAAATTGATCCTAATTTAGTTAGAGATACCGATCCGCTCACCTAAAATGATTTGGACAACAATCTCAAAAGGATGTAATAGCGCTTCCTAACAAATTATCATCCAACAAAAAAGTAAAGATGGAAGAATCATTCATGTAACAAACCTTCCAGAATGCTTCGAATATGCGGGGAGGATTGTACAAAAACGCGATGGCTAGACGCTCAGGGTAATGATTCTGAAGGATGTTGACGGAATCCCTTGCAGACTTGATGGGAACATTGTTGGTTATTGACCATCCCGTGAAGTCTATCAGCCACGCCATTTGTTCCTGCCCGTCCGGAAGGTTAAGTATAGCATTCTCGATGAGGTACACCAGATGTTTGATCTGGTTGTCCATCCCTGTAGTGTTCTAAAAAAAATGTACATACATTAAACACGATTTTCACAGCCCCTTTGTCGAAAGAGAATGAAATTCAAAGTGATTTCAAGAGTACCTGCATTCCTGGTCTAAGTATAAGAACAGTCCTTCCATTGCGATCATGGAAATCTGCCCGGTACACCTTCCCTGTCTCGCCTTCAACAGCAACTTCATTCTGAGGAACCAATGACAACAATCAGAACCCAATTGTATTCGGCATTTTTGGATTAAATGGATCGAAAATTAAAAGATCTATTTAACTTGCTTGTACATAATACTACATTCATAGGCTCACAATAGATGCCATGTAAGAAATGTTAATGGGTATTAAGAAAATCTACATAAATATCATCATAATACACCTGGTTAATGTAGTAATCAATTATACGAAAAGTTTTAGAAGAAGAAAAATGGGAAGACATCTTGTTTAATGTGGATTTTGGATTGACATAGCAAAACATCTATTTTGAAACGGAGGAAGTACTGAGCTAAGTATCAAAATGGCGTGTACAATTCGACATTCTAAAAAACAAAGCTCAAGCTTTTACTAGTAATCAAATTGACTTGATTTGAAAATTTCCAATGTGGAGTTTATGAGCTGAAGCCAAAGTAGCAATCAATGTGTTGTAAACGTACCCAACGAATTTCTTCGGGTTTGAAAGATGCACGCCACCTAAGTGTTTCTTCTAGCATTTTCTTGGCTTTATCAACGTTCCAGTTCCGGGCTTCCAGGTATCTCTTCAGACATGCATCTGTGCAGAATTGCAGGCTTCGACCTGAAATTGGGCCTAGACAAGCACGGAGCTCGCTCATCTAGAAACAAAAGAATAATCAGATACTATAAACCACGAAACACAAACACACACACATATGTACAGACTATTATATAATCAAAGAATGCAGACATGATCCAACAAACAAATTAATTATATCATGTTTATTCATTCACCTTACGCTCATGCTCCTGCTCGACAGTCTCATCGTTGTTTGTGGAATTGCTCTTGCGCCGAAACATGATGCCGCCGGTGAATGATAATAATAATAATAATAATAATCCTGTCTAGTAATTGAGAATAAAAGCCATTTCAGGACAAAAAGCATCTTAAACAAGGAACCAAGTAGAATTGTTGTAATAACCAAAAACAGACACCAGGTTAAGGTTTTTGGTGGGGGCGGAAACATGGTAGACCCATTCCAGTTTATCAAATTAATACGAAAATAAAAAAATTCAGACAAATGTACTGAAAGTAATAATGGAACATTTGGGGAAAACCATTGCAATGATTTTATAGCAAGTTTAATCAAGACATGCATATAAAGGTTCAACAGTATTGTTTGACACACCCCACCCCCCATGTAATAATTATTGGTGATGGATTCATCGGAACTGAACTTATTTCTATCCTCAAGATTCAATCTTTAAATTCAAGACCCCACAACAAAAACAAATTTGCAGATACAGAAAACCTCCCTCATAAAGATCAAAACTTTATCTTCCAAATCCCACAACTCAGTCAAATTCACTTCTTCGGAACTCGATTTTTTTATGAAAATAACACAATAATATAATCCAAATACATCAATCAAGATCCAAAAACACAGGAATCAGATCGCAAAAACCCCCAAACATTTACAAAGTCAAGGCACAATATTTCTTGATTCAACCAGAAGGGAAAAAAAAAAGGAAAAAAAAAAGAAAAAAAAAAGGAAAGAAATGAACAAGATCATTAAACAAATCACATGCCTGTTTTCCCACAAAGTGAATGTATAATATCAAGAAGATTCTTGCGTTCTTCAGGAAAATGTCTTGAATTGGAACCCAGAAAAATACACAAATATGAAATAAAACCTCTCTCACGCAGGGATACAGAGGACACGCATTGAGTGTGAACGAGGTATCGATGGAAAATGAAGTCCTTTTCTCCTGTAAGGGAGGAATGAGTGAATTTATTTGTGTTGAGGAGTGAGAAATATACTTATTTACTCACCGAAATCTGGTAAAAGAGAAGGGTCCAAAAAAGGCACCCCAGTCCCAGTGCCAGACCCAGATACTATTTTTCCCCTGTTTTTTTTCTTTCTGTGGCTGTTTGTTTGTTTTGTGGACTGTAAAAATCAACTCACACAAAGAGGTGTACGGTAGTGGACTGCAGACAGTCGTGTACCTGCGGTTGGTACTTGGTACTACTGCCCTATCTATTACTGCTATTTGTTCTTTTCGACGGCTGCGATGAAAGTGGAAAAGGGCACGTGGCGGAAGATCCGGAAATCATCCACCATTGCTGTGTTCGCAGGAGTATTTGTTTTTGGTTTTTCTGTCACAGTGTTAAAGCAACTACATTCGAAACGAGGATTTGTTCAAATAGTCAGATTTTTACTTTCAAAGTTGATTATTCGATTCTTATTCACCACTATATCTCTTCCCTTTATCACTTTATAATATGTATGACATACGCTCCTATCATCTCTTTCTTAACCTATATTGATTGTTGAAAAAGAAAGAACTCCCTCGTTTCACTCCAAGTGTGCTACACGGCTACACCCTCATTATGCACTACCCCTTTCCCAGGCCTTCAATGGCTCTCTCAAAAAAATAACAGTCTCATATTTTAATATTTTGATTATTTATTTAGTTACAAATATATACTATAATTAAAATATAGTTAAATTATTTTTTTAGGAGTCAAAGCCAGAAAAATGGTGGTGGTAGCCCATGCCACACAAATTACAAAATGATAAAGGGTAGGGATGAGGGGTCGGGTGAGGAATCGAACTTCCAACCCTATAGTTGGAGGGCATAGACTTAACCGTTTGGGCAAGTCCTCGTCCCAAAATATAGTTAAATTGGATCTTTCATCTTATCTAATCTTATATTTTTAAATATAGTGCTTCCCACCTTTTGATATATTTGCTCAATTTGCATAGTGATTGTAAGTATTTATTAAGTAGCTTTGATCAAAATTTTTAACATAGTTCTAAAATAAAATTGTCAAAGTGATATATTATTATATTTATCTAATCATATAGTTTTATAATCAATTTTTTATAATTTTATATACTATTTGAGTTATTAATAGTTAAAAATATATCTTGGATCGAGTGAATGCAGAAGTGGTGTAAATATTTTTTTTTCTATTAGCAAGGGGGCCGATGTCAGTTAGAATTGGCGCAAATATTAAAGAATTGAAGTAGTATAGTTTATATTATTTTTATTTATATATTAAAATTATTGAAGTAGTATATTTTATATTATTTTTATTTATATATTATAAGTTATTAGTTGTTAAATAAATTGATCGAATTAAATGCTCAAATCAAAGAATGGATGAAGGTTTTTTTTTGAAAAAAAAGGTAAAAACGTCCTTTATCTTTCCAAAAATTTCAAATCCGTCATTTTTCTATTTTATTACCGATTTAGTCCGCTACAAATGCTAATTATGTTCAAATCAGTCCTTTTTTCACTAATTATATTCTAATTGCTGACGTGGCAAGGGTTTTAATTTAAACCTGACACGTGTGCATAATATTAGTCCTTTTTCTTTTATCTTTTGTCAATTCAGTCCTAAACTTTTATTTTGTTCTATTTAGTCCTCTACCCCAATCACTCATTTTTATATTAATTGGCCTCAAACCTTTCAAATTATTTCATTTTAGGCCCAGAACCTTAAATTTTTTATTATTACTAATACATTTATCAAATAAATGCACAACATACTTCCATAAATAAAATTAAACACCAAACCTCATATATTGGGTTCGACTGCTTTGTTATCGGCTCTTTCAAGTACCGGAATTTTACGGACTCTCTCTAATAACCACTCGACCGCAACCGATTGTTCATTGGTTTTGGTTTCCTTCAGTAACAATCAACAGAATCTTACTTTGCGTCCTACCTTAGGATGTAGCAATATTTGAGTAAATGATTTAACTTGAATTTTTGGAAGGTTATGGATACAGGAAGCCTTGGTTTTATTGAAAAATATTAATATTATTAAAAATATTAAAAAAATAGCCTGAATTTTATTGTCCACAAAGTATGATTGTGCTGATTGTTGCTGAAGGAAACCAGAACCAATGAACCATCGTTACGGTCGGGTGGTTAGAGAGAGTCCGTAAAATTCGGAACTTCAAAGACCCGGTAACAAGGCGGTCAAACCCAATGTATGAGGTTTGGTATTTAATTTTATTTACGGAAGTATGTTGGGCATTTATTTGATAAATGTATTAGTAATAATAAAAAATTTAAGGTTCTGGGCCTAAAATGAAATAATTTGAAAGGTTTGAGGCCAATTAATATAAAAATGAGTGATTGGGGTAGATGACTAAATAGAACAAAATAAAAGTTTAGGACTGAATTGTCAAAAGATAAAAGAAAAATGACTAATATTATGCACACATGTCAGGTTTAAATTAAAACCCTTGCCACGTCAGCAATTAGAATATAATTAGTGAAAAAGGACTGATTTGAACATAATTAGCATTTGTAGCGGACTAAATCGGTAATAAAATATAAAAAGGACGGATTTGAAATTTTTGGAAAGATAAAGGACGTTTTTACCTTTTTTTTCGTTTTTTTTTTTGAGATACTTATTTTATGTAGAATAAAACAGTATTTTGAATACGGATTGGGGTATATTAGTGATTAAAGTGTGTAAATTAGGAATTGGTTTATGTGACAGTAGTGGTGCTAAAATTTTAATTAATTTATTTTTATTTTGGTGTAATATAATAGTTGTGATTTTAAATAGAAATGTTGAATGCCTGAAATTTATTATAAAAGCTATTTTAATATTTTATTTTCAAATATAATAATTGTTTGACTAAGAAGAGGGAGTTAAATGGAATTATGTTACTTCCTCTGTTCTCTTTTAAATGCACCATTCCTGCATTTCACGCCGTCCAAGACACATTTTTAAAGGTTAATAACTCAAATTGTACATAAATAAAAATTATAAAAATTTGATATTCTAAAACTACGTGATTAGACGAATCTAACAAAATCTCACTTGACTATGTTTTTTCTTATATAACTATGTTAAAAATTAATCAAAGTTACTCATTGAATAGTGACTACTATGCAAATGTATCACTTATTTGAGAACGGAGGTAGTACTATTTTGAAGGTAGGGTAGCATGAGGGACAACTTTGACAATTGAGGATTTATCTCACATTATCTCCCTATATGATAAATTAAATATTTACATGGAAATAAATATTCTATTGCCAACCCTCAAGGCTAAGACTAAGAAATAAAAAACCACAATTTTCTATGTTTCTCTAGAAAGCATATTAAAGAAAGTTCCACAAGTCACATGCTGGCTTTTACAATTCCAAGTCCACTTTTCTTTCCTCGTGTTCCTTTTTTCCTATATTGAGTTCCACTTTTTTTTGTAGAATATGTATATTGTTTTTAAAAAAACAAAGGTACTAAAAATAACTCGGGAGTGTAAATTTAAATAGGAATTATTGTCATGAAGGGTGGCTAATAAAAGTATTTAAGAGCATGTTTGGATAAGCTTCTTGAAGGTGCTTCTAGCTTCTGTTTAAAATAAAATAAAATACTGTAGTATTTTTTTAAAAAAACAAATAAATCCCCAAATGTTCAGAAAAAATATTGACGACATAGTCCAAAGGGAAGAGCTTGTTTATTTATATTTGTGTTCAGAAACTATAATTTGCTGGAATGGATTTAAACTTCTTAATAAAAAGAATACTTTTGTTATTTAAAAGTAGAAGTCAAAAGTAGATTTTAAAAGGGTTCATCCAAACAACCTATAGTTCGAACCTTCAAGCTTAGATGATCGTCAGGAAATTTGTTTATTTTAAATGGGTTTTTTTATTTATGTAAAATGGATTAATTGGAGTATTATTAATAAATAAACGAAAAAGCCGTCGAAAAAATGTGGACAAATTTATTGTGGTTCAACCTTGTTAATATTAGTATTCTTTGATTTTCACATTTTTCTTGTCTATTTTATTTTTGGCAAATGAGTTTAACTCTTTATGTGGTTGGATTGGGCTCCCACTACTTTTTCTAATTTGCATAGGTTATATAGAAAAAAAAAAAAAAAAAAAAAAAAAAAAAAAAAAAAAAGGAGTTTATGCAGCAACATCTATTTGGATTGATAACACATCACGACATGAGAGTTCGTAGTGTGTCGCTCCACCCGACCCATATCCCTCCACTTTTATGTATTTGTAATTTATATGGCATGGACTTCCACCGCTCTTTACTTTTATAGGTTGCTAAAAAAGATATTAAAATCAATAAACATGCATGGCTATCATTTTGGTCTAGTCCATTTATTAAGGGAAAAAATGATTTTTTAGTCCTTTTTGTTTCCTAAATATCCAAATCAGTCCGTTACTAATTTTTTGCCCCATATACTCCTCTACGTTTGCTAATTTTTTTCAATTCGGTCCTAATTATGTAATTAGCATGAGGTTGCTGATATGACCGAAGTATATCACATTTTACATACACCGTGGCAAATTTGGAGTCCCCACACATAATACACTATTTTAATAAATGTTTGAAGGTTGTCATAACACATCACTACTCTAAAAAATGACTCTAGCGGGTCAATTGAACCATTTTTCACTGGGATGATGGGCATAGTTTCTACTTGGTACGCATTGAGCCCTTCATTCCTTATTGAGGTTACCCAACCCATAAAAAAACACCAACAATTCATTTGCACGCATTATATATCACAATTGATCTTCATTTTCTTGAGAAACACCAAAAACCACCGAGACCAAAAAGAAAATGCACTGCGGTAGCTGTTGACCAAAACTCCTATGTTATTGTTGTGAATGGTTGTTGTTTCTTTATGGTTGGGTAACCCCAATGAGGGCTCAATGCGAATCATATAGAAACTATTTCCATCATCCCAGTAAAGAATGGTTCAATTGAACCACTAGAGCCTATAGGTATTTATTAGAGTAGTGATATGTTATGGTTGTCTTCAAATATTTATTTCAAACATTTATTAATTTGGTGTGTTATATGTGGAGACTCCAGATTGGTCACCGTGGATATAAAATGAGATTTACTTCGGCCACGTCAGCGACCTTAGACTAATTACGTAATTAGGACCAAATTAAAAAAAAATAGCAAATGTAGGATCGATTTGAATATTTTGGAAAGAAAAAAAGGACTAAATAATCTTTTTTCCATTTATTAACTAACTTCAAACCTGTATAAAATGAAGCTTCTAGAAAGAGTTGATGTCAGTGTGCTAAAGGGAATATAAAGATAAATGGGATAGTGACATAATACTGTAGAAAACAATAAATAAATAAAACAGTATGCTGTATGCATAATTGGGTGTGGAAGTCTGGAAGATCAGCCTGACTTCAACAACCTTTGCAAATTAGTTGTAGTAAATTACTCACCCACTACACTCACTGTAATTTTGCAATTAATATTTGTGTGATGGAAATTTGATTTTTTTTTTTTAAAAAAAAAAAGTTGCTCATCATAATTTTAAAAATATGTTTATAATAATCTATAAATAAACAAAGAGGCAAAGAGATCCCTTTATTTTGGGGGGAAAAAAGGGGAAAAAAATTTGTAAATTCAATTGGGGCACTGCCCAAGCCTGCTTTAGAAGTGATTTTCAGTGTCATTGGAGATCAGATAAGTAGGTAAGTATTATGATTGAGGTATTATTACTATGTAATCAAGTTTAATGAATCCACAAAAAAAGTAAAAATGAAAATAAACAATGAAAATTATACTAGTAGTTGAGGTTGAGGATGATAATTAGATTGTGTGGTGCCAAGGAAATGCATACAAAAGTGGGTATCAATCACCATCAATATTCACCTCCACTAACAGATTCAAAACATTATTATATTGGGCGTCACATCCAATCTTCCAAACAATATTTTAATGAATTTGCAAGTGAAATGCTAAGGATTAATATTACTCCTCTCCGCCCAACAAATAGTATGTCATATTTGACTTTTGATATCGTTCCTTGTTCAATTTTAACTCAATTTATTACAAGTATAGAGTGTTGGGGAAAAAAAAAGAAGAAAAAGATAGTCAAGTTCAGTGTTGTTACATTTGTCTAATTATATAGTTTTAGAACATATATATTTTACATAACTTTTAATATACTTATTTTGAAATATTAAAATAGTTTTAAAAAATGCATTGAATTACGTACATGAGTACAAGTTTACTGTGACAGAGTTAATACTCCCTCCGTAATTTAATGATTCTAACATTCTATGTTTTCACGCAATCCAATATAAATGTTTAACGGTTAATATCTCAAATTATATAAAAGTAAAAACTATAAAAGTTTAGTATTGTAAAACTATGTGATTAGACGAATCTAACAACATCTCACTTGACTATATTTTATCTTATGTAATTGTGTAAAAAATCGAATCAAAGTTACTAAATGAATAGTATTTATTATGCAAACGTTAATATCATTAAATTGCGGAGAAAGTATATAATATACCAAAATTATAAAATTAAATTGAGTCAAACCACACAACAATTAAAATCAAATCGGACCGAAGTCTAAAGATCAGGTCCTAAGTGACTAAATCTGGGTCTTTAACTTATTGCGTTTTCAAAACGCAAATAATCAGTTTAACCGCTAAAAAAATGTGCTGCAAACCTGATTATTTGTATTTTAAAAACGCAATAATCAAATAATCTATTTTATATCGCTAATCCAAACACCTCTAAGTATAGGTTAATCTTTACTCATAAAACAAGTTGACTTTTTGCAGCACAAGTGAAAGCAAAACTGGTAGGGATCAGGAGGCAATGGGGCATAGTATATTACTACACATTAGTACAAATTTACAATTTGCATAATCGCATTCAACAGATATAAATGATAGCATATTAGACCCCTTTTTTTTTTTTTTGGCAATTGAGGATGGAGTAAAAAAATTATGGAAGCTCATATCATTCAAATTACAAAAATTACAAAAATAATTCACAATTTGCCTAAGATGAATATCTATATCTATATATATATATATCTCAAGTATAATCTAACTTAATCCTAAAAATCTGCGTAAAATCCAATCTCTTAAACAACCAAATTGTGACTAATTCAATTATTCATGTCTAACTATTCTTAATTTTAAAATACTCTGTATTAATTCCAACAGCAACTGAGCTCAATGTTCACGTTGGAATATTTAATATAGTTTTATTTTAAACGATAATAAAAGTTATCCAACCCAAATCTCATACCTAAATTAAGTGCGCTTTAATATTGTTAATAAAATGAAGTTTATAAGTAAAATATTTTTTTTTTCAGGTATGCATGATAGGATCCCATGCCACACAAATTATTATTATTATTATTATTATTATTATTATTATTATTATTATTATTATTATTATTGTGAAATAAAGTTGACAAAAGGATAAGATGGAATATCAAGATATTTATTTATGCCATAAGATTGTCCTTTTCTATATCCCTTTAGGGGATAATTTTATGTTTTTTTTAAATATATATTTTTAGTGGGTGATATTAGTTCCCACCAAATTGATAATCTGAATCTCTCATCCAGTCATTGTTTCAATGATGATTTACGGCATATTGTACACCACATTACAACCATAAACTAGCTATCAATTTTATTTCAATAATACTACCTACATTTTTTTCTTTTTTAACTTCATCTTCATTATTCCTATATTTCACATAATCTAATATTTCTCTCTTTTCCAAAAATTACAGCATCTCCATATTTCGTGCAATTTAATACATATTTTTAACATTTAATATCTCAAGTTGTACAAAAGAAAAAATTATTAAAATTTAATATTTTAAAACTATGTGATTAGACAAATCTAATAATATTTCAAATTGACTATATTTTATCTTATATAACCCTGTTAAAAGATCGTATCAAGGTTACTCAATAAATAGTATCAATGAATAAAATCCATCTCACTTGATTTATATTTTATCTTATTTAATTATTTAAATTTAAAATTATTTACAAATGGAGGGTATATATATCTAGACAGCGCAAATTAATCCTAGTTCAAATTCACTTTTTTTAATCGTTAATATTTCAGAATATATAAATAAAATTTATGTAAAATATATATTTTAAAACTATACGTGAATCTAACAAGACTAAACTTAATTATTTTTTCTAAATATATATATTTATAATAATATTAAGTAAATATACAATTAATATTATTAAAAAATCAAACAGGACGTTTGAATTGAAACGAATGGAATAATATTTATACTCTAAAATTTATTTTGAAACAAATGAAATAATAATATACATTATCATTCATTTCCCCTTCTTGAAATCTCATAATTGATACTACATCCTCTTTCATTTAATTGTTTCATTCATATAATGATAACTATTCAAATAAATTTAATCTAATTTTTAACATAATTATATAAAAATATGTAATTAAATAAAATTTTGTTAAACACGTCTAATTACTTATATATATGATACTATAAGTTATTACTTCTATAAAATATATATTTAATTGCATAAAAATAGTTCAGTTATTAAAAAACATAGATAAGTATATTAAAATGATTCAAAAGCAGTATACGTTTTTATAAACAATTTAAAATGGGACAAGGTAAAAGTATATCATTACCATTTTTTAAAAAATCAATAAACAAAACTCATGGGTTGTAAAAACAAAAGGGCCAAGGGGGATGGATCCAGGTGGAGTCGAACCACCAACCTCTCAATGCACTAAACGCAATTGAGCGCTCATCCCAACTTTTTGAGCTTATGAATCCGTCACCAACAATATTTCCACCACACAGACAGTAGACACACTCCTTCCATTGTAATTACTACTACTCTATCTTCACATCGATCCAAACTTCTACTCTCTATTTATTTTAGACACATTCTTTGCTCAACCACACTAACATTCAGGTAAAGAAACCGAACAATTTCATATATTGTCTTCAAGTAAAACTTAATTAATATCACTGTTAATAAATGTTAATATGAAGATTCGATACTAAAATAAAAATTATTTAAATAAATACCCCCACCATTTAAAAACTAAAAACGAAAGAAACAAAATGTAAATTAGTATTATATATATAGAACATTAATTCTTACAAAATGTAAATTAGTATTATATATATAGATACAGTAAATAGAAAACTTGAAATATTCCAGTGTAAATACTTCCCTCCCAGTAAGTGAGCAAGATACCACGATTCAGACCGTCGATCGTAATCTTTTAACAGCCGCTTTCACCCTCTTAACATAATTGATACTATATGTGTATAATTAAAGGTAAGACATAAACGAAAGAAATACGCAAGTATAAACAACCATAACCTGTGGGACAATTTGCTTCACTATTTCCATCATAACCTGTGGGGTCACGTAACATTACTCGCTCGGTCAACTTCTCAACGTCTCCATCTGCGTAATGTTCGAAGTTGCTATGCGCCGTGCCAGAGTACCAAGAAGCTTCAAAATACCAAACCTCCCTGCCTCCTAGTTCATAGTATATAAAGTTCTCCAGAAGAATCGATATAAATACTGGTAACATTTAAGTAAAATCATTACACGTGAATAAGAATTTCATATCAAGAAAGATGGAACAGACATAAATTAGAAAAGCAATTCAAACTTCACCGAAGGAGAGAATAGAGCTCGCCAAAGAACAGAATAAAACCTCGCAAACTTACTCACACTGATGGGAACATTATTATATACACAAAAGTGTGTAACTATCAAACATCAGGTTGCAGAACTGAAAGCACCCCAGAACTTGATCTTCAAATCTTCAACAATTGCACAGCATACACAATAAAATAACCGCTCCGGCCTTCAGGAAATAAATCAGGTTAAAAAAGTCCTCAACAATCCAGAATATGAAAACGTTCACATCATCTGGATCATAATATTGAAGTAGCCAAAACAAACATATCGGATTCACCATGAAAGCAAATCTCAGAGACTTCCATTGATAATGATTCGAATTCCAATCTTTGCAGAGTAGGCAAACCATGCAAGTGGTTGCAGCAGCTAATAGAAAGCCACTTCTCCGCATCCATTCCCGAACAAGCATGCCACGAAACAAAAGGAAAATCACTTCTCGGCAAAACAAAGTCCTAGGCGAAAGCACCCGGCCAACTCACTGAAGAATCACAAGACAGACTGCATCCGTGCTTACAAACTGTGATACAACTTTTAAGAGGGCACGCCATCTATCGAACTCCAGAGCCAGCGGGGGGAACAAACTTCAGGCCTTCATCTATCGAACTCCAATGCCAGTGGGGGAACAAACTTCAGGCCTTCAGCAATCAGCTATATCAATCCCAGTTAACTGCTTATCTATTACAAGAACACTATAGCCCTCAACTGTTACAAGAGATGAGGGGGCCAGCAGACAACAGAGGCTGCCCCCATCAAGTCCATATAGACAGTTCGTAATACAACAAAAGAAGCAATAAAAGGTTCATATGACTGTTCCAAATTAAAATAAAATAAATAGAAACGTAGTAATAACAATAGAATTAATGCAAGCGATATGGAAATTTTTGAATTGCATAACCAACTGTAAATTCTGTAGGCATTTCACTTGAGCTGGAATGTTTCAGTTTGATTAAAATCAGGAACAAAACTAAATAAGAGTTATGCCCACTTGGTTTTTACTTCGATTAAATATTTAGCCTCCAAAATAATAACAATAATTATTTAGCATCATAGAACACAATCAACATAAAAAATAGGCCACACGATGTGTTCATTTAAGATCCATTTGGGCATGGATATCAAGGGTGTTTGTGGTTGAATATATGGGTGAGAGAATAAACCAATCGATGAGAAGAGTTGATACCAGATAAACCCTCACCAACACTTGGTATAACCCAAACCCAGCATATTCATACCGTTTTACTGAAATATTTTCTAGTCTGACGAATATTTAAAGATATAAATATGCATCTCAACCTCTATTACCAATCCAAACAAAAATGCGATTTATAATTATGTACCTCTTGTGATGACGACGATTCTGAGGAAACATATCCACATAATTGCTTCAAACATATTTGTGGAATTCTTCTGCCTCGAATTTGTAGTGTTTGTTAAATGATGTGCAACTCACACGAGACAAATCATGTTTGATTCGTGCAGTATTTATGCTGAAATTGCCCGATGGGATGTGCTGAAGATGGGGAAAGCGAAGAAAAGAGAGAACACGACACACAGGGGAGAGCCGGGCAACTTCCCGTACCATCTCCCCGCAAAACCAAAAAATCATTTTTTTTATTAATTTTTGACCTGCCATGCGAGCGCACCCATCATGGCAAAGGTCTCAGACAAGCCGCACAGAGCCTCACCCTCACATCCATATTACACACATACACATCCCCTCTTCTTACAAGATACCGTTATACGAAAACTATAGCGCATATAAGATATGAAATATATCAATAATAAATCACAAACACTTCCCTGATAATAGACGACCCATCAGAACCATTCTGAAAGCAATATATCCATTTCAATCCGATTTAGGCTTCCAGTTTACGTGAGGAAAGAATTTCAGAATCCAACGGATGGTTCCTCTGATCGTCCAGTTCCATATTGGGACGTAGCATCAGCAACACGGAACGCTTCCAACCTAGACGTACAAATCGGAAAGAAATTAGGTCACACGAGAAAAAAAAAAAAAAAAAAAAAAAAAAAAAAAAAAAAACAAACTAACACAATAATAAACATACGTAAAAGCAGATCTACAACTTGCCTTCATTGATAAGCCGAACATAACAGCAGATCTAAACAAAAATCAGCCATTCTTGGCCAACGGATCAAGAAAAACGAACTCGCCTGTTACCAAACCAGAGAAATATCGTCGACCTCAAAGTACACAAATCCATAACCAAATCGTAGATCGTCGAACGATCTACACAAATTTAAAAGCAGAAACTGAGAATCCGAAACGATGCAGCGTAGATCTGACGAAAAGGAATCAGGAACCTAGCCACCGCCTCAGAAACGGAAAGAAATAAAATGAAATGAAATTCACGAGTGAAATGAAACGCAGAAAAAGGAGAATTTAACGAGGGGCGATTGGTGATCCAACGGCTGATAATGCCTGGATGGACGGTAGGTGTAACCCCGAAAGCGATGGATACGCCACGCGCGGCGCGTGGGAAACGACGTTGACGGATATTTTTGCCATTTAATTTGGTTTGCATTTATTGACTATGGACGTTCGGCGGAACATCTCAGAGGTTCGGCGAAATAATCGACGGATGTGGTTGGCTCGTGCGTTGCAGATAAGGTTTTTGAGGGGGTCTTGAAAAAGTAACGAGCGTTTCATTGGCCAGCTGTCTTCCGTTAACTTAATTCGCTAACCTGACTTTTCAATATTTTTGTTGTGGTCCTTTTAGTTTAATGGAATTATGATCTAATCCAAATAGAATATAAGGCGGTGAAACATACTACGTACAAGCAAATCTATTTTTTCAAGTATTCCTTCATTCGAATATTTTTTAGGCATTTGCATTTCATGTAGTTCAATACATATTTTAAATTATTAAATAAAATAAAAAGAATGGTGTGCATCCTCATCCCTGATACTCCGATCCTTTGCATAATTTAGATAATTTTAAAATAAATTTATTAATATTTTGGGGTAAATTATCAATACAAACCACAAGGGTCTAAGTTTTCAATTCTCAACCTATATAAAATTTGATTTCACATAGTCCTCTATCTCTCATTTATTTTTTATAATTTATGAGTTATGAGCTTCCACCAAAAAATACAAACTACAAGAATTATAAAATAATTTTTTATTTAAAAGGAATATACATGTTAAAAGATATATTCCCACCATTTCGAAAAGAATGTAATATTTGCTTAGACTGTCTGTATCCATGATCCTAAACAAAGAGACCAGACCTCCACGTCAGATTTAAACAAAAAAAAAAATTAGAAAATGGAAAGTGGTTGGATGGGGTGGGTCGACCATTTGGAAAATGAGACCATTGGGTCTCTTTTTTCTTGGCCAATGGGAATGTGACATTTGTCTCATTCCCATTGGTCAACTAAAATTTTAAATAAATTCTATTAAAATCATTATATTTTTTATATTTTAAAATAAAAATAAATAAAAAATATATCATATTTCATAATTTTTCATTCTCTACAAATAGAGACCGCTCTTACTATATTTTTATTAAATCTATCAATTTTGATATATTTAACCCATTTTCAAATTTTTATAAAATAAAAATAAATAAAAATATATTAATATTTTAAATTTTTTATTCTTTATAAATAAGATAAATATTTTATATTTTTGACATATTAATTTTTTTATATTTTAATATAATTTAAAATTGTATAATTAAAATAATTATATATAATATTGTGGTTGGATGGTTGGGTGGTTATTGATAAAGTATGTAAAATTTGAATGGTTGGGTTGGGATGAATATTGATGAGTTGGAGGAGAGAGAAATTAATAAAATAATGAGATGGTTGGATGGTTGGGTGGTTGGGGTGGTCATGGATATTGGTAGTCTTAGTTGCAATTATCCACCCACACACTTTAACTTAAAATTTTATTATAGTTATATATATAGTCAAGTAAGATCTTGTTAGATTCATCTTGTTTTGTAGTTTTTAAATATCGAACTTTTAGAATTTTCACTTCACTTAAAAAATATCGAACTTTTAGAATTTTCACTTCACTTATACCAAACTTGAGTTATTAGTAGTTTAAAATGTGTTGAACTGTGTACAACGTAGGTCTGTAACAATTAAAAAAAACAGATGGAGTATTACCTAAAAAATATTGTCAAAACTTTATTTACAAAATGGTCATGCAAAATGGTAAGTATAAAAAAAAAAAAAAATCAATTAATAACCGGATCCTAGTTTAAAAGTATTACTAGTACTCCACCCGCGCGATGCGCGGATTCAAAAGAAAAAAATTGTTGTACCAATGAAACACACGAATGTAAAATTGCATAAAAGGTCCTTAAACATCTAAAATCAACACCCTTTCACAAACTTTCCGAATTCATACATTTTGGAGAACTTCCTTGTAGATAATATTGATGGTGGTCTTTCTATCTGACTCCACGTTATCATCATTATCACAAATTAGGATTTTTAACCCCCCACGTGTTGTCACTCTAGAAGCTGCAACATACAACTGACCATGGGTAAATACGGGTTTGTTCAGGAATAATCCAACTTTAGATAATGATTGACCTTGACTTTTGTTTATTGTCATTGCATAACAAAGTATAATTGGAAATTGCCTTCGGTCGAATTTGAAAGGGAAACGTGCATCCAACATTGTTATCCTCCACCCGATGCGCAGTTTCCAAATAAAAAAATAATCCTAACAATTGAACACATGATTCTAAAATTGCATAAAAGATCCTTTAACATTTAAAATGCATATAAAATCTCCAAACATACGCCTTTCACATAGATGCAATTTAGGGTTTATGGTTTTTAGTAAATTTTAAACTTAATATATTAAATATTCCGTTGGAATTTCCAATTCATTCTTAATAAGATTTTACTATTTACTCCCATTTAAAACTCTTGACTATTGAAATTTTGGTGATGGAGATCAATTGAAATCATGAAGGAATAACGTCTATTAATTCTTCTATAGGAATGAACATGAATATGTTGATTAATTATTCTATAGAGATGGACTCGATTGTAAAAAAAAAAATATATTTTTTTATTTATATTAAAATGGAAAAATATTATAAAATTTCATAAATATTGTGAAAGAAAAGAATATTATAAATATTGTAAAATTTTCATGTATTCAACATTTAATTTATAATTTTTATTATTAGAGGTGGCCCTAAATGGGTCAGCCCGCGGGCTGACCCATTTAGGGCCCTAGCGATTGAATATTGGTTAATATTTGTTTCACAAATTAAATATATTGCACAACAGTCACCGGGCATTTAAATTATTATCTTGAATTGTAAAATAAATTTTGTACATATTATAAAAATTCCATTTATAGAACATTAAATATACAATCTTTATAATTAGAAGTGGGCCTAAATTGGTGGTCAATCCGCAAATCCAACCACATTCAAAAATTTTGCATTCCACATTCACAACACAAACTCATATATTTTGTCACAATCAACATCATCATCACTACAAATTATGATTTCAACCATTGAATAAATACTGTTTGTTCAAGAATATTCATACTTTGCAAAAAAATGTATATTTATAAATTTTATAAAAATTACTTTAGAAAATAACTTTTATTTATAACGAAAAAATATTATAAAACTTTATAAATACTGCTAATGAAAATAAATTATATATAAATATTGTAAAAATCCCGTGTATGCAACATTTAATTTATAATTTTTATTATTAGAGGTGGCCCTAAATGGGTCTGCCCGTGGTAATATTGGTAATATTAATGAGAACAGGTCATATATGATGAGCATTAAAAATTGGTTCCAAATTCCAATTAACATTAGTTTTATAAATTTATAAATAATATTTTTTAAAAAATTACTTACAACATCAAACTAACATTACATATTTCAAATAAGGTTATCATGACAAATTTAGAAACAAAAAATAGTCTACCTGCATTTGAACAGACCTTCTTATGATCAACCCAACCCAGATTTTAAGATGACAAAATGGGCAAGCCTAATAATAGGTACAACCTATTTTCACAGCTCTACATATGCATAGCAAAATTAAAAATACATGTATAGGCTCAACAGATTGATTAACCCAAATTTATTATTTCAGTAAATCAAAAGGAAATGACAAATAGAAATGTCCATATCCTACTATCAAACTAACAATTTCTATCAATTATGCTTGAATTTTAGATCGATATGCTTGAATTTTAGATCTCAATTATTTTATTTTTTTTGCATATTTTAGGTTTACATATATTATTAATTTATTTATGGTAATAATCTTTGATATAATTTGGATTAGTTTTAAGGTAATTTTTATTTTTGGGATATAGGTATTTTTTATGGTAATAATAGATATAATTTGCGTATGTTCCCAAGACAATTTAAAGTTTTTAGATTTTCAAGACATAATGATCAATCCTTTATGGGGAACGCGAGCAGCCGACTAATTATTAAAGGAAATAATCACGACTGATAGACGGCATTAGGTTATACAAAGAAAGAAGCAAAAGAAATCGTGATCATGCACTTCTTTTAAGGAGATATGTATCAATGAATAGTAGAATATATAAAAGAGGTATCGATTAGGGTTTGCATTAAACGTAATGATCAGTCCTTTATGGG
This sequence comes from Hygrophila difformis, assembly GCA_030278955.1. Taxonomy (NCBI): domain Eukaryota; kingdom Viridiplantae; phylum Streptophyta; class Magnoliopsida; order Lamiales; family Acanthaceae; genus Hygrophila; species Hygrophila difformis. Next base: position 6,934,765 of record JAOANR010000014.1, on the reverse strand, counting down.
GAACGCAATCAGCCGTATGGTTAATATAGCTAATAATAATGAATGATACTGGCATACTCAGCTATAAATACATTCACGTCCAATTAGATAATTGATTAGAGACACACGTATACCGAAAAAAGATATAAGCCGAATGTGTCAACGAATTAGACTGCATCGAGCGAAACAATATTCCTGTGTATTTGTCATTTGAATTTTAGGGGGAAATATGACACAATAAAAAAAATATATGTTTTTGACTAATTGGAGATGGAACTTGTCATTTGAATTTTAGGGGGAAATATGACACAATAAAAAAAAATATATGTTTTTGACTAATTGGAGATGGAACAAATACGTACAGGGGAAATTCACACAATTAATGGAGGGAGATTAATTGACTATCCGAGTTGTATATTAATTTTGATAGATTTTATCATTCATCCATTTCATTGATTATTCTGGCCAAAAAATTCGATGCACTACGTGTAAGTACGAATAGCACTAACCAATCACGTCAGGCCACTTGTGTAGTCATGAAGACATGTAGAGGATGGTGGTTGAAGTCGAAATTTTAAATACTACCTACGTCTCAACATTTTTGTTACGGATGATTTTTTTACACTATTCACTATTTAACTTTAATTCAAATTTTTAGTATAGCTATGTAAGAAAAAACATAGTCAAGTGAGATCTTATTAGATTCGTCTAATCTTGTAGTTTTAGACAATCAACTTTTTATAATTTTTCGTTGTATACAATTTAAGTTATTAACCATTGAAAATGTGCCTCGGCATGTGTGTCGAAGGCCAATGTAACAAAAGTAATGAGACGGAGGAAGTAGTTTGAGTATAATGCAAACTATTATTGGGAAATGTTTTTGTCCAATACTATTTTCAAATATGTTTCTTGACTATAGCTTTGAGCGATACACTTTCAGAAACGTTTTTTCAAAATATTTCACGAATACAAACTAACACATTCCAAACTTTATGATGGGAAAAAAAATTTAAGTATATAAGAAAAAAAATAATTTTGGTGTTGTTTATGATTGAATATTTAAAATATGTATTTAAAAGAATGATATGAATACATCAAATTAGGGTTCAGTTTACTATTTCACTATATATTTGTTGTGGTTCAATTTTTCCATTTACACATTTATTTATTGTGGGTTTATCAAATCAAATCAAGTAGGGAGTACTTTAGAAATACTCCTATGATATATAATGATGGGTTTAGCAAGATAATTCAAATTTTTGGTACACCCAACACAAATAATTTATTGACCAAATAAGGACACAAATAAAGAATTGATGGATGACAATAAATGACACTTTATTGGAACTCGTATTACTCTAGTCTAGGGTATTGATACCTATTACATGTAATAGGATTATTATACTATTAACATATTGTAAGGAATGATCGATATGTTTGAATTTTAAATCTCAATTATTTCCTTTTTTTTTTTTTTGCACATGTAAAGAATACTAATAGCAGTACATATACTAATAGTGTCTGTTCCCAAGACAATTTAATTTTTTTAGATTTTCAAGACAATTTAAATAGGAGTTTGAGTATTCTTCTTTAAAAAATAGACTTTGAATAATACTTATCAATAATTAATATTAAATTATTTATAGTTTAATATTAAAATTCATTTATTAATTCTAATAATACTAAAATTCATTTATCAATAATAATCAATTATTTATTCCCTCAAAAATGATTTTCAGAATTTTACCAAGTATAGACATAGTATAATTTTTACAAATAATAATAATAATAATAATAATAATAATAATAATAATAATAATCCATTTTATATTGTTTATTTTCGTATTATTTATTAATTCCCAACAAAAGATCAAAAAACTTAAAATATACTGACATTGTATTATTTATTTTCGTATTTTCATTCTTAAAAGGATAATATAAATGTTCGATTTGGGAATTATTAGTGAAATTCAAATTTCAAAAAGTCTTATAGTAGACATACATTTTTTTGTTGGAAAAGTTCCCCATACTTAATGTGCATAGAAAGATGTATCTTGGAATTTGAAAATTGATTACAAATCAGGAGGAAATGTGCACAATAATTAATTAAATAGCAAAGTATATCGTAATAGGTGGAGGGTAATTATTAATTACCTATACCCCTATATGCATCTATAAAATAATGTAGGCTTATTTTCCAATTATTGCAGAGTAGTAATTGATTATAATATATATTTATATACATTGCAAGTTAATCTCACTTCACTGGAAGTTAATATTTTAAATAAAATATTAAAATTATTTAAAATATAACTTGATACAAAAAAATACAAACATAAACCAAAAGTAGTATTGTAAATGGATATGGCGGTACAAATTGTTAAAAATTTACACCCGAAAAGAATAATTAAAAACTAAAATCAATATTACTTCAATAATAAAATATATTTTAAAAAAACATATACTTAAATAAGAAGCATCCCAATACAAAGGATGAATTTGAAACTATACCCAGCGGTTCATTGGAAGTAATCATTACCTAAACTTTCTATAATATAGAAAAAGGGTGGATTTATATTTTATTTATATCATAATGAATAGATCCAGGAAATTTGATAAAGTGTACGATTATCCTGACTTATTAGGAACACATTGGAGTAATTAAAGGAAATGCATAGTATATTACTGCCCAAGGCTATTAATTTTTTGAGGCTAAATATTCTTTTTATTCATAGGGTAGCAAAGTTCAAAATAACAATGAATCCCTGGACTTTTGTAAGTACACTTCAAGCAAGCACCCATAAAAAAGACCTCATACACTTCAAAACAGACCACACAAAAAGATTGAACACCAACCCAGAACAACAAAATAATTACAGAAGGTGCCCATCGCCAACAACAATCAAAACCATGCTTCTATCAATCCGCCCCCAGCTGCCCCATTCTTTGCCCAAGGCTATTATAAAAGAATCTATCTTATAAAGCAACTGTCTAAATGCAATATTGTTTGCTTTAAATTGCCAGCACAGCACCTTCAATGCACATTGGCGAGGGAGGCAATCGTGTGTGGTTGGCGACAGATAGAGATGGGAAAGCTAGTCGGTAACCGCTGCAAGTTCCAGTGAACAATCTAACATCTTTTTGCGGTGATGGAGGAGAAAACAAAAAACATATAGAAAACTGCAAATACAAATACGAAGGGAGAATATAGAAATATGCAAAATCAAAATAAAAAACATAGAATAAAACCAAATAACATGGTCTATGATAAGATGATGAAGAAAGTGTGTGCAGGTAAGCGAATGCAAAGAGATAGAGGAAATTACCATATCATGAAACAATATTAAAGAAACCTGCAAAACAAACACAAAAACAACAAATGAGACATGGTATTGCGATACAAAATGAACGAAAGAGGAAGAACAAATAATAGAGGGAACTGAAATATAAGAACAAAAAATAGTGGAAACTGAAAAATAAGAAAAAAAAAATATTAGAGTGAGATGGAGGAAGAGGTAGCCGGTTATGAGTGAAATGCATCAAAGGTAGTGAATATATATAGGGGAAATGGGAGGAAATGCTTTGTGGGGTGCAATTTCCATGTCATTTCCATTTAATTAATTGTTGGGGGGAAAATTTGGTGTGTGTGAGAGAAAGTAATAAAATATTGGAATGGGAGGGGGGAAATTTTGGGAGGGAAACTGTGTGTGTGAGGATTGTTATTGCTTTTATATATAGAGATAACAAAAGTTCAGCAAAAAAATATTAAAACAAAATAATTCATACCAATAAGATTTATCCCAATTGTTATCATGTCCATTGGAAATTGTACAATACTGTTATCATTCAAGATTCAAACCAAATTATTTGGTCTTTGAATTTTAAAATTCAAATTCATACGACATCTTATAACTCCTTCCATAGAATTTTCTGCGTTCCTCCTTCAATAAGTGAAGTTTGACGTTGACCAAAGTTTCATGCACAAGTTTGTTGCTGTCCAAAGGTTTTCTTTTCTTTTTTTCTTTTTTTTTTTTTTTTGTGTGTGTGTGTGTGTTGGTTTTAGGTTTGCTTCCAACTTTTTAGAATTGCGAAGCGCTTTGTGCTCCTAATCTAGAGATTTTACATGGGCTGAATCGAAGAGCATCATGTTCTTGAGTATAATCATGCTAAATAATTAACTATTTCAAAGTTTTAAACTCGAGTTCAAGTGTAATTTAATTTTTTTTTCTTAACATAAACTTTTGAAAAATTGTTAAAAGTTACAGATATGCTCATTTTGTTAAACTTAATTGGATATGTCTGAAGTCAAGTATTCTCTGCTCATTCATTTCACAATAATAATTCAATTAAATTAAATTTTCGTAAGTTTGAATTTGAACAAACCAACCGTATGAGGGAAGTTGGCTTAACATATGTAGAACTTTGAAACAAGTTGTGGGTTCCTTAATTGTTGTAGGTTCAGTACTTAAGTAACCTAACCACTGCCTTTTTAATGTGTTCCATTCTCAATTTTACGGAAGGTTCGATGTTCGATTCCCACCGGCTCCATGTCCCTCTCTTTTATTCCCTTTGTAATGTGTGTAGTGTGAGCTCCCACCACATATTTCCTAACCTGTATAGGCTGTTTAGCAAAAAAAAATATATGGCCTATATAACACCCTCCGTTCCTAAATACTAGTGTAGCGGAGGAGGGTTTTGCAATCTTGTTGGATTCGTTTGATCACATAGTTTTAGAATATAAAAAATTTATAATTTTTACTTCTATATAATTTGAGTTATTAAAGATTGAAAATACGTATTGAATTACGTAAAATGAGGAAGGTAGTATTTATTTAGAAACGGATGTAGCATTAGGCTTTTCAAACTTTGAGAACAAGGTTTTTCTCTTTGTATATGCATCATATTTAATTTAGCATAACCACCCAGACAAAGAGAACTTTGGCCATGGACTTTTTCACATTTAGAGATATTTCAATTGGACTTATAAAGATAAATACTACATTACTTTTTTAATACCGGTATTATTTTCTCTTTTCATGTACACAAGTTCATATTTTTAACCATTAATAACTTAAATTATGTACAAACAAAAAGTGTATGTTCTAAAAACAAGGGATTAAACAAATCCAACATCTCACTATACTATATATATATATATTTTTTATCTATATATATAGTTGTATTGAAACTCAGATCAAAGTTGCTACACGAATAATGTAAAAAGTCAAAGTGGAACGCATATAAACAACAGAAGAGCTGACTGAGGGACAAAGGGGGGGAAGAACAGGGGGCCAGTGGGGAATTGAACTCTCAATCTGAATGTTGGAAGTCAGTGAACTTAATGGACTTGACCACTTGACCAAGTCTCCATCCCCTACAAAGTGTGAAGTTGGAAAGTGTTTTCATTCATAAACATTGATGGTCTGTGGAACTGTTTCCTCCTCTCCCTTGAGCTCTCCTTTGCTCCTCTATTCTCCTATCCCCTAATTGTCCTATTGCGGTGATGCCGCCATCGCACCATTGTACCTCCGCCTCGCCACGGCTCTACCGCCTCGCCATCGCACCATTGTACCTCCGCCTCGCCACGGCTCTACCGCCTCCACCATCGTGCCTTCACCACGAATGGTCACCATCCGTCCAACTTCCCCACACCATCACATCCCCTCCTAGCATTGATAACTCCCTACGTTCTGGTTTGCCCACCTGTCACGATATTTGTTTGTTTGTCTTTGCCTCTTCCTCGATATTCCACCCTTCCCGACCTACCTCGATTCTCGCTCACTGGCCTTGTCTCCCCCGAACTCATAGAGTATATATAACACGTGCAACATAGATTTAGTTTTTGTGCCTTGTGTGTATCTTTATGTGTACTTCTTGTATGCATGGAGGGGAGGTAATGGCAGTGGTTTAGTTTACTCAGGTATATACATGGCCTGTTTTCAACAATTTTATCATTGTTAACTATGAACTTTGGTTACCATTAAGCCTTTTATTGTTTCATTGTTACATAAGGTCCAAAACCTTAATGAGCCACACAAATTATACAACCGCATATGATTCCTCTGTTCTACAAACTCATGTCATGTACTTAATATATGGGGAAATTTAAAATTTAACTAGTGGTAGCATTTTAAATTTTTGACAAAGGAGATGAATGACAATTTGAAATGACAAAATAGGTAGCGCTTTTTACGAAGACAGAAGACAACATAGGTAATTCAATAAAGACACAGTAGCAGAATTTATTGTAGTGTGTAGTATAAAGAAAGATAGATAAATAGATATGGTGTGTGGTGTAAGTATGAAGTATCCTACATATTTTTTAAGCAATAATTTAAATGTATATATATATATTTTTTTAAAAAAAAAAAACTATTTTAAGAGGAGTAAAAGAGAATAATGATACTGCATGCTTTATTATTTATAATCAAATATCACCTGATTTTGGAATGATGAAATTGCATCCAAATATAGAGGGTTTCAAGGGAATTAATTAATTATCAAGATTTAAATTTGGAGCCAACTCCCCCCTTCAATTTCACCTAATAAGTTTCAATTTACCAAGAAGGGCCATGAACAGAAAAGCAGGAAACCTTCCTGCCATTGCTTGGAGTGGAATAAAAGCAAGTTATTCCCAAAGTCACCACCACCACCCACACCCAAATTCCCCATAATGTCATTTCCATCAACCTTTCTGCTAGTAAAAAAATTTCCCATCTTCATTCTGATGGCCTTTTCCCCACATTCCCATCTTACCAAACACTGAAAGAACCTTCCCACCAAAGTGTAGTAGTGAGCCACAATGCACATTCCCTCCCTTCCCTTTCCCCATGTGGTGCGCCCAAAAAAGACCATAACCCACACCACAATCAAAGGATCGCATTTGTTCCTTCCAATTCTGTTTTATTCATTTTGTAGTTGAGGGGGAGTTTAATCCCCAGTTCCTGGAGAAAACAAAAAGTAGGCGTACCGGAGAAGAGGAACCATGGCGGCAAAATCAGATTTTGCACAGAAGTTGCTTAATGACCTTCGCGTGCGGAAGGAGAGGATGGCTGCCGGGGAGCAATCAACCAAGCGTGGCAGCCAAACATCTAGAGGTAAAGTTTTGATAATGTTAAACATTTTTTGCCTGCAAGAAAGACTAGAATTATGTTCATAACTTCATATTCAGCATGGGAATGTAAAACTCAGTTTCTACCTAGGGGATGGATTTTCACATTTAACTGTGCCACAAGGTTGAGATCAAATGGAGAATCGTAAATTGAACACGCTGTCGGTTATATAGTTTAACCTCAAGGAACGTTCTTGTTAAAGGGACAGGTACAGAATTAAGAACCACATGGTAGAGATAGCTATAAATGAAAAATGACAAATCACTTTTATTGTTCTGTCTTTCTTGGTGGCATTGTTCTTACAATTCTTGGGAGGGAGAGAGGACCGATATTATGAATGCTTCATCTTGTCTTGTGGTACCGGGGGGATGTAATTTCAAATTCTCCAAACCAAAATAAGTAACATTAATATGAGATACCAAATATTTGTAATCAACAAATTTGGCTAAAGAACTCCCTCTTGGACAAACCAATACCCTCAAGTTGATACTATCGCATTTATAAATGACTTTGATCAACTTGTTTCAGATAAAGATAAACAACATTCAGTAGCTACAATTCTTTTTTTTCAAGAATGATAATAAATCAGACAAGGCATACTAAAACTGCTACCAACTTCATATATCAGATAAATCAGCTTTCGGCTGTCGTGCAAATTATTGTAAAAATTACCCACTATCAATGACTCTGTTACCTTAAAAGATTGGTCCAGCACAGACAATGTGAAGCACCTGCTGATCCTGAAAAGAATGTGATATATCTATAATTGATTGTTTTTTCTTCTAGATGAGTGATATTGTGTCTGTATTTCCATCCAAATAGATCTTTAAAGTCTTATATATCTATGATCTAACAGCTGTACATGGAAATTCTGGGCGACCTTCCAAAGGTGCTCAACGCATAAATGCACCAGAATCAGTAAGTGTTAATTCTGCAGCTGCCTGAATATTTTGTTTCCTTTCACAGAAAAGAGGAGTTGCATATGCTAGGGAATGCGAACAATCTAATTGAATCGCTGAAATTTGCTCTCCTGCAGATAGGTCCAAGAACAGGGAACACAAACAGAAGGTCTGGTGGAAGTAGATCGATCAATATCAATGAATCTTCAAATCAGCTTGTTCTATATGAAAGTGGTGGCCAAAGTTCCAGACAGGTCAGAGATTTGACGATGGCCATAGCTTTTGCATTTGAAAGTAGTGGAAATCTCAGTAAAGCCAGTGCTTCTAACAGTAATCCTCTGGTAAATTTTTTCAACCGATTTGGACGGAGATCAATGGGCAACCAGAAAATGGATATGACAAACTTCAACATTCACGGCCTTTCAATAGACCAGTTTCCTAATGTCTCCAACATTCAAGTAGGCGAAATATCAAAAGGAGTTCAGAAGCTCAACCAGATTTTAAGGAGTTGCTCCCGCAATGGTTTTGACTTCGATAGAAATTCTATTGAAGTTGGGAAAGAACTGTTGAAAGGGGCCATTGATTTGGAGGAATCCCTAAGAATGCTAGTAAATTTGCAAGAAAGCTCGAGTTACATGAACAAGTCGCAAAGCAAAAGTCGTATAAAGTTACTTGAAGAGGATGAGGATGAGCAAGATGACAATGACAAAATAGCTGATCAGTGGAAGCTTGACCGGCCTAGATTCTCCTTTGATAAACCCTCAAGGAATTCCTATGTTAACAGAGGTGCAAACAAAGAGCATCAGTTGGCTCTATCATATCCAGATCGAAATTCAGACACCAACAGCTCAAAAATGGTTCATCATAGAAGGTCCACTAGCCATGTCCAAGACCTGAGTCTCTCTACACAAGTGATACTGAATGGTAACTCTATGTCATCACAGTCCCCACATGAGAAGGGAAGAATTTCAAATGTTATAGCTAAACTTATGGGCCTCGAAGAGCTTCCCCAGAAGGAAGGCACAAAAGTTGATTCGAAAGGGAAGGAAGGAAAGCAAGAGAAAGTTCCACAAGGACATATTAAGTTACCGGAACACCAAAACAGGGACAGTGGGAGAGGATCTCCACTCAACAACAGAAAGTCATCTCTAACCAACAATGTCTCACCAATTGGAGAGTCCAAGCTTCAGCTTAAAGCTGAAAAGAGTCGAGATGCCTCAGGTGGCATCTCTAAGATGGCAAGCTCAGAAAGAAGCCAACTGCAGACAAGTGCCAAGATACTCGCAGTCAGTACGGAATCCATCTCTGGCCAAAAACCAGCAGGCATCACTATTAATAAAAAGCAGAGGCATGCCAATGGGTCAAACTTTACAACCACACTTCAAAGTTTAGAAGACAGCGAGAGGAAACAAAATCTCACAAAGGATAAGGAGAGCCAATTGATTGAAATGGAAAGTAATAAGTCAGTCTTAAGTACTGTTATACACCCATTGCCACAGAAAAGTAAAACAGCCAAAGCTGAAGAGCGCACTCAAAATAGATTTGAGCACAAATATGACAAATCATTGGAAAGGAGGAATCTAAACACATACTTTCCTGGTAATCAGCAAAAATCCCAGAATCCACACAGAACCGTTCAAAATCATGTGCCTAAAAGAACCGAAAGTCGAGAAGAGAAGGGAAGGGCAGAGCAAAGAGACCAGCACTTTCAGAAACAAAATTTGCTTGCTAAGAAACAAGAGGGGCAGCACATGGAGATGTTAAGTGCTTCAAAATCCAAGAAAAGCACAAGCTCTAATTTGAAGAAGCTACCACGTGAGACACCTTCACCCGGTAATGAGAAGTCACTGAAGCCCATTGAGAAGGTGTTCATAGGAGACTCACCAAACAGGAGACACCAAGAAGTTACTCCCATGATTGCCATGTCCCCAGAGACAGCATCCGATCAGGAAAAGTTTAAGAAGGTGGGCCAAAGTCATGAAACATCTCCAAGAGAATCACAATCTGATATGAACAATGAAAATAGCAACAAAGTGCTGGCAGAAGAGAAGCCAATTAGGATATCAGGCGCACAAATAAAGGCCATCCCAAGAAGGGTTCAGAAAAGTGAGATTCCACAGAAGATAGATGTGGTGGTGACTAGCAGAAATGCAACCATGAATCACTTGGCAAGGTCTAGAAAACAGCCTGCAAACATATTGAAAGAGCTGAAACAGAAGATGCAATCCAAAAACCGCAACTCTAAAATAAAGGATGAACAAAGTGTTGGCAAGGTCAATGAAGAAAAAGAACTCATACCTATGTCTGATGCATTGGACATGAGCATTCAACCAGTGAGCCAACAGAATACAATGTCACAAATTGAAGCTGGCCAGACAATCATATTAACCGGCCCTGAAGCAGATGAATACAAGATACAGAAAACACCAAATCTACATGACAACGTAAGTTTTCAATGAAATTTGATTTGAATTTAACAAAGTTAAAGACACCAAAATGCTTATCGTGTATATTGGCATTTTTCAGCATGATTCTACAGACTTAAAATCTGAAGAAGTTTTTGATGCTATCCAGCCTGAAAAAGAGTCTTACGCTGTTGAGGATGGGCAAAAACTTGAAGAATGTGATCAAATAGGTATGTACCTATCTATATATTTTTTGTTCCTTCAAGGTAATTGTTTCCTTTGCCCGAAAAGTGTTACATTCTAATAATTTGTTTTGTCTTGCTTTTTAAGGCCCACAGTTGTACTTGCATTTCCTTCACATATTCATTCAAGAAATACCATCTTTTTCTAGGACTTGTTAAACATAAAGCATCATGCATTATCATCTATTATTCAAATTTTCAGAGTCTAAAGACATGATTAGCCTTGTAAAATTTCAAACAAAATTTCCTTTCATCACAAATTAGCAGCTTCCAGAGTTTTTAGTTAGGATACAGAAATAATAGTCTACAAAGAATATCACATGAATATTAAGACTGACTGTTTTGACGCTGCAGGAGACCATGAAGAAGACACGAAATCATACAAGCTTTCCCAACATGAGCCCAAGCAATTTCCTTCATGGGCAAGGCAAGAGCAACTAACTGAACCTGAAAAAGACCTCAAGGAGATACTGATAAAAAGTCAGATGTTCCTCAGTACAGCAGAAGCCTTATTCAAGCTCAACATACCTGTCAGCTTTCTTCATGTTGGTGATCATGACTATGAGGTTGCAAAAAAGAAACTAGTGCTGGACTCCGCATATGAAATAATGAAACGCAAAGCAAGGAGACATGAAATCTCATTTCATCCCTACCTAAAGAATCCAATAAGTTATAACAAGGTAAGCTCCCTAGATGATTTGGTCAAGAAATTGTGCAAAGACCTAGAAATGCTTAAACTCTACGGCGGGAATGAGGGTGGTGAATCTGATGTCGCAGCAAGCCTATATGCAATGCTCAACAACGACATTTATGACAAAAATCCAGATGTAAACTGCATGTGGGATCTTGAGTGGAGCAAAATGATGCTCATGTTCCCTGAGAAGGATGAAGTCATACGAGATATCGAGAGGCATATGCTGAATGGGTTGCTCGACGAGATCACCAATGATCTATTGCTTATAACTGTTTCCGTTTGATTATTATAGCATCATTGGTCTTGCAGATTACACATAATGAAGTTTTTGCAAACACATTAAGTTACAGCATCTCTTGTACACCAAATCCCTTTGTATTGTGATTTTTCAGAAAACAAACGAGCATTGAGACTCAAGAACTCAACAGTTTTCTATTACAGGCCATTTCAAGTGCATTTTCCAAAGTGTACAATATAAAATTGAGATCAATTTCAGCCAAGGCACATCAATCCCCACAAATTGCATCGAGATGAAGCTCATTGACATTTCATCCCAGAAAATGGCAATCACCAAACACATATGCCACTAATTCAGTAAAAGCATCCACCCTAGAAAGTAAAAACATAAATCTCTTTACTACGATAATTTATCTTTCCACTCCATTAATTCAGTAAAAGCATCCACCCTAGAACACATCAAACTTTTTACTAAGATAACTCATACTCCCGTTTCCGCAAATGTCCAAATCTATGAGACATCATCAAGACACAAAATAATAAACAATTAATCGATATGATAAAAAGAAGCTGACACCTAAACTGCAATGCGAATACACAAAATTGAAGTTAACAGATTGAGAAAACAAAGAAAGGGATAACCAGCTAGCAAACAATCCACTGAACGCGCACACAGGGGAATTAGATGATCAATCAACATTAGGATTATAGCTAATTAAAAAAATATAACCTTATCTAGCACTTGCCGTCTTAGCTCAGCCGGTAGAGCGCATGGCTTTTAACCATGTGGTCGTGGGTTCGATTCCCACAGACGGCGTTTATTTTATTTTTTGATATTTGGTAAACAGTAAATTAATAATAACAAACTAATGTCTAACATAAAATCCATTGTCGTCCAGCGGTTAGGATATCTGGCTTTCACCCAGGAGACCCGGGTTCGATTCCCGGCAATGGAAAACTTTTTTACTTTTTTGTTATGCCAAGCCTGTGACTATTACTTGCCCATCCATCTTAATGGGCCTTAGAAATTTGGGCCCATGTCAGAATATTACCAGTGGTAAACATTGTTTTCAAAATTAGGGAAATTAATGGAAATTTGATTAGCGTTCTTATGAATGATTTGATTTAGCAAAAACTTCTGCCTCAAAAAAGAATCAAATTCGAGGAAGAAATAAAGTTAAAATATAAGTTTTCATATTATTTCGATATAGGTAATATAATGTCCAACAACTAAATGGTAACAGCTGAATTATTTAATGCTTTCGATGTTTGCTCAACTTGGATGGGAATTTGTTTAATATAAAAGAATAGGCGTTAAGCGAGTTATTTGATTAATAATTTAAATAGTTGTTTAAGGGCAAGGGTGCTCACTTTGTCTAGGTTGGATAAATTATATGTTCCCTTTGTGGGATTAGAGTTTATGATCATTTATGGGCTCGGTATTATTTCTCTTAATCAAGGGGATTATATAGTCTTGGCTAAAGGGTGGGATGGAAATAATTCTATTAAAATGCGATTAAATTAATCTATTCCGTCCTACCAAGTGAAAAAGACCCAAGAGTTATGATTAAAATAGTTGTTTAATTGGGATCCAAAACCTATAATCAATCTCCTTCGCTCGTCTAAAGTTATGTGTTATACTATATAGTTTACATGTTATGTAAAAGAAAATTGTTGATATTTCTGGATTTAGGGGTCGACAATCTTCATGTCATGAGTTGTTTGATTTCAATTTACATCCACTTTAGCACAAAGATGAAATTATGTTTGGGATTTTGGAGCAATTATATCTGCAAATTCATGTGTTGTTGTACGTAGGCACGTAGTCTTTCTTCTTCTTCTTCATTCACATCGAATCTATTTAAGTATCTCTTTAAAGGGTATTTTTAGTTCGGGCACCTTTTATTTCCAGTAAAAAAAAATATTCGTACAAAATACAGAATACTGTTCGCGAACAGTTCGAGCTCGGTTCGGTCAAAGTTTGGTCAAAATTCGACTCGAATAGGCTCGACTCGAGTTCAAGTTCGACTCGAATAATTTACAAACCAAGCCGAACACCTTTGAGTTCGGCTCGAAAAGCTCGCGAAGTTCTATTAACTTATAATACAAATCTCATATAATACATGCCTTTTGAAATGTATTGTACTAATACTATATTTGTTTAGACTTTAAAATAAATAAAATAAATTTATTTTTCCGACATGTCTACCCTATGCAATTAATGCATCTCCTTTTAAAGGAGTGTGAAATAAAAGAAGTATTTATTTATTAGTAAATATATTTATTTTTATACATATATATTTATATATTTATTAGCAAATATAGAGGTTATATAAAACATTAAAAGTTAAAGTGTATCTGGATCAAATATGACATAATTTATTGGGATAGATGGAATAATTTTTAAACTATAAATATATTTTTAAAATTATTTAAATATATAGATTAAATAAAATATACATAATTTATATGCAATATATATTAAATATAATTTTTTTTTATAAATTATGTTAAAATGAAAAATGAGACTGTTCGAGCTCGGCTCGATTTCATTAAAGCTCGGTCAACGCTCGACTCGATATATGCTGATTTAATCCGATATAAATCACAATACTGAGTTGTTAATGTAAATTTATAAGAAAAACAGACATCAGATTTCATAGTCGTCTTCATTTAATATTGAGTTGTTAATTACTACTTTGTTTCTCACAATACTTTTAATTTATAATATTGTACAGGCACATTATATCTTATACTATGGTATTGGGGAAAAAAAAAAAAAAAAAACGGTTTCGATTAACAAGCAGAGATATCTAAAGGAGGCTAACACTAGTTTCGATTAAACAGAGTGCCAGACTCGTCAGCCGCAAGAAGAGGATTCACAGCATCCGGAGAAAAAGCCTATGTGGTGAAAAAATAGGTCTCCCTCAGCTCCCAATTTAGCCAAACTGTCTGCAACAGCATTTCCTAAACTAAGAATATGGGCAAAATGGCAATAGTTGAACTTCCTATGCAGCTCCTCAATTTTTCTGAAGTTGGTGGCAAAAAGATGTCGATCATTGTAGGGGGAGTCTATTATTTTGATAGCTGCCATAGAGTCGCAAGCATACCAAATAGCAAGAATACCTTTATCTTTAGCCAACCGAAGGCCATGTATATAGAAACTACAGATTCATCAATGCCAAATAGGATTCAAAACAACATACAGAGCTCCCTCAAAACAGATTTTTCATCCTACAAAATCAGACAAGGCTGAAACAAAATTATATTCTTATCATCGGGAGCAGAAAAATAATCATCAAATTTCATTTGAAAATGGAAAACAAAAGTGCAGGTAAGCTTTTGTTCATATGTGGAACCATTGATCAGATAATTGTAGTCTGGAAAATTTTAGATCGTCATTTGTATACATCCGAAATCCAATCATCACTTCAATGGTTTCCTATTTCCAAAAATATATATAAAAAATCATCAAAAAAGGGAATGGAAACAAAAGTAGAATTAAACATGAAAACCAAATATTAAGATCAAATAGTAGGCTCAGAAGGATCCATTGGTTTCTATAATCAGACTGGAATACTCCATTCAGAAAATAGGTAGTTTGTTCAACATCATAGCCCTCAAATCAAATCAAATCATATCAAATCATTGAGAAACAACAGACGATGAAACGCATAAAATAGCTTTCGAAAACTATAATCTGCTCAGAAGATTGACAAATAATCATAGAAAGCTTCATATGTCCAGACATAATTCATAGGGCTCATCACAGCAGAATGGAATTGGTTAAAAAAAATGTGGAGGAAGTGAAGAAAATGCAGATTATTAATGAAATTGTTATTAATTAAAACCGAAAATCAAATACAATGTTTCTATCAAACCAACATAAAACACACATGATTACTAAAATTCGCATCAAATGCTATCGAGACAAATGAGTGAAACAAAGTAATTTGATGCATATAATCTCAGGGAAATTCCAGAATAGGAACTATGCAGACACTCAACACGGCATCAGATTCTGTCCGCCCGTCTGCTTTCTCTCATCATAGAATTTTTTGTTTGCTATTATAAAAACTCATCAAAATCCAAAATGAAAAAAATAAATCTTTTTCCTACAATGGCATCAGATAATAAGCGGTGAAAGTAGTCAACACAGAGATTCAGTGTGTAGGATAAGATTCATATTTAGTCATTTGCCATCATGACTCCTTTCTACCAGGAAATTCAATTCAATGCATTTCGATATTTGAATGATAAATCAACTCCAATCCGAAATTAAATAAAATAAAAACATCAGATGCAGAGATCATACAAACCTAACAGATGAAAAGGGGAAAAAAACCAAAAATTAACAACCGTAATCAAATCGAAGAGAGCCCGGCGCTGTGCGTTCTGTACCCAAAAACAAATTGAAGAGAACCCGTAAATCACAAAATTGAATCAGCCAGCAACAAATCTCGGCGGCCAATTCGAAGATAATGCAAACTGAGCAGCGACATGGGACCTAAATAAATAGGGGTCTGGGGAGCTAGGGTTTCTCTTGAGATATGATTCGCAGTGCACGTCTCAGAAGCCCCAAAAGTGTAATGGGCTATACTTACACGTTGAAGCCCTCAAGCATTGGTAATGGGCCATGTAAATAGTGTTTATTTTTGGCCCAGAGCCCAAATATGAAAAAGTCATTTGTAAATTGAAATGGCACGTTTACTGTTGTTTACGAAGTATTCCCTCCGTTCCACGATAATGTTCCAATCATTTCTGCACACAATTCAATGTATTTTTTAAATTGTTAATAACTCAAAATATATACAAGTAGAAATTATGTAAAATATATATTCTAAAATTATACGATTAGACAAATCTAACAAGACCGAAATGGACTATTTTTTCAAATATATAATTACAATAATATCGAGTCAAAGTTGAACAATGAACAGTGTCAAAAAGTCAAATGGGAACATTATTGTGGGGAGGGAGTACTATTTTTTTAAATTTTTTTTAAGTAGTGGTTGAAGGCCTGGAAAATCGGTAGTGGGACATGGGAGCTCATGTCACACAATTACAAATAGACTAAAATGGAGGGATAGGGGGTCAGTGGGGATCGAACCTCTAACCTTCCGTTGGAAGTCTAAGGGACTTAACCACTTGGGCTAAGTCCTCATCCCCTTATGAATAATTAGGAAAAATATAGAATTGAACAACCGTACGGGCATTATCTTTTGCGCATTGCATATGGCTCTATAATCAGATTGACCCTTACTTTCCGCTCAAGAAAGATAAAAAAGAAATACGGGTAAATGATCAAAATGCCACCCTTCCCTTCGGAGGGGTTAAAAAATACTATGATGGCTCCGTTGCTAAGTACTATTTAAGAATGTGCTTTCAGGAATTTTATCTTATTTTATATGGGAAATTATTTTGGCTCTACCCAAATGAAAGACTCTATTCGATGAAAGTTTTTAATAGTTTCATGCTCTATAAAAAAGAAGCTACTAGTAATATCATTATATAAGTGCTATACTAAAAGTACTTATAAAAATCTTAGCTCGTATATTCTACATTATAGCCTGCAACTGATTTCACTTTCGCTTTTGGGAGATCAAACGGAGCTACGATAAATAAAGGACATAAACAATACAGGGAACAAGGGAATATCGGACCATATCTGTTTTGCGCCATAACAATCTCACTCGAATTACAGGTATCGATGTTAGTATTTGAAAAGTTAGAATTTATCTCCCTAGTTTTTAATTCTAGTTTAGTTTTTTTATCTGAAAATTAAAGTAGTAGTTCATATTTTTATATTTTTAGGGAGTTTTAATATTTTAAAAAAACTAATTATAAACTCTAAAAACTATTTTTCTAAATATATTCAGGCGGGCAATATTTCATCAATGAAAAAGTGCACACTCCAAGGTAGAGACAACAACCCAAATGAGGTAAGGGTTCATTTGAATGGATGGATTTAAGAAACAATTTAAAATGAACAATAACAAATTACTCTGTATGTTTGGAGTAACAAGACATGAGGGGATTCGGGAGTGAATTTAAAATGAATTTGAAATGCAGTTTTCAATCCCCTCCTAAATCCAAACACACCAATCCAACACATCCGCTGCTATAAGCAGTACACAACAAGCACATACTTCCTCCGTCTCAATATAAGTGGCCCCTTTCTTTTGGGCACGAGAATTTAGGTAGTGGGATTTAGTAGTTAAAGTGGTGTGAGTAAATTTGACTAATTCATCCATCTAATTTATAATTGTTACATTTGACTTTTAACCATATTTATTATTTAACTTTGACTTAATGTTATCGTAATGACGTAGAAAGATAAAAATAGTCAAGTGTGATCTTGTTGGAATCGTCTAATCGTATAGTTTTAGAATATATATTTTATATAATTTTTATTTATACCCATTTTGAGATATTAATGGTTAAACATATATAGGGACTTTGTGCAGAAAGTACAATTGTCATTATTGTGGGGTTTTTAATCATGTTTATGTTAATCTAATTTACTTAAAAGGGAAAGTGGCCACTTTTAATGGGACACCCCAAAAAGGAATAATGGCCACTTTTAATAGGACGGAGGGAGTAATATTTAGGGATGGCAATCCCCCTATAGACCCAAGAACTGATCCGGACCCAACCCGTTTAGATCGGTAGGGCTCTTTCTTTATCCGGTCTTGGATTGGGTCTAAATTAGATTTTCGGGTCGGTCGGAGTATTGGGCCGGTCTAGAGTCTTTTATTAAATTTATTCGGGTCCGCATGATCTGAGTCTTTGCGGGTCGGCTATGATCGGGTTCAAATAAAGTATGTGTCGGGCCAGGTCGGACCTATAGTATTTTATTGAATTCAATCGGGCCCCACAGGTTCTGGACCTTCTCCGTCGGGTTGTATCGGGTCTGAAAATTTTCCCGACCCGGCCAAACTCGATCCATTGCCATCCCTACATAAAATCGGTCTTAAAATGAAGTGCCCAAAACCAAGTAACTGGGTCAAACAATTCAAGGGTAACATTTGAAAAGATTCTCACTTGTCACAGATTTTTATCATGTTTGTAAAAGTTGAAAACCGAATGGAGACAAGCATTGAGTCCTGAAACTCTGAAAGTGAGAAAGGGACATCAATGGAACATGTAATAATAGTGAATAGGATGTGGCCGTGATGGATTGTTTCTTTCCTGTGAAGAACTTCTGGCAGAAATGTTCAAACCAATTACATGGGAGTTTAATTTAATCAGATTATTAGTACAATTGATAGTTCAAAGAATATTCCAAAACCTCTATTTGTTCTCGGTGTTTTTTCTGTTTGTTGGATCTATGTAATCAATATATGTACATGAGGTGTTACAATTATGGGTCTGTTCTGCACGCAGCTTTTGAGAGCTTTTGGTAGTTTTAGCTTTTATTTTAAAACAAAAGCCCCGTTCTACACACTAGCTTTTAGGAGCTTATGTGAGTTTTTGGAAGCTTCTTTTTAGAAGCTACGTGTAGTAGCTTTAAAAATAAGCTCCTAGCTTATTGTTGGGCAATTACAATTTTATCCCAATAACCAACTCCCTACAGCTTCACTTCAGCTCCCTACAATTCACAGCTACAGCTCTGCATGCAGAACAGATCCTAAGATGTGACCATTAGGATTTAGGCCAAGCCCCTCATCATTTAAGTTAAGATCTGAATTTAGATGGTAACCCTACAGCAAGACAACAGCTGTAATTTAATCCCATAAAATAGTACTACTACTATTTTATATATTGTACAGTAATCGTTTGTGTTTCATGATTTTTTATACTTATAAAACTTCATCACCTGTAACAAAAAAAAAATTAAAAAAAAAAATTAAAAAAAAAATAATCTTGCATTCAACCTTGAAGATGGCATCAGTCATCAGTGGTTAAAAAGCTAAGACCAATTCATCATGAAATGGACGTATAACATCCACCCCTTATTGGTTAAAACATAAAATCTCTTTCACTGTGACTCGGTTACTTTCGGACAAAAAATATCATTCCCATGTATAGCATCTCCAGCCGGCTTCATGATATCTATATAAACATGCTGCTGGGGGCAAAGTGCAGTGCACAGACTCCCATTCTGTTGTTACATTATTATTACTAGTGTATTTACTACAACATTCAGCGGTGCTTGCTCTTCTTGTATTTGTTTCCAGAAATGGCTAAAGACCAGACACCCAAGCTTGGTCTCCCTTTCCTCAATGCCGCCCTGCAACTGTGTCGCCCCAAACATCCTTCTTCGATGGTTAAGGGGCCGGAGCCGGGGCCATTATTGCCTGCTGCATTCAACTACTTCTCCCCTATCGGCTCATTCCACCTCTCGTTCCCCTCATTCCCCGATCCTCCATCCACACCAGATACTGCAGGAACCAAACACAATGTGTGTTCATCGAAGATCGCTCCAGAATGTGCCCGTGGGGGTCCGTCTTACAGGAGCCGTAGGATGCAACATGAACTGATTGATGGTTCCCCATCGCAGTATTATTCCAGAACGAGAAAATCAGGAAGTAGTGTTTGTATCTCCTCGTCATCAGCAGACCCCTTAGGAACAGAGAAAAAAGAAAAAACCATGACCAGAAAGTCAGTATCTAACCACGAGTGCAATAGCGTTCGTACTTCCCATGGCTCAAATGGTCCATCGAAAACAGAAACCATAAGCGGAAGCTGCAGGAGATCAACAAAGCCAACAAGGTTCAGGGAGCAGAGACTAAAAGGGGTTTGTTCGAAAAATTATTGGGACGAGGACACCAAGATAGCACCGAAAAGCAGGCCAAAGGAACGAAGACATGTCCCGGATAAAAGGGTGAATAACGAAGGGAGCTTTGTGGTGGTGACGAGGTCAGAGGATCCATACGAAGACTTCAAGAAATCAATGCTGGAAATGATAGTGGACAAACAGCTCTTTGAACCAAAGGAGCTGGAACAACTCTTGATGAGCTTCTTGTCCCTCAATTCAAGACTGCATCATACAGTCATCTTGCAGGCATTCACACAGATATTAAAGGATATGTATAGTCCATGAGATTCCATACCCAGCAAGTTCAAATTGACACAGCGTTGCATATGTACAGACTGAATTGTTCTGTAGCCAGTCAAACTAGCCCATGAGGAATCTAGATATCTTACATCACTGTTTTGGTTTGTTTTGTTAACATTTTGGTCTTCGGTACTGTTTTGTGTGTGTTTAGTTTAAGATGTAATATAATCAGCACTTGCGGCAATATAAGGATGTGAAGAAAATTTTCAAAATACAAGGATATGAAGAACATACAGGAAACCTTCAGTAAGTTTGAAATTGGATTGATATTTTTACACTAATTTGAAAGGGACTAAAGATCTACAATAACATTGTATCTAGTAGTTTGAAGAATGACATGCTTATATCTAATGACAGGAAAGTGGGCCAAAAATAGGAAGCCATCAGTCACAGATTAGACAGGAATTGGCACCCCCTTCTTTGCCATGCCGTCAAGAATTTCATTGAGAGCCTGACACAACCCAAAGATCTGCCAAAAGATGAATACAAACGAGTGTCAGCATGGCCATCTATGGATATACAAAGATTGCAAACTGAATCCTACAAGGCATGATCTAAAACACCACTACACACTGAAAAAAGGAATACATGAATCTGAGCATAGAGAGAAGTAAACTCCATTAGGAAACTCAGGGATCAAAAATGTGATGGATTTCTCATCTAAAAAACTGCAGCTTGGAAATCCATCCATTTAAAAGCACAGTGAGTTATAGGAAAATACAACTCTGTAAAATCATTTATTGGAATATGTCAATGCATGACAGGGATCAAAGCACAACACCTCCAACAAGCTTGTGAACATTCTTTACATACTAGACAAATATGTTGCAACTGGGAAAGAATTTTACCATCTCATTTACTATACAAATGGTAGCAGCATGCAATACCTGTTGATCCCATTGTTGCAGTTCCTCGGTGTCATCCTCAAAATGTATCACAGCTTCAACCTAAAGATAAAAAGTAAAAATAAGCAAGTATTGATGCAAATGTTTGATAGAATACTGAATGGTATACTTCAAACAAATAACACAGGGAGCACTCTAATCAAAACTGCATGGTATACTTCAAACAAATAACACAGGGAGCACCCTAATAAAAAACAACAGGATTGACGAGAGAGAAGGGGGGGGGGGGGGGGGAGATCAAGATCAGTTCTACCTGATCAATAGATCCCCTCATTCTATCTTCGCATATCATCCTTGACGCAATCTTCTCAGCCTATAGAATGTTAAAGCTTTTGTGAGGATTGTAATAGAATTAGACAAATCCTGGAAACTTTCCAACATAATTTAATCTAAAAGAATCATTACACAATGCTAAACAAAGAACTGGCTGCGGCCTAACAAGCTAGGAGCATTCGGACCAATAAATACAGAAGAAAATGGTGTGTTGCTCTAAGTCTAGCAGTAAAGATGGGAAATCATGGAGAAACACCTTTTGAGGAGCAATACCCAGCAATGTGCCCAACTCATCAAAGCTGTACAATATCAAAATAGAATACATTGAAACGGAGAGTAACATTGTACATCAATAAAACACCAGCTTAATCGAAAAAAGGAACAGACTTTATTCACACCTTATATTTGTGTAAAGCTTGCTAGCGCTCAAGAGGTTGTGCTCAATCATAGCACGATCAAGTACGGTGAAATTGTCGGGCAAAAATGCTTTCTGTAAACATTCCAGAACAAGTAAAGATAAACAACAAATTAATTAAAAACACAAATTAAAAGACACATGTTGTAAGCATTTGAAGTGTCAACCTGATGAGGTTTGAGTTCTTCAGCAAAGGCATCAATTTCTGGTTTTCTCAGAATTCTCTCCAAATAAACCTGTGTAGTTCATGCCACAGCACGCATTATGAGAAACCTCAATGAAAGAATGTTGAACTGGGGTGTCATAGACAAAAATGGGTGACTGCCTTGAAAACAATGGTTTCTGGTACCCTATTTTGTGCAATAAAAAATTCACAGATTACCTTCTGCAAGATTGGATAAATTTTTAGCTTTGAACAACGTTCATCCTGTTGATAGAGATGGAATATGATTCAATTTCAGACATAATTAATGCAACCAGAATATTATAAACAGCAACAGAGAGCAATATTAAAGAAAGAATTGTAGCATGCAGCTGGACATTGCACTACATCTCTGATGTGTTCATGAGAACAGGGTAAGCACTCAACAAAGAATCAACTGGAGGCATTCTTTCAAGAATACTAATTTGATTTGGAACAAGCTTCTGAACACACCCATGAAAACTCAGGAATGCATGGGATATTACATTGTACATAAGCACATTCAACAAACATGATCAAGCAAAAAATAAACAGTATGAAATACCTTATACAAGGTCGCAAGAACACGAGAACGCTGCGGACCTGCAGCAGCTAAAATAGTGCAAGTCACAGCAGCAGCAAGAGCTTGCTCCAATGCTTCTTCATTGATTTCTCTGTGATAGACAAAATGTATTAGTCCATGCTTGATACTTTTCAACTATCAAATCATTCCATTTGATGGCCATCATGAGTGAGATCGTAATCATATGTTGCATATCAGCACCTTTGCATGACTTAAGATATCAGTGATTCTGTTCATATCATGCATATTTATCATAAGCATAAAAAGTGATATCAATAAAATATAAAGCAACCAAATCCTTACACAGATTTTCATACATATGATATTTGGAGGTAGCATATGAAGCAACATAAGTCGATTACCAATTCAAAACAATAAAAATAAAATGTATAATACTATAATCATCACTTATCACTTGATTTGCCAGAAGATAATAATTTGTTTGAAAAGATAAAATAACAAAAGAATGCTACAAAACCTAACAATTTTTACTTCAAATACATAAGGCCAAACAACCAACTCAATCAAAAAAGTTTAATTCCAATAGCAGCACTTGCAAATTTGTAGCTGTCACATAGATACAAAATCCAATCCTTGAGAATCTGAATATCTGATGACAAATACTTCCTCCGTATTGAAATGTTTATTACAAACCCACTTTTCACGGAGTCCAATGCATATTTTGAACCATTAATAACTCGAGTTCCGTATAAGAAAAAATTCTAAAAGTTCGATATTTAAAAACTACACGACAAGACGAATCTAACAAGATCTCACTTGGCTATATTTTAACTTGTATAACTATGATAAAACTTTAAGTGAAAGTCTGTGTGTGAATACTAACACCAAACCCAATGTAAAAAACATACCAATATGGAGGTAGTATACACCACACGATAGTTGTACCATATGCTTGAAGAAAGAATCAAAGGTAAACCATATAAATTTTGATGCTTGCATCAAAGCAAGTATATTAGAACAATATAAACAGCAACCAACACGAAAACCACCCATTTACTCACTCTTCTCCAATTTGCCGCTTTTCAATTTGGGATATGTCGTAATATCGTAGTGCAGCTTCTAAGAATTTCCTCTTCAAATCTAGTATTCTTGCATAACAAACCTAGCCAAGATACAGATAGGTATATATTAACGTAGTGCTGACATGGCAGATAATCAAACCAACATGTCAAATAATGACCTTGTACTGCAAATTCAAAGCTTCGTGTTCACTGTTGCTGACCAAAAAGGAAGCTTTGTTTATAAAAGCTTCTGCATTAACGGCATCATCGTCCTGCAAAGGGAGAAACAATTATACAAATCAAGTCTTAATTATTGTCTTGAACGTGGATAATCAAACATCATTATTGACTCACTCTCATAAACATACAAATATATTCAGATGTATTAATTCTACTGCTGAATGCCCTCAAGCTTATTTTAAAGAAATAGAAAATAAAAAAAGAAAAAGAAGAAGAAAATGAAAGAATAAAAATTAATTGAAATAACTTCCCAGAATATATAGTATATTGTAGTATAGCGCATATGAACAAATTGAGAAACCAAACCAAGGCTAGCGGCCTATGGAAAGAAATACAAACAAATGAGATGCAACCTAAGTAATTAATTTAAGTGTTACAGAATATGGAGATGGAATAGAGCTTTAGAATATACTATTCTAAACAATATACCAAAAGAGTCGCTACTTGCTACATTTTACTTCAATGTCAGTTGAAGCTGTACTAATTAATGTAAACTAGATAAGATGTATCTTAGAGCCTAAAGTAGAAAATACACACATCCATAGGTAAGTATCACAAAACAAATGCTGTTTAAATATTTCCAATGGTTTTGTTAGATTGTATCACATCACCTGTACACCAAAAGCAAAAAAATCACATGAGAATGATTGACTCATAAATGATTCCTGAATAAGCCTCAGCCAAAATAACATAAGCATAAACTCACATTCCCGTACAGAAATTTGTGTACATAAGGCAACACTTCAATGTTATGTTAAAATAAGACAATACACCTCAGTCCTCACAGAATGAGACAAGCTTTTTCCTATCTATTAATAATGCGCATCAAGAAGCTCTATCTCAATTGAGATTACAACCCGCTTGCTGAAGAGGGAAAACTCACTTAAAAATTAAATGCAGCTAGCACACTTGATTAAGTCGATAGAGAGGTTGGAACCCACTCCTAAGCAGGAGTTTTTTGAGAATTACCTCAAGGTAAAGCCGAGCAATTTGAACACACTTTGATAGCCTGAATGTATCATCAATTACTCTGCAAATAAGAAAGAGGAGATATAAGTGCACACATTCCACAGTACAAGCCTACATTAACTCAAATGCATGTTTCATCTTGCAGACCTCATTCCAGAATCCAGATCAATACCACTAAGCATCTGTGCAGCCTTTGACCACTCTTGTTCAGATTCATACAACTCCGCGAGTTTTTCCCTGATTATTAACACCTGCACTGAACCATATCAACACTAGAAACAAAGTATTTTATTCTAGTGAGCTACATACGAAGTTTATTATTATACTAGAGTTGGTGTAAAGCGAGATTGTTTGTTTGAACATCAAGAACGTCAGTGAACGCTGATTACACTGTTGAAAAAGAAGCAGAGCATGCATTTCATGGCTTGATGATAAGGTTAATAAGCCTCTTCAAACATAATTATTGCAAAACAGTATGCAAGAACTAAAAGTATAACACACACACATGGTTACCACTCAAGGATCATAGACATAGAGATCATCACACCCCTTTTGTTTGACAAGCTAAACCTAAACTTAGCAGTACATGCTGCAGACTGCAAGGTCCTCATCTACCACACATTTGGATTTTGGATTCACCTCAACATAATAGTTAGGCCCAGTGACAAGGTAATCGTAATTATTATACCAGTGACCCATTCACTCTGTTGGCTCATTCCAGCCAAATAGCATCTGATGATTCCATATGAACTTTTCTGGTTATAGTCAAACATGAGCTATTCAATATATGTTGCATTCTAACTGATAAACCATTGAGATAATGCTATACATCAATGAGAGTAAGAAACAACTAGAACTTGAACAAAATTTTAATTGAATTTTACCAGATAACAGTTTCAGAATTCTCATATGTATGTATTAGTAAAAAAATCCGCAAACATAAAGGAGGTAGGTTTGGGTGGGATATGAAACAGTGTTGGGTTTAGTCTAAGGTTTACGAATATATGATCTAGGACAGAAACAAACTAAACTACTAAATTTAAAAAGACAATAGCATTTGCATATAAAACAATAAAATATGCCATCCCCTTCAATTCACCCATGCATCATAGTCCATTCTAAAAACATATTCTAGAAACACCCTAATAAGAACTAAACATTTTTACCAAGATTATTAATACACGCACGAGCACATCAAGCAATGAACATCAATTTCCAATAACAAAGCAGAGCGGAAAGAAGACATCGGGCGATATACAAACCATATGGCTCGTCAAGTCAGCAACCATTCAAACATCCATAAGCATTCAAAACTAACCTGTTCTTCAAACGAAACGACACGATGCTGGATCTGATTGAGAGTATAATGGGCGATTTCCTTCTGAAATTCGGGGTTCAATCTCCCCAGGTCCAGGGCAAATGACTGCAGCAGTTGCCGCGAAACGACCAGCGGAACATCGTCCGATAGAACTGTTAAACACACAAAAATCGACCAAAATTAACCTTTCAGAGACCAAACAAAAAAATGCAAAAAATGAAAAAAGAAAAAAAGGAAACCGGAATAAGAAACCGTAACTGTGATCGATGAATTGTTTGGCTTTGACAACATCGTTGGACGAGAGGACAGATGTGAGAATGTGCTTGTACTGCTCAATCTTCTGGCGCTGGTCCGTAATCGCAGAAGCGCTCGCGAATGCACTCTCCATCGCTGTTCGTAGAGTTGCTTCTCGCCTCTTGGGTGGGACTTTCAAAACAAATTTCACAAATTAGGGCCCCATTTTGTACATAGGGTGGGAAATAGCCGGCCTAGCCTTCTTTACATCTGGGATGTTTGGAAGAAAATGGATCCATTAGCATATAGCAGATTCGGAGAGAGAACTGTCAGATAATATGCTCTTTCAATATGCTATATGCTGGTCAATAAGCTGTCTTCCAAACAGCCCCATCGTGACATTGTCTATTTTGTAAATAACTTAGACTAAACTTTATAAAAATTTATTGAGAACTTTTGTCAAAATATATTACTTCCTCTGTTCTCATGTAAGTGCTCAACTTCTGCATTTCACGCAGTCCAAGACACATTTTAAAATATTTATAACTCAAATTATATATAAGTAAAAATTATAAAAATTTGATATTCTAAAACTACGTCATTAGACGAACCTAACAAGATCTCACTTGACTATGTTTTATCTTATAGTACTATGTGAAAAAATTAAATCAAAGTTACTCAATTAATAGTTACTACTATGCAAAGGGAACACTTAAATGAGAACGGAAGAAGTATTATTATTATTATTTATTTTTGCTTGACAAAATATATTATTATTAATATGTTTATTCTATTAAATATATAATATTAGTATTGTTTATGTAAAATTAATTATTAAATTAATTATAAATAAACTTTAAAAAATATTACCTCCGTTTTTTTATTTGCTATGGATCCATAATACACGTAATCCAATTCACATTTTAAACTATTAATAACTGAAGTCGGTACAAGTAAAATTCTAAAAGTTTGATATTTCAAAATTATAAGACAAGACAAATCTAACAATATCTTACTTGTCTATATTTTAACTTGTATAACTATGATAAAACTTTAAGTGAAAGTACGTGAGTGGAGAGTAGCAAAATTTCAAATGGAGCAAAAAAAAATGGAGGAAGTATTTATTATTCCCTCTATCCCATTTGAAATGTTCCAAAACTTTTCGACACGTAGTCTTATACAATTATTTTACCGTTAATATCTTAAAATGTAGAGAAGCAAAATTAAAACAATTTCGTTAGGGTGTGACTACCCATTTTGTCTTAATGTACTGTGGCGGATCACAACCATTGATTCAATTTGCAAATTGATGGTTGAGATTAACTTGAATGTTAAAATAGTAAATTTGCTATATTTATTTT
This sequence comes from Hygrophila difformis, assembly GCA_030278955.1. Taxonomy (NCBI): domain Eukaryota; kingdom Viridiplantae; phylum Streptophyta; class Magnoliopsida; order Lamiales; family Acanthaceae; genus Hygrophila; species Hygrophila difformis. Next base: position 6,906,635 of record JAOANR010000014.1, on the reverse strand, counting down.
GTTAACAAACAATTGCTCGTTGAATTCTCTATGTTCTTCGGCTCGAGTTCTCCTCTACGCATTTCAATATGATATATCGATCTTACTTTATCCTCAATTTGCTTGTAATACTCCGGAGAATGGCTTAAATGGAGTGAAATAAGCTACTCATACCAATAAGGTATCTTTCCTTCTTGATAACCATCTTATAAGAACTCTAAAGTTAAGTGTGTTTGCTTTAGAGCAATTCTAGGATGAGTGACCTCCTGCGAATTCTCTTAGAGTGTGCGTGAGTAAGGCCAAAGCGCACTGGAAAGAGCTCATGCGTGGTTTGTGGGGGTGAGCCTTCACGTCCGAGTCGGCAACATCTAGAGTAGCACCATGTCTTTCCGCTGCATCGAAAACGGGGTGTTACATTGCTTAATGCTGCTATATATATGTATTAATGAATTATGCATTAAAAACATACCTAAAAATATTCCTAGTTGAGGTGTTGAATTGTTGAGACAAATGTTGCTGAATTCTTCAGGAGAAGGTCGCTGAATTGTTCTTAGTCATATCGCTGAGTTGTTCTTGATAGCGTCGCTGAATTGTTCATGAAAATGTTGCTGAATTGTATAGGGTAGCATCGTTGTATTCTTCATAGTCGAGTCTCTGAATTCTTCTTGGTAATGTCACTGAATTATTTTTGGTCGAGTCGCTGAATTCTTATTGGTAATGTCGCTAAATTCTTCTTGATGAACTCGTTGAATTCCTCTAGGTAGTGTTGCTGAAATATATTGATAGCATCACTGAATTATTTTTTGTAGTATCACTTAACTATTTTTGGTAGCGTCATTGAATTCTTCTTGGAGGGTGTTTGTTTCCACGTTTTGTATCTGATTATTTGATTATTGCATTTTCAAAACGCAAATAATCAATTTATAGTTTTGGTTTGATTACTTAAATAATCACTTATATGCGTCTAAACCATAACATACCGCACTTTCCTTGCAGCAGCTTAATTGAGCGGTGGAGAAAAGGGTAGAGTTACAATGCTGAACTGTAGATATTCAGTACGCGCTGAATGTGATGGTGGTGAGGGAATTATGTGCTAGGGAGTGCGTTGGTGCAAGACCTGCCATTTAAAGACCCCGCTAATCATGGGAGTGGGAAATCTACTTTCCATTGTGTGTAACTGCCAAAATTAGGAATTGATATTACTTGCCATAAATATTGAAAACACAATAATTGTGTAACATTGTAATTTGCGTCGACTAAAACCCTAATTCTTAGAGAGCAAATCGGAAAACCATCACCGGCCATTCAGGAAATTTTACTCATCAATAACTGAATTGTTTAAACGCGACTGGTGAGTGATGATCAACCTAAACTTTGAACCCTTTGAAGATGAAGAAGCGGTGAGGAAACGAATACGTCGGAAGTGTTGACAGGTATGATGGAATTGGATAATGGTGAGGACGTTGAAAATGGAGCGTAAGGTTTTAATATGATTTGTTAAAATATTAAATGGACTCAAGAAACGGGACTGTGCTCGTCAGCATTTTTCACAGGTGAATTACAAGACATTTTTTTGAACTTGCCGTAATAATCATCACAATGACTAATTCGTGCTAAACTCATGTGCCAATACTCTGAAATACTATGATTTTTGCAACCTGTAATGCATATAAAGATTGTGATACATGGTTGTATAGGTATATATCATATTATATTCTCATAGTGCAATACAGCTTGTGCAAAAGCATGGCTGGTATGCATTTAGTGGATATGTACTATATTTTTGCAGAGATTATGTGTTGTTTTTGTAAAGCATTGCACAACCTGGGGCAAGTAATGCATACGGTGATTTGGGTTTGGGTGGGGTAAGGTGCTAATTGCAACTGAGAGGATGGGTGATAGCATGCCATATTTGTGCTGACTATGGTGTTTATGTGTGATTACTTTTTATTGTTAGTGTCATGTTATGTGCCATGGGAAGGGGTGACAGTGTGATGACTGTTATCTTTATGTGTGAATTATATGATGCATGTGTGTGCCAACTATGATGTATAGGTGTGTGTAATGTAGGTTGTTAGTGTGATGGTTTTGGATGTGAAGAATGTGCTGATGGGATAAGTTTTATGTGCTTTATAACTAAGTTAGTTTGTGCTGATGTTGAAGTGTGTAATTCAAGTATACTCCCGCAAAGTATAATGGGTTTATGGATATTTTGAAATCTTCAGTTGAATAACACTAAAATAATTTTGTAAGTTGAGTAGTAATGATTGTGAAACTGCAATGCATGACTAGTATGTTGGTACAAGGAGAGAGTAAGATGAATCAAATGTACCCATCACCTGCGAACGGTTAAAAAATCACAACATGATTGGGAGCCAGCACGTGTTACCCCTGCACAATTGTTGGCATGAATAATACTATATCAACAATCCGGTCTGACTACAAACATAATCAACTGGTTTGCAAATACATACACCATACTAGCCATAACTTGCAAAACCACAAAAAAGGAAAAGAAAAAAAAAAGTGCACTAAAATGAAAGTATTGCATTAGAAGTTGACAATAATAAATTTTTTACGGCATCCGAGCAAAACAAACACTCCAAATGTAGAGTATAACCAAACAAAAACGTAGTAATGACCAAAGCAAACGGGGAGTTCATTCAGTCCACAAAAAATAGATTGGTGGTCGTAGAAATAGGAATGGTCACATTACTTCCCACCACGGTGTGGCCATGCCAACAGGTGGTCCTTACATTTCCCATGCATAGCACGACGTGCAGTCCCGACACCTGTCCCGGTAGTGGCAAAAGCAATGGGCACCCGCATCATCCGCCAAATCAACATCTTTCAACTCATCTAGTCCAACCATCTTCATGTTCTCAAAGCATAAGTTACTGTGATGTAGCACGGGTATGAATCACTGAAAGTTTACTGACCAGAACCTGCACACATAATATACAGAACTATCACAGAATGTCAACAAATCATCACTGAAGAAACTAAGACTTAGCGCGAATACAGATTATGTCGAGCACATATTAGACAAATATATAACACACAATGCATATGGAATTATTAGTACATGCATAAATAAACATCAATGCAAAGGGAATATGGTCCAAGCATCAGTACAACATTAGATTAGCACAAATGCAGTTTGTGTGTAGCATCAGTACACCATTAGGTTACACAAATGCAGTTTGTGTGTAGCATCAGTACAACATTAGTTTAGCACAAGTGCACTTATATCTTCTGTTTAGCACACACACCACACATTCTAACACATAAGTAATATACATTCATAATCAATTATTGTACCAACAAAATAATTTACCTTATATTCAAAACAAAATGATACATAGAATAAGAAAATACAAAGTACTTGTATTGAGAACAAGGGCATCATACATTACAACATGTTAAAATCACATTTTCCTTTTCCTCGCGCACATACTTAAACAAAACAGAGTGTGGGTTCAATAATGGCTAGTTTATCACCCAAAGAAACAAGAAACAAAAAATAAAAATTGTTCGTCTCCGAAACCCACCCCACCACACATCTATGCCCACAAAAACAAATGCACTCACGCCCCCAAACCCCACCCCGTTCACTGCCCGGATGAAGTTCACCACCACAATATTGGGTGTCCAGTAAAACCCCCAATACACAAAACTACTATCGAAAATGGATATATTTCACTAAAATATAAGCAGAATGGGTTTGGAAATCCTAATCTTGTTCACCAACGAACTTTGCACTCGAACGGAAAAAAGTGTGTTTAGGCCGTGGTGGTGGTCTCTCTTAGTGCACTGTTAAGGCCGTCGGAGCTCTGTTTCACACGAACTAATGCAAGATCACATCCAGTGCAATGTCTCGTAATGGGTATACTCACACGAGGGGTTCTTGATAGGTGATTGGGGATATGAAAATGGGGGAGTACCTATGACAAAATGGGGGTGGGGAATCACTGGGTTTAGACTCCAAAAGTTACATGATGAATTTAAAAAAAAAAAATCTATTTTACGCCACTAGCATCCAAAGAAAGAAATCCCCTTTTCTTATCAAATTTTTTTTTTGAATGTTTTATTGGATTTAGGAATATTCCCACAACCGATGGAATGTAATAAAATAGATTGCCAATCAAATTTATTATGGTAATTAAATCAATCAGCCAAAAAGGAAGCTTACACACTATCCTCCCAACCATCACATAATATGCATTGGGCCACCTATTCAGTACTAATTGAATCAGCCTCTAAACCCATCACGTGGGGAAAAATGTGTTAGAAAATGCAGATGTTGTTACAAAAACATCACTAAAATAAAAATGAAATAGTAATGCCCAATTTTTTCCCCTTTTGCCTCCGATTACTCGCTGCCTCATCTCTCCCATTTGCAGCTGCCACTAGCAAAGCATCAAGTTCCACTCGTTGCCCATCCTCCAAGCCCGCTGTCGCTGCTCCATCCAATTTCCTATGCGCCTCACGCCACGGTGTTCGTCTATTACGTCCAAATCAAGGCCCATGTCGGCCTGAAATCTCTATCGCTTCCCATTGCAAGCCACCACATGACGCCATTGTTGTGCGCCTCCAACATCTATAATGCACACTCTATTTTCATATTCAAATACGCCTAGATAAGTGGAGTTATTTTTTTTTCTCTCTTTCAATTCCAGTAAATTAATGATTGAGTAAACCACGACCGACGATTATTCTTTCAATTAGCAGGTCAAATTCATTTCACTCTTAGAGGGTTTCTTCCCGGCAAAGCAGTGGCGTCTAGCGGCTCCATCTTCCTCGTCAACCACGACCGGCGATTCTTCCTCCCATTAATACATCCGCTCTGCGCAGTTGTTCCTTGAAGAAGACGTACGGCGTAGTGATTCTCGGTAATACCTTCATTACTACGTCTCCGGTTTCGCTCCGAACCATTCTCTTCGACCGCTGTGTACCAATTTGATAATCTGTGCTCAATTTTTGTACTTCCACTGTGAATCCGTGATTTGGAAAATATATTAGCGGTTTGAAATTCTGGACTGAACTGAATATTCCCAGCTCTGTACCTTATGATTCTTTCAATACATCTTCCATACCATGCAACAAATCGGTGGCAATAGTTTTGGTTTTGAAGAGTGATTTTATTTCATTTTCATTGGTCCCATCTCCAAGAAGAAAATGAAAAAAAAATACTACTTATTGCATAAATAAGAGATTTAAAATAATAATTAATTATTTTTTTCTTATCTATCTCATTTGTGGTAATTTTACAATATGAAAACACAAAGCCAAATACTTAAAAATTGATTATCTGATTATTACATTTTGGAAGAGCATAAGCTCATTCAAACATTTAATTTTCTGCAACATGTTTTCTTACCGCAATTATCTGATTATGCGTTTTGAAAATGCTGCAGCACTTTTTTAAAACGCATATCCAAACACCCTCTTGGTAGCGTCGCTGAATTCTTCTTTGTAGCGTCGCTGAATTATTCTGTGTAATGTCGCTGAATACTGCTAGGTAGCCTCGCTGAATCCTTCTATGGTAGTATTGTTGAAATATTTTTTTTATAGCATCACTAAGTTGTTTTTTTTTAGCATGCGTGAAAGTATTAATATTTTTGTTACCATTAATAAGTATCATTGATCACTAAAAAAATACTATTTGAAAATACTAGATTAGACATTATCAATTATTTGATATTATTTACCAAATACTTCGTATTAGATATGATAACATACTAAATATAGGTTTATCAAAGTATTAGATAAGATAACATGTCTAAAATACTCTTGCATTGTCGCTGAAATGATTTGTTATTAAAATAAACTATTATTGTGTTATGACACTTATACCTTTATTAATCTACAATCGTTGGATGATTTTTGAATGACTATGATTGATGCTTGATGTACTGTGATTTTAACTACAGTACCATAACCATACCCAAATTAAAAAATATATATTTTTTGAACCTATGCAAAATCCAACAAGATTTCAATTAACTATATTTTTCTTAGGAAAAAAAGTTAATTAAGTCATTTTTCTATTTTATTACCAAAACAGTCCGCTACAAATGCTAATTATATCCAAATCAGTCAATTGTTCACTAATTATACCCTAATTGCTGACGTGACAAGGGTTTAAATTTAAACCTGACACGTAGACATAATATTAGTCATTTTTCTTTTATATTTTGCCAATTACTCCTAAACTTTTGTTTTGTTCCATTTAGTCATCTACCCAAAATCAGTAATTTTTATATTAATTGGCCTCCAACCTTTCAAATTATTTCATTTCAGGCCCATAACCTTAAATTTTTATTATTATTAGTCCAGTTATCAAATAATTATCCAACATACTTCCATAAATAAGATTAAACACCGAACCTCATACAATGGAGTTGACTGCCTTGTTACCGGGTCTTCCAAGCTTTGGGATTTTACGGACGCTCTCCAACCACCCGACCGCAACCCGATGATTCATTGGTTCTGGTTTCCGTCAGCAACAAAAATAGTAAAATTATTATTGAAATATTATTAAAAATATTAAAAAATACTAACCTAAATTTTATTGTCCAGGCTTCTTGTATCCATAACATTCCAAAAAGTAAAAATAAATTATTTACCAAAAAATTAAAATTAAATCATTTACTCAAACCCTGATACGTCATAAGGTATGAAAGAAAGTAGAATTGTGTTGATTGTTGACGAAGGAAAGCAGAACCAATGAACTATCGGTTGCGGTCGGGTAGTTGGAGGGAGACTGTAAAATTCCATAGCTTTGAACACCCGGTAACAAGGCAGTCAAACCCAATGTATGAGGTTTGGTGTTTAATCTTATTTACGGAAGTATGTTGGACATTTATTTGATAAATGGAGTAATGATAATAAAAATTTAAGGTTCTGGGCCTGAAATGAAATAATTTGAAAAGTTGGAGGCCAATTAATATAAAAATGACTGATTTTGGTAGAGGACTAAATCGAACAAAACAAAAGTTTAGGACTGAATTGACAAAAGATAAAAGAAAAAAAGACTAATATTATTCCCACGTGTCAGGTTTAAATTTAAACCCTTTCCACGATAGCAATTAGGGCATAATTAGGAAACAGTGGACTGATTTGGACATAATTAGCATTTATAGCGGACTATTTTGGTAATAAAATAGAAAAATGACTGATTTGAATTTTTGGAAAAGAAAAAATACTTAATTAACCTTTTTTCCATTTTTCTTATCTAATTACAATCGAAATTTATGTCAAACATGCCTAATGAACAATATAAAAAGACCACGAATGGAGTATTATTTTCAAGTTGAAGTATATAGATTATGTTAAGTTCGGATATACTTCCTTTGTTTTTTAAAGATAGCTACGGACCCACCCAGCACGCAGTCCAATGCTTATTTTAAACAATTAATAACTCAAATTCTGTACAAGTAAAAATTCTAAAAGTTCGATATTTAAAAACTACAAGACGAGACAAATCTAACAAGATCTCACTTGGCTATATTTTAACTTATATAACCATGATAAAACTTTAAGTCAAAGTATATGAGTGAACAGTACTAATTTATAAATAGTTAACAAAAAAAAAAAAAAAAGAGGAAGTACGTAAACAAAAGAAAAACTTGGACGTGGTTCCCACCCTAGTACAGTAGTACTCTTTTTGTGGTAACTTTTTTTTATTGCTTACAGCGGTTACATCAGTAAAAAGCGAAATTAGATCGTATAAATGGAAATCTCAGTTTCACCCCCTCCAAACGTCGTCTTCCTCACAGTCCACTGTCAACTGTTTCTCATACACTGCACTGAAAAATGCTTACCTCACTTCTCTTTTTCCTAATCTTTTTCCTCCCAATCTTCTTCCTCGCTATAAGTTTCCTTCGCAAAACCATATGGGTTCCGCTCCAAATCCAGCGCCACTTCGAGAGGCAAGGCGTTCGAGGCCCGGGCTACCGCCTCATCTTCGGGAACACCGCGGAGCTCCGCCGGAAGCTGATTTCCAAGGCGGAGAAGCAGCCAATCTCCCATATCACGCACGACGTGGCTCACCGGGTCGTGCCGCATTACTTCCACTGGTCAACGCTTTACGGGAAGAATTTCCTCTACTGGTTCGGGACGAAGCCCAGGCTGGCTGTGGCCGATCCCGACATGATCAGGGAGATTCTGGTCAGTAACAGTGGGGCATTTGAGAAAATAAAGTTCAATCCTTCTTCGAAATTGCTCTTCGGGGAAGGGCTCGTTGGACTCAGCGGTGAGAAATGGGCTGTTCATCGGAGAATTGCTACCCTGGCCTTCAGCATGGAGAGGGTTAAGGTAAATTCTCGATCTCCCAAACCCTAAACCCCTCGGATCTTAATTTAAAGCGCCTGCAGTTCTTAATTTTTGAAATTGAAGTAAATTCTGAGGCAGATGAAACTGTGTAAAGTGAAAAATGAGCGATCTTGATTCTTAACAGGGCTGGATTCCCGAAATTGTGGTGAGTACAGAGAAGGTTCTGCAGAAATGGGAGGAAAAGAGAGGAGCGGAAAGCGAATTCGAGATAGATGTTCATAAAGAACTTCACGAACTCTCAGCAGATGTCATATCAAGGACAGCATTCGGGAGCTGTTTTGAGGAAGGAAAACGCATTTTTGAGCTGCAAGAACAGCAAGTCGGCCTAGTCTTGGAAGCATTGAGAAGTGTTTACATTCCGGGATTCAGGTACCTTTAGATGATAACTTTCTTTGGTTTAGTTCCTGATACTTCCTGTGGCCAGGCACTCCCATGCACATTTTAAACTATTAATAACTCAAATTTGGTACAATGAAAAATTCTAAAAGTTCAATATTAAAAAACTACAAAGACGAGAAGAATCTAATAAGATCTCATTTGGCTATATTTTAAGTTATATAACCATGATAAAACTTTAGCCAAAGTATACGGTGAACAGTAGCCATTTGTCAAATGTAGCTAACAAAATAACGGAGGAACTATGTTTGATTGTTCACCATTGTTGCTTGTAATAATTATGATATGCAGATGTATAGGATTTGGCTAATTGTTCTTGTCAATGCTTTCGAAAAATCGCTGTAGTTTGGTGTGTTGTTTAGTTACTGGACTGGTTAATGGATGTAGGTTTTTGCCGACAAAGAAAAACAAGAATGAGGCGTAGACTGGATCATGAAACTCGAAAATCTATTATCGCGTTGATTAACAAAAGTGGCCAGAGCCTGGAAAATTCGAAATCCCTGCTTGCATTGCTAATGTCGCCTTATAAGAATGAGGATGGTAAAGAGGAAAGACTGGATGTGGACGAGATAGTAGACGAATGCAAGACATTTTACTTTGCAGGAAAGGACACGACCGCCAATTTTCTAACATGGGCGCTGCTTCTTTTAGCACATCATCAAGAGTGGCAGACACGGGCGCGAGATGAAGTGTTCTTAAGCTGCGGGAACAGCCCACAGATAACTGCAGAAAACTTATCCGATTTCAAGCTCGTAAGCAAACAGGCGCATTCAGTTAATTTAAGCATCCATTTACCTGTCACATAATATTGATTAAAAAAAACTAAAAAAAAAAAAACTTGTGTTGACAACAGGTGAGCATGATTTTGAATGAGACGCTTCGACTCTATCCTCCTGCAGTGGCGCTGATGAGGCAAACATCGCAGAATGTTAAACTGGGGAACCTCGACATTCCTGCTGGGACGGAGTTTTATCTGGCTATGACCGGTGTTCACCATGATGTCGAGATATGGGGAGATGATGCGAACGAGTTCAACCCTCTGAGATTTGCAGAACCCCGCAAACATTTGGCGTGGTTTTTCCCATTTGGTTTGGGTCACAGAATATGTGTTGGCCAGAATTTGGCCATGGTTGAGGCTAAAACTGTCCTGGCGATGATTCTCCGGCGGTATTCGTTTGTGATCTCCCCGTCGTACGTGCACGCTCCGATGCAGGCTATGACCTTGCAGCCGCAATTTGGCGTCCAGCTTCTCTTTAGCAGGGTCTCGTGTTAGAGATAATATGTATGGTACCCTTGTGTGCTGAATTCATAACATGGAGTTTTTACTGCATTTCCAGTTTGTAGTTGCTATTCCCACTTTTAAGTTTTGCTTTGCAATAATTTTACTCTGTAAATCGAACTTCGAACCCATGTATCAAATGTGTAGTCGAATTTTGCTTTTTGTCAATACCCAACCTAAAAGCCGAATATAAATGGGTTATTAGGTCTGACTTCGACCCTTTGGCATCTCTACATAGAAGAGAATAATTTCCTGCAACAGAGGTTGCTTTTTCACTTCCATTACCTCTTTTCCAAATGTACACCAAATTGCTTCAGTCATTGAAGATCTGATTCGGCATTTCTCCTCGCTTCTTGTGTTTCCTGCGTTATACTAAAAGCGTGATAACTCTATTAATTGCAAAATTGCAAGTCACATGTAACACGTTGTTTGTCCATTGCCTTGCCTGCCTGTCGGCACTGCTGCGATCTGAGCTGGAACTGGTCAATGTCCCAAGTCCTTTGAACAATGATGTTTCCGAAAAATAATCGCAGACAGCATTAAAAAATGACGTGTAATTAAAAAATGATGTATAACTTTTTATAAAGTGATGTATAAGCCTTATAAATTATGTATAGACGGTAATTTGTTTTTAATTAGTTTTTAGTTCATAATATCCATCCATCAATTTTTTATACTCACATATCATTTCATATATATATATGTTCATCACTTTTGAATGTGCCAGCACCTACAGCAGCCGATGCACCATACTGGCCCAATCCGAAAATGGTTTAATTTTAGGACAAATTTGTCACCACTACTGTGTACTGATAGACCAGTATGCACAGTATGCTGTGAGATTTTTCCCTTACTTTTTCTTTTCTTTTCTACTTTTTTTTTTATTTTATTTAACCAATCCGAAATTAGGGTTTTCTTCGCGAATGATCTAATTGCGGGCCGTCGTCTCAAGACCATCAATATTTCTCTGTCCACGAATTTTCTTTCATTTGGCGCTTCGTTAATCCGAACAGCCATCTCTTAATCAGCCCACATATTTCTAGTGAATCACATTCAACGATTCTAAACCACGAACCCATAGATTAATTGGCTTGTTGCTGTTTTTCTGGGTGGTTCGATTAGTTTGCACCCCTGTTTCCGCGATACTAGGAGTAGGTGAGGTCGAGTTTTTTGTTTTTTGTTTTTTGTTTTTTGTTTTTTTTTTTCTTTTTTGGTTGAGTTTGCGTTTTGCGGCGCGATTTTGTTTTGTTGATATTATGCTTTTGAGTTTTAACGATCGGGGGGATCTTCTGTCGACATAATTTTGTTGCCCTATGATTTTGAACTTTGTATGATTTTTGGGTTCTTTGTTGTATTGAGCTAATTTGACTCCTAGCTCAGCCTAGGGTTGATATATTTTGTAGGGCGAGACATGTTGAGGCAGGGGGGGAGGGGGGGGGAGTATGTAAAAACAAAGATGGAATTAACCTGTGTTTGATCTGTTTTATGGAGTATTTAGGAAGATTTATTTTCCTGAGATGATTTAACTTTCTACTCTGAATTGATTTGTTACATAGGAAGGTTCTTTATCTTTATTTACCAGGGTTTATCTGTCATATAGAATGAAAAATAGTAGAATTGAGGATGCTGGGAGACTTTAGTTTAGGCTGGCTCGATTAAGCGTTTCCCTTATCTGATGTTTGTTGAGGACTGGATGACATTAATCTGTTTGTTTAATTAACTTGCAAAGTTAAAATATACTGTACTTCATTTATGAATGCATTTCTAGTTTTCATAAGTTAAAGTTTATGCGGTCTTGTTTGTGTTTATGTTTCAAGCTTTAAGTATTGTATAATACCTCCATTTAATAAAACTGTAACATTTCGTTATTTTATAAGATGGAGGCAGTCGTGATTGAATAGCATATGAGAATTTTGAGAAGTGGAATCGCTCCAACATCTATCACCCTGTACATATTGTATTTTTAAGTCATATAATTGATTCTTATGGTGCAATTGTAGCTTTGTCTGCGTATAGGGGAAAGTTCATTTTTGTGTTGAGGTTGTATAAGACCTGACATGGCTATTTTCTCATTTGTTGTCCTCATAATATAAATTCTCTCCATCCTTGATTTAATTTCAGATTTCTTGTTCATGTGGCATGCCTGGAAGACGCATATCCTGGTTTCGTAGCTTTCGTTAACTCATTACTAGGAGTTATGAGATTTATCCTTTATTGGCTGTTTCTGCTGCTGTGCTTTTTGTAACCCAAAGTTACAAGGTTTACTTCACTCTAGCCAGGGAAATGCAGTCTAAATATTTTCTCCAGGCTCTGTGGTACGATACGGCAAGGAATCCAGAGATCAATATCCAGGAAAGAAATAGGAGCCCAGGATCAGTTGGATGTTTTGATTGATCAAGGGAGGTTGTTGCTTGGCCACTCGAGGCTATTGCGTCACTTATCCTCTGGAGCAATTACTGATTTGCATGTATTTATTCGGCCTGGAACTGTTGCCACTGCTCAAGCAAATTTCCATCTAGCTAATCAACGAAAGAATCTCTCTGTTGTTGGAGCATTTTCTCGTACAATTTCAATACCATCAGTGTCAGGGCCTTCGTTTCAAGTTTTCCGATACCATATTGATTGTTTGCTAGCTGAGCCTAATCACATTTCCAGAATTAGTCCTCTCGTAAGGTACTCATGGCTGCTAGTGGGTCTAGATCCACTCTTACCGATATTTCCATCAGTAATTTGGCATTGAGGCCTGCTCAGCCTGGAGTGGCTGCATATCGATCTTTCCATGCTTGCAGACAAACTAGTGTTGAAAACTGTAGAAAATCTACCATGAGTTTGAGAAATAAAGAACAGCCCAACAGTTTCTTTCTTTATGGATATTTCATATTCAATGTTGCAAAGAGAAAAGGCAATCATGGTCCATTTATGGGATTTGAGTTCGAGACGTTCCATTCCTCATCACCTTCGCATTCCTCTTTTGGCATTGCGCCTGAAGTATCTTTTGATCGGTCTGTGAAGGAGGAATTGCTAGCAAGATCTGCTGATTCATCTGAGATGTAAGTTTCTTATGATTTGTAAAATTTA
>JAOANR010000014.1:6704488-6893066 GCA_030278955.1 Hygrophila difformis | reverse complement strand
TCAGGGTTGAGAGTGCTCTGGCGTTTTTCTTTTTTGCGAGAACAGGTTTGTTGGGTAGTTTTCGGTGTTGTATCGTTTGGGTGGAGAGGGAGGGGGTGTTCTTTTTCGAATGATGATACAACAATACTGTAGTCAAAATGTAAGAGAAAGTGTGGTCCAATGGAAAAGAGTGTATGCAGACCAAAAAACCCACATAAAATCCGTTCAAAAAAATAAAAAATTCTCACAATCAAACACACGTGTAGCATTGACATTCTACCAAAAATAGCCCACCATTATAGGAGTAGACAAAATATAAAATCTCTTAATTATGATAAATGATTGAAATAAAAAAAGGAAAGTGAATAATATCCGACACTACCATAACTGATGGGGAATCAAAAAGCATAACATATGAATCCACATAACACCTCTGCATATGGAGCCTCAGTACAAGAACCTATTCGCCCCAGATGACCACCATTCATAAATGTATCAACTGAAACAGTTGTACTCCCTCCGTCCCACGAAGTTTGAACCTATTCCTTTTTGGGGTGTCCCACGAAGTTTGAACCCTTTCCGTTTTTTAGAAAAATTAAATTAATATAAGTTTGATTAGAATCTTAATTATTGTCAAATCCCATTAAAAATACTTACTTTTACTATTCTGCACAAATTCCAATGCATTATTACTTTCCTACACAAAGTCCCTTATATCCTTAAACTCTTAATATTACAAAATTGATACAAATAAAAATTGTATAAATTATATATTCTAAAACTACACGATTAGACGATTCTAACAAGACCACACTTGAATATTTTTCTCAAATTACATCACTACGATAATATTAAGTCAAAGTTAAACAATAAACAATATCAAAATTCATTATAATCTTAAACACAAATACCCACACCACTTTAACTACTAAACTCCACTACCTAAATTACCGTGCCCAAAAGAAAGGCTTCAATCTTCGCGGGACCGAGGGAGTACTACTTTAAGTCTTTAACCTGTAACGGATTTAGAGCCTTTGAACTGATCAAGGAGTGAGGTATTAAATGGAGTGGCAGGTGGCTTCACTGTATCCAAAAACTGGCATTTTCTTGGTTCACTCACTCTCATATTCAAGTTGACTTTCTTCCATAAATTCATCTCACGTTTTAAAAATCAAGCATGGTACTTTCTGGGTTCCCTGCAGTATACTTCTACTACTCCCACTTGAGATGTCTGGTTTGACTTTTTAACACTGTTCATTGTTCAACTTTGACTCAATATTATTGTAAGTATATATTTGGAAAAAATAGTCGAGTTCGGTCTTGTTAGATTCGTCAAATCGTGTAGTTTAAGAATATATCTTTTACATAATTTTCACTTGTATATATTTTGAGATATTAACGATTAAAAAGGTGCATTGGATTATGTGCAGAAGTCAAACAAGACATCTTAGTTGGGACGGAGGGAGTATTATTTTCTGGTGAGGGGAGAAAAAAGAATTTGCTGTAGTTTTCCAAGATCATAAATTAATCAAAAAGAATGATGACCACACTACAAAATAAGAAGATTTAGGCAAATTAAATCTTGGAGGTGGACATGGCCAGACAATATAGGCAGCAAATCTAAGCAAATTATATTTATTAAATTAAATGGGTTTTGTATTCTTGATAACATAGAAAAGAATTTGGGGAGAAAGAGCATGTGAGTTGTGGGGCACCTACCAAACTTATTAAAACAAGTAGTGGTACTTTTGCTATTGTTAATCAATTGATTTGGGTTATGTCTTATTCACTTGTGGACTGTGGTGCTTATTGTTTGAATGATGTATTAATATAGTGGTTATTTATTTAGTATTTATTTTCAGGGGAAAAAAGTGCTCCATTGAAATGTTAGAAATTATTGAGCCATCATTGCTTCAAGTCTCTTTTAATGCATTGTGTTGGCAATTCTCAAATGGTGTTTCTTGTCGGCAAGAAAATACTCCCTCCATCCTTCTTCCCGTCCCATTTTATTGTATTAGTCTCATGTTTTTTTCCTACACAGATTCAAATACTTCAATACACTTTGATCAACAAACAACAATTAAAAAAGAGGACTAATACAAGAAGTACTATAATGGAATAGAGGGAAGTACAATTCAAGAATTTCTGAATTTGGTTCTATTATTGTTTTTTGACCGACTTGCTTGTAATTTACTCACCTCCTTTCACTGCCTTTGTCAGTGTTACTTTATTCTCAACAACAGTAGACATGAAAAACACTGTCAAAGAAAGGGATAACAAAGAAGAGGAAAAAAACAGAGAGAAGATGGCCCAGAGGTTTTTTTTCTCCTCCACACTATTTATTTATGGTTGTGAAGAAAAACAAGAAAGCAAGGTGGGGGAGACACTAAGATAGAGAGAGAGCCTCAGAGGCCTGTGTTTTGTGTTCTACTATCAGTCTTCATTTGGGCACATCTTTTCTTTTTACTACTCCCTCCGTCCCACTCCAAGTGTCTTGTTACTGTTGGGCACGTGAATTAAGGTAGAGTTGGTTTGTGAGTATATGGTGGGGTCCACATAGTTGTTGGAGGGGAAAATTATTTCTATTTATAGAAAGAAGACATTTGTAATGGGACATCCAAAAATAGTAAGTAGGACATTTGGAATGGGACGGAGGGAGTATTATTTAAATTTATTTATTCTTTTCTTAATCATTTGCCTCATGGTGCTACACAAAATACCCAAAAGTGCAATACTTGTTTAGGTCCAAAACGGAGTTCTTGTGCACTTTGCAGTGTTCATTTATGTGGGAATTGGGATCTGTCAGGAACCATGACCGTGTGGCAATTAATAATCTAGGAAGAGAAAGAGACCATCCCACCCCCACTCCCCAACACACACAGGCACACTTCTAAATTAACCCTTCTCTAGCTTTCCCCCTCTCTTTCAAGCATATTGCAATGGATTAGAAATTCGTTCTCTCAGCACACTGCCAGCAGCAGCTGCAAGCATTCTAGGTGAAAGCTGGAATCTTTGGGCTACTCACCCATGCCATTCACTTCCATTTCTCTGGGTATTTGTTTTTCTGTCTTTTTTCTTGCATTTTCTTTGGGCAAATTCTTGTATTTCTGCTTCTTTAATGTCAGCATTTGGATGGTGTTAGGAAAACTATGAATAGTATCGATGCTTTGTGAATGGTTTTTGTTGAGTCCCTAATCTGGGCTTTTGAGTAATTTCTTGGATGTCCTTGCTTTTCTTGTGTGTGTGTGTGTGTGTGTTTCTTTTTTCTTTTTCTTTTTTTTTTTTCTGGCATTTGATGTGAATGTTTAGAGCAAGATCTGACCCAATTATGGTACCATAATGTTGTCCCTAACAGTAAAATACTATATTCTTTGTGTTAATTTACTTCACTGCACATTCGGTAATCAATAGGGGTTTTATTTATGTATTGTTGCTGATGGGTTTGTGGGGCTATATAAAAATTAAGTGAATAGGGCAATTCTTGGACCTGCAGTATCATGGTCTTCTTAATCTCCTATAAATTGGGAGACTCACTTCACAGTTTCAGAGATAAGTTTGTGCTTGATGTAACCATGAATGCTTAGTTATTGGCAAGCGAGAAAAATTCACAGACCAAAAACATGGTATAGAGGAACTGAGGAAGGGTTAGCTTTGGTGGATCTTACAGTAAAGCCGGGTTATCTTTGAAGAATTTAAGGATGACAGAGCAAGTGTTAATGCTGATTAGTGATAAAGCAGGTCTGGAGTTTTATTTATGTGATCTTGAATTGACTGTGTCGGTGGTATACCCAAAAACACAGCAGAAGATCAACTTACAACTGAGATGCAATTTTGTACTATGAATTAGATATAGAGGGGTTTTGTTGTTGCTTAATTTGTTGTTTCCTCCCCGGATGAAGAATTTGTCTATAGGCTGATGGTTAGTTTTATAAGTTTGCTGATTTTTTCTTGCTCAGGATTCTTCAACTGTTGTTGTCCTAGCTACTCAGTTCTGAGGGCATATGTTTAATTTTGCTTCTTGTGCTTGTCCATTTTTTTTCCCCCACATCTAGGCTTGATAGGTTCTTGACATGTTCCGTTGCCCTGTAGAAGCATCATGGCGTTAGGATCAGAAAAGCGGTGGAAATCCCTAGTACCCCTTAGTTTGTCTGCAAAATCAACCAGGGAATTCTGTTTGTTTTCAAAAGCAAAGCCACATAACTATGGCCCCCCAAATACCCCAGTCTATCTCAACGTGTACGACTTGACGCCCATGAATGGTTATGTATACTGGGCTGGCATAGGTATCTTTCACTCCGGGGTCGAAGGTGAGTTTGTTATCCTATGTTTTTTGCTCGTAATCATATCTATCTTTCTCGGGTTTCAACTTTAGTAATCACAGGCCAAAATTAATGCCATTTGTTGGGGGTGTTGATCTTGTTTATCACAGTTCATGGTGTGGAATATGCATTTGGAGCCCACGATTATCCATCAAGCGGTGTGTTTGAAGTTGAGCCACGACAGTGCCCTGGATTCCAGTTCAGGAAGTCCATATTCATCGGGACCACATCCCTCGATGCCACTCAGGTCAGGGAATTTATGGAATGCCAAGCCGCGAGCTACAATGGCGACACCTATCACTTGATCGCAAAGAACTGCAACCATTTCTGCAAGGACATATGTTACAAATTGACGGGGAAACGAATCCCCAAGTGGGTAAATCGACTCGCCAAATTAGGTACTATCATCACTACAACATAGCAGCTATTTATCTTCTTGCCTCTACAATACCAACTCTTATCATCCTATGGTTTCCTGCCCAGGCTCGATCTTCAGCTTTGCCCTGCCCGAAGCCCTCAAGATCACAGCCGTGCAGCACGACCCCAAATGCCAAACGTACAATGACAGTGAGAAGCAGAGACTAAGGAGCACATTCAGGTGCCTATCTTCAATCTCCTCAAGACAAAGGCAAATGTCCACTTCCTCATTACTTCTACAGTCTCCCCTAAAGGGATGCTTGCCCCCCTGGGAGTTAAGACGGTCTGCCAATGGCTCCTTTAAGATAAGGTAAATCGAAATTAACAAACAACACCTTTAATATGCATGGGAATAGCTCTGGCTGGCATCGGTTTCTTGGGCTTCTTGCTGTTTTCTTCTCTCTTATGATGAAACAAGGGATTAATGTGCTCGGTTGGATTGGATCGACATCCTTTATGTTCCATCTTTAGAGGTGTGTATTCAAGTGTTTGTTCTGTGAACTCTCTTCTGCCCTATAGACTATAGTCACAATGTGAAGCACAGAGCAACTCATCTGTGGATTGAACAATGAACAGGGTGTTGGGGATTAGTCCCCCCTGAGAATCACTCCACATTTTGGATTCTTGTACTATTATTTGTTTGTTTATATCCAAGTTCTTTCAGTTGAATCCAATTTCCCATCCGCCCTTCTTTCTTTTCCATTTATGTGAAGTGAAGATGGTGCTGCTATTTGCCTATGTTTTAGAAGTATTTTGATTGTGGTGCAATTTTCTAACTAGGATGGCAATGGGTCGGGTCTGGGTTTGATCCGCCAAGACCCAACCCATGTCTCGAGTTCGGTTCGGTTCTGGGTCTATTTTTCCAAGAACTAAAACATGACCCAAGCTCGGGTCTTGCTCGGTTCTCGGTTTTGGTCGGTAACCATTGTTATAATTCTAACATAGTAATTGCCATAATAGAACAAAAGAAAAGAGCCCTTTTGAATGTAGGCACTCATCAATCAATCAGACATTGAAGCAAACATTTTTTTTGACTAATGGTCCCATTGTGTAATGAAAATGACTGAAAAGGGTAATGTAAACTATAATGGAAGAATTATACCACAACCCCCAAATTTAGGTAAGATTCAGAGCATGTACTAAGAGTACTGTTCTGGATTTGAAAATGATTCCTCAGTGTGAATGCACTTTAATTTTTTCCACAGGATAATCTATTTTTTTATTGTATTTTGAAAATGATTGAACCACAGGGGATAAAAGATTTTGATTCTTAGGCAGGAAGCTTGCTTCAGTTTGACCCTCATTCTAATAGGATAAGCCCCTGCCTTAAATATTCATTTCCTTCTTTTTCTCTGTCTCAGAGAATTGCAAACATAAATTCCTGATTTTTTTCTTTTTCAAAATATTCTTTATAAACTTGAGTCCAATACCCTATAGTGAAATTTAGATGATATCTATATCAATATATAGAAAAAAGTAATAATAACACTCTACATGTATACAGTACATTTTTATGCCCAAACTTCTTCCCTCTCACAAATATACATGCTGATGTATTTGTTTATCTTTTATACAAGTATTCATTTATTTTTATTATTTTTTTGGCTGAAACATTTCAATTATTAGTTTAGCGGGGTTGGAGACTTACTATAGTGGTCAAGTCCCCGTCTCCCAACTTATGGTTGGGGGTTCGATTCCCACCCGGCCCATTATCCCTCCCCTTTATCCCCTTTATAATTTGTGTGGTTTGGGCTCCCACACACCTTTGGCGACACATTAGTGTCACTGTTTACCAAAAAAAATATTAGTTTAGCATGTTTGTTTTGTAAATATTGTAATTTATTGTAATTTCGTTATTTATAATTTATTTTTTATGAGAATTATATATCTTTTTGTGCAATAATGTTTATAATAACAATAAATTAATTTTTATTGTAATTATTTAATATTTGAGTAGCAGATATCATGAGTATATTTGATAAGCAAATATTAATGACAGATTTAATAAAATATGTTTGGTAGACAGCAGATAACATATTAATTAATATGTAAAATTTTAGAATCTTTCAAATTAGGGGTGGGCAAAAAAATCGAACCGAACCGTTGAACCGTTGATCCGAATCGAAACCGAACCGAATTTTCGGTTAACCGGGGTGTTCGGTTCGATTACAAATACCTCAACATAGGTATTTGTTCGGTTCGGTTCGGTTTCGGTTTTTATAAAATTTTACCCCGGTTAACCGAACCGAACCGAACCGAATATTATTATTAAATTTTAATTTTTAAATATTTAATTTAAATATATATAATAATACCAAACCCTAATTGTTCCGTATCATCCCAAGCTTCTATTACACCGCCGCTCTCACCTCTCATCCCTAATGCCCTTCCAAACCCCCCACCCCTCGGCGCTAGTCTCCATCCACCCACATCCAGGTTCCGCCGACGGTTTAGCGCCGCCCAACCCCTTCCAACCTTCTTTCTTTTGTTGTCTTCGCCGCTCAGCTCCTTCCAACCTTCCTTTCTTTTCCGATCTTCGCCGCTCAACCCCTTCCTTCGCAGCCCCTTCGGGCCTTCACAGAATTGGCGTCGCTAACCCTGCTGCAGAGAGCCGCACGACCCCTTCCGCCCTTCCCTTCATCCCGTCATTACACACATCCGGCGCTGCTAATCCTCGTGGCGTCATAGAGCCGGTCGTCCCCTTCCGGCCTTCCCTTCCTTCTGTCGCTGCATAGGTTATTAGCTTGTTCGTTGATTCAATGTTCCAAGAGTTTTTTTAGCTTGTTTATTGGTTAGCTGCACATTGTAGGATTTTCAAATTTGGTATTCCTGTTTTGATTTTATATTTTCAGAATACAACAGCTATTGATCCCCGATCTTGAAAAAAGTCTTGCCTTGAAACCATGATGTAATTGTCGGAAGTAGAACAAAGAATTGAAATTCTCAGAACGGCATGTGTTCGGATTTGAGATCTATATTGCAAAATTAGTTATTTACTCATATGTGATTATATGAGTTCATGATTGTCAATATGCTGCTGATCTGTTGTTTTTTTTTAAAATTGATCTATTGATTTTGGATATTTATTATCTAGAATGGTTTTTGAATGTTTTTATTCGGTTCAATTCGGTTCGGTTTATATTATTTGCAAATAGAAGATTATTTTTTCAGTTAACTGACATTTCGGTTATTCGAAGAGTGTATTTGTTATATAATAGCTCGGTTCGGTTCGGTTCGAGTAATCCGCAAATAGTAGAATTTTTCTCGGTTAACCGAAATTTCGGTTAACCGAATTTTTCGGTTCAGTTTCGGTTAATTACTTCGAATATTTGCTCGGTTCGGTTCGGTTAGCAAATACCTAAAAAATCTCGAGTATCCGACCGTGCCCACCCCTATTTCAAATGCTTCCCAAAGTCCTTCAAAATATAGCATATTGAAAATTAGAATTGATGGAAATATGCTCTCTCTCCAATATGCTACTCATCAACCAAACATATACTAGGCAATTAGGCATGTCAAATATGCTATGCTACGTATATGCCAACCACTCTAATTAAGAAGTCTCGGGAGACAGTTTTGGTAGAGTAGGAGGGTCACCGAAGTGAAAATTTGAAAAGTAGTGGTGTAAATTGTAAAATCTTTACACACAACACAATAAACATCACACAACTCCATCACATATAGTCTTACAACCCTTGTGGATTTTTGTGGCTATTCATTAATTCACTTTAATTTAATATTCCCATGATTATACAATAAAAAATATAATAATTTAATGATTTCATCTAGTTTCATAATTATAGAATATATTGTATATTTCATATAATTTTTTTTTAAACATTTATAATATAATGTGAGAATAAATTTTTATTTTGAGAGAAGGAATAAGCAGTTGCACAAGTTTTAATTTTTTTTTTTTTTTAATGAGCCGAAATCAGAAAAAGGGTAACGGGAACCATGCTACACAAATTATAAAATGATAGGGAGAATGCATAGACTTGACTGCTTGGCAAGTCCTCGTCCCCTCATCCCTACATGTTTTAATTTTTATGGTAAAGTTTTGCTCGATAATTAAAAATAATACAATCAAAATACAGTGAAAGTTTTTTAATTGTCTCTTCTTATCCAAACTAGTACTCCTATATAGACATGACCGGTCCGGAAGCCAACCAGAACCGTGAAGCGCCATGTCTAAGAGATTCGGTTAACATGACCGGTTTGATTCCAGTTGGAACTGAACCGGTTCGTCGGTTCAACCGCATCTTTTTTAAAAAAAAAATTAAATTTTAAAATTTGAAAATTAAAAAAAGAAAATTAAAATGTACCGGTTAAATTTTTGAATTTTTCCCCATTTTGCAACTTTTTAATAAAAAATTTAAAGAAAAAATGAAAACCCAAACTATAACCGGACCGGCTGGGTCAATTTCCATTCAACCGGAACCTGGCCAACGGGCAGTTCCAGCCGTCGACGCCGGTTATGGTTGGTTTGTGCATGTCTGCTCCTATATGATAAATTCAGCCAAGTGGGCGAAGATTGTCAAAACCCTTTCGGGGGTCGTCATTTGGTGACATCAATTCGTGCACCGAAATCATTCAAGATGACGTCCTTCTAGAAGTGCCCAATTCAATTCTTAACAATCATCCAAAACTAGGTCTTCTAATGGAAGTAGCAGATTCGTTAGCTCGACAAAGGGGGATTTCTTGCAACTTGCAACTCTCGAGTGGGCTGTGTCGGAACCGTACGAGATGGGAACCACCCTCCGCCATTGCAAGGGCGCCACGTAATCCCCTTCTTGTTTTCTTGTGCAAATACCGCCAAATTCTTGACCAAATGAGTACACCTTTTGTGTACGCCTTTGGGATTTGATCAACTGTGAGCCTCCACTAATCGAGTAATCGTCACCCCCGTCATCTTAGCAAAACCCACCCACGCTATAAAACCCCACCCCGCGGTGTTGTTTCATGTTTTGGCTGGCAATTAAATTGGGAAGCTTGCTGAGGGAGGAGTGAAGCTGAGGAGGAGGGCAGCACTCTTCCCAGTTCCCCCATTTCTCTCGTTCAAAGAACAATTAAAGAAAGGTCTTATTTGTCTTCCCTTTCCTCCGTTTCCTGCTTGCTTGTCTTTCTTTTGATACTTCGACGATTAGTTTTGTTCCTTTTTCTTCGTGGTTTCTATGCTATGATGATTGATTTCTTGATTCTTGAAAATTTGATGTTTAAGTTGATGATCTGTGTTATGTTGGAGTGATAGCTATGATATTTTCTATGGGCTTTGGTAGTTTGATCTTTTCTTGTTGGAACAAAGTTGTCGCTATTGAAAGTAATGCAATTACTGTGTACAATGTGATTTCGGGCTTAGTTTTGAATCCAATTTTGATATTGTGTAGAATGTTGAGCTTTATTATGCAATTGATCACAAGTTTTGCCTAATTTTAGGGAAGAAATAGGTGATGGATTGAATCCCTGTTTATATGGAGGGGAATAGATTCATCCTTGGATTCACTGGTTAATGCTGGAAGACGAAAACTTTGGGCAATCTGATCAAGGTTTTGAAAAATTTAGAGTGAAAACCATGTAGGGTATTGGGGACTTTCATTGCATGCATATGGATGATGAGGTTATTATGTTCTGATAATGTAGAAGGGATAGATTTCTCCTGGTAGCCTGGTTAATATAGTCGAGCCTGGATTATTTTCGAAGGTTAAAACCTTGTGCGGTCTGATGAAGTTTTGACTTTAGGTGATGTTAAGCGAAACCGTCTGCAATAATGGCGAATTTAGCGACAGTTGAGACAATGAGATGTTATTTATGAACACCACCTCATATATGGTTCAAATAAACGTTTAACCTGTTAGATGTTTTGGTTTCTCTACGTATATATAGGTATATGAATTAATTGTTATAGTTGCATTAACATATATTCGGCATTTTGCATTTATGAATGAATATGCGTGATAAACCGGTTCTGTTGCAAACTCGAAGAACTCCAATGTGAATCGTGTTATTCCCACGTGTTCAATGCGTGTACCAATGGCATCATGATAGCGTGAGAGTGTACACAAACTCAGTATTAATATTGGACTTTCGTATTCCCTTCACAATGAAGGAAATATTAGACGGAATTAATATAATTATATATACGTCGTGACTTTACATAAAGTATATCGGATCACAGCGATATTTATGTCTTTTTTCCTTCTATATTTTTCGATTAGTCTAACCAGATTTTCTCTATATCTCGACTGAATTTTATGTACTAAATATGATTTCGATTATATCTTTAAATTTATTACTTATGCTTTCTTTACATTGAGCCTCTATATAACATCGAGTTGTATTGCCTGTTTCTTACCAGTTCAAGCAAGGCGAAGCATTTGGTTGTTCTCCGCAGATTTCACTTTCAATGTGTCCTCCAGTCTCGTCCCCTCCTTGTGAGATTGATTCAAACTGGAGCAATGAACGGCTCATTTTATTTTTATATAACTCTACTGGTCAATCTGACATACCAGGAAACGTCCTGGTAGATGCAAATCCTTACCAACACTCACCCTCTAATTTACCAGGTATATTTTCAGGTTTAAAAATAGATTAATTTAATATCCAGGTTAATGTTCTTCACAATTTCAATCCCTTGTCTTGTTTGTTGTGATGATTTTACATCCCCAAGGCTAAGTTGTGGTGGATTTTTCATCGTTATTATATATCTCATGGGCTACGTCGTTGTGATAGAATTCTAAGGCTCATATAATGGTGTGTGTGCAGAAGGCATGTGGTACCTGTTTTGCTCGGGTGGGAAAAAAGATTCGGTTTATGGAGTCTGGAAGGTCTGGGAAGAACCTCATCAGATTTATTCAGACTCTACCATAACTGGTTGGCAAACCACTCTGGAATATTTTGAATTCCAGACCCATCAGGAACAAAGAACCGACTGGATTATGCGAGAGTACAGCATCACCAAAAACGAATCATGTGATGAACAGAAAAAGGTAACAAAGATCCAACAATTTTACGTTGTTTGTATGCCCTTTTCTAGGCCTTTTGTTTACATTAATGTCAACGGTTTGCTTAATTTGCTTGCTTGGTTCGACATTGTGCAGGGTTCAAGAGTGCTGTGCAGAATCTTTCTCCGCAGTGGACACAGTTCTGAGAGTGGGACAAGCACCCAGAAATGCAAAGGTGTGATTGAATCAGGGGAGACTCATTTACAGGCACCAATTAGCTCAAACGCCAACAGTTCCCCGACTCAGGATTCAGTAAGTGCATCTTTCCTGGAATGCAGTCCATTCATCGATTTGCACTTTCTTCAATTATTCATTATAAGCAAATGTTAATATACGTTATCGATTTCACGTTTCTTCAGCATGTATATTCTGAGAGTGTGTATCCTTATCATTCTTCACTTCACTTGACATGTCATTTTCATAAGGAGAAGTGGGTGCAAGAATTGGAAACGCTGATCGACATTGATGATAACAGACCAAACTATGCTCCCCAGGATTTCAATGATCTAGGTGGTTATATAGTGAGGGGGGATTACTTGGAATTGAACGATCTGAGAGATCCAATATCCAATAGACCTCTACCGCTATTGAGGGACAACTTATTAGATTTTAATGCTCCAGTAGATCCTGGAAATAATAGGCCCCCATTATTGGATGACTTTGTAGAATTGAATTATCTAGATCCAGTATCCGAGTCTTCTGGTTCCCGCTCAAGCTGCAATAGCACTGTATCAGACGAATACTTCGACTCGGTGACTTTGTTGAGGGAGATGGAGGAAGAGAAGAACATAGACATTCAGTGCTTCTCGGCTCCAGACAGGCCAGATGATGTCATTCCCCAACCTGCAGCCCCTGCAGGTACCAAAAAGAACTAACTTTGCACTTTTTGTATATGCCTATAGGATTATCCGAGGCCTTATCCTTAGTCTCAAATTTTGTGTTAGGTCCTCAACTAATTGACGGTGTGAGAATTGAAACTGTTGCTGCTACACAAATTGGTCCAACTGAGGAGGCTGAACACATGATAGAGAAGACAGAAACGGGGCAAAGTGCGAAAAGGCAGAACTCGGACACTGGAAATGAAGGCGCTGGGAGTTCATCCGGTGGTGACCCGGGCGCTGGACCAAGTTATACAAAGAATGACAGTCCGGGCAGACTGAAGAAGTTCAAACAATTTTTTGTATGCTTTTCGTTCTGAAACCTCAGGTTTTCCATCGTATGGCAATGCAATCATGTGGCGTTTCAGGTCAGTGGTTTTGGGCGTAGGAAGAAAAATTGAGACTTTATGATTTAAGTATTGCACCATTGGGTAGCAATGTGTTTTTATAATAATAAGTGCTGGGCTGTTTGCCCTGTTTTGTGTTTTCAAGTGTAATTGTCATCTATAGGAGGATGCATACAGACTGTTCTGGATATGGTTTTTCTATATACATCTATGACAATGAACATGGTTTTTATTCTATCTGGGTTTTGCTGTATGGATGGATTTGTGTTTGTTTCTTACATTGCTTACATCTTTGGTTGATGAAGTTCATAAAGATTGTTGGATTAGAATTAGAAATGTTTGGATACTTGTTGTTTTGGACCTGGCCCATTAGCCCAGTCGCATGCACCCACTAGAGTCTCACACTCACATCCTATGGTTTTTATTCGAGTCGAGTCAAGTTAAGTATTCAAGTAGTTTGATTGTCTTTCGACTCAATTATTAAGTCGAGTAGTATTTTTTAATACATTTAATATTTAACAAAATACGGAAAAAAATGAAAGAAAAACATATTAAAGTTGAGTTTGAGCTCGAGTAATATTGTCTGAGCTCGAGCTCAAGTTCTACTATATATGAGTTGAGTCAAGTTTAAGTATAGCATTAATCAAACTCGAGATACTCAAGTGACAAGTCCAAAACACATTGTCTTGTTGAGCTTGAACTCGAAACTCGAGTTCAAGTAACCACCACATATGAGTGGAGTCTAGCTCAAACATAGCACTACTAGTTGAGCTTGACTTGACTCAAACTCACCCAAAGTTTACTTTTTACGGCATATAGGATAGGCTGCTAGATCAAATATTGCACTATTAGTTGAGCTTGACTTGACTCAAATTCATCCCTAGTTTAATTTCTAGGCGTATATAGGAATTAGGGATGACATTGGGTCGCGTCCGCTAAGACCCAAGACCCAACTCGAGACTCGGGGTCGCGTCAGTTCTGGATATTTTTATAAGAACTAACATCCAACCCAAGGTCGGGTCTTGCTCGGTTCTCAGTTATGATCCGGACTCATTGTCATCCCTAGGCGTATAGGATAGGCTGAAGAAATCTTTCAACCCAACTGAATTGTTTAAATCAAAGGCAAGATTGTTTAATTTTGAACCCCTGATTGAACTAATTCAACAACCTCACCTCCCATCCTCCGACCCCGTGACTCCTGATGTCCATAGAGAGTTACATACACACACAAAATTAAACAAAACTATACAAATCCATCCAAAAGCAATAGGTCTACACACTACCCAAATCAATGAATCATTCATACCATGATACCAATCAAATTAAAACCATCGGATATGTCAAATTTGGAGAAATTCAAATTCAAATATTCATTGGCTGCCATGGCCTCCTTTCTATAGTGATGGATCCAAATAAGTACATAATTACATATAATCACTATAAATCATGTCTAGTTAACCATATTAAAATTTAAAGGAGAAAAAAAAACACATAGTCTACGTATGTTTTTTTGCTGAACAGCCTATACATGTTAGGAAATGGCGGTGGAAACCCATGCCACACAAATTACAAATTGATGAAAGGGATGGATAGGGGTCGGATGGGAAATGGAACCCCAACCTGTAGGTTGAGAGAGTCGGTGACTATTAGGGTAAGTCCTTATCCCATACTCTACGTATATTAATTCTACTAACGTAGTACTTTCTTTTTTAATTATTATTGTTATGCTAAATCATGGGTCATAAAAATTCTTCATAGCGCATATGCCATCATCCAACACTAGTACTCGCTCCGTCCCGCGAAAAGTGGCTACTTTCTTTTGGACACGATAATTTAGGTGGTGGAGTTTAGTGGTTGAAGTGGTGTGGGTATTTATGTTTAAAAGATTTAATGAATTTTGACTTTGTTTATTTTTTAACTTGGACTTAATATTATTGTAATGATTTAATTAGATAAAAATATTCAAGTGTGGTCTTTTTAGAATCGTCTAGACGTCTAGTTTTAGAATATATATTTTTATAATTTTTATTTGTACCCATTTTAAAATACGAAGAATTAAAGAAATGTAAGGGACTTTGTGTAGAAAAATAAAAATGTATTGGAAGTTGTGCAGAATAGTAAAAATAATTATTTTTAATGGGATTTGGAAACCATTAAGATTCTAATCATATTTATATTAATTTAATTTATCTAAAAATAGAAAGTAGCCAAATTTCACGGGACACCCCTAAAAGGAATACTAACCACATTTCGCGGTACAGAAGTATTAAATTAGTAGTATGTAGTACTAAATTTCCAATTGAGTTCCTATCCTTATTTTATTTTTTATGGATATCCAAAAATGCTATAAAAGGTGGGAGTTGTGCTGGAATATTTTTGATTGGATTAACTCTTTATTAACATCACTATTGTTTCAAGGAAACACATTCAATCATATTTATTGCAATGATATCATTATGGCTGATTTATTTTCTTTGCATTCCTATATGCGCTATAATTGGGGCAGATTATGCGCGCATTTTTGTAGTTTTTTGCATACACAAGGTTCGAACCCGAGACCTTACTTAAGCGACTAGAGCCTCCATCCACTCAAGCCAACTGCTGTTGGTAATTTTTCTAATTAGTTTGATATCACTTTTTATATAATGCTATGCTAAAAATGAAAATAAAAATGATGTGCTAAACATAATAATATTATTTTTCGTATAATAAAATGATGTGCTAAACATAATAATTTTATTTTTTAAACATTAAAAAAAATATGCTGTGCTACAGATAAAAAAAAAAATTATGATGTGATCTCCATTCAAAATGTTATGCTATTTTTGGTATGCTATGCTATAATATAAAAATGCTATGATATTTTCAGTATCTCATAATGGGAATAAATAAATCTACCATAATTATAACATTGTATTAATTATATGATGAGTTGTCTTTCCAAAATCCCTAATGACGTTATAAGGAATTAAATCACTCGAAAAAAAAAAATCCAGCATAACTCCCATAATTTGCAGTAATTCTGGATATCTATATATTAAAGATTCTGGACAGGAACTCTGTTGCTAAATTTCAACACCATTTGTTTGAACGTACCATTCCACTATACTTAAAGACATGTGTTTTTATATGTATAGGCTGATTGTCCACTTGTCCAAAGTACTAACAAACATCTAATATGTCACCATCAGGGCAGTTCATCTTTTCAACAAATTCATTACTCATATATTTACTTTTTTCATTGCACAAATCCTTCTCAATTAATCTCTAATCACATATACTTTGTAGGTATTAAGGGACACAAGAAAATTACACTAGCAAGACACACTTAACAATCAATCACTTGTCCACACGGTATATGTTACTACTACAAAACAAACACCCACAATTCTTTATGTGATTTTGATGTTTCACTATTCAAAAATCACTCCATTAGGAAATATAACTAGATTAAAGTATATGGTTATTTGGATATATTTCGTGCCCACTAAATATGTCTATGTGAGATAAAGAAATATAATTTGGAGTAACAATATGTATTTACATAGCACTACAGAATTATGTCCCAATAAAAAATTTAAGAAATGTCATTTATAATCAATCAATCAAGGTATATGACCAAAAAAAATAATCAAGGTATATGACCAAATCCGTTCTTCTAAATCCAATTCATGATCCTATACCATAATTTCAATTGAATCCGACTTCGTTTCTTATATAATGAAGAAACTTACATTTTGTAAATAAATGAACAATTATTACATGACAAGAATATAACAAGTCATGATTTTAAACATTGACACCCATGTGTCGGCAAATGTGTGTGGGAGCCTAAGCCACGCAAATTACAAAGAAAATAAAAGGGAATGATAGGGGGCCGAGTGGAAATCGAACCCAAAGATCACATTCCCACTATTTTTTTTTTAATAGTGCCTCATCGGCAGCTATAAAAGATAAAGAAAGTTGTAATTGAAAATTGATTTGCTACAAATTTGTTAAATAATTCTTATTTTATGACAATAACTATTTAAGGGTACAAATTACCAAAATTTTAAAACTCAATTTGTTCACATTATGGGCTATCTTTCCCTTTTGACAAATTTACTCTTTTAGATTATAACTGTTGGAATATTTTTAATGGCTAAAATATACAAATTAAAATGATTGGAATTACCATAACCTCCCCTAATAAAACTAGTACTAACACAACTAACAAAAAAAATCTGTTGGGACAATTAGTGAATTTGTTGTCCAACCACCTTGTGATAAAACGTAGCTAGCTGGGACAGTTGCCTCATCCCAACTCCCCAATGACCTAAACATATATCAAAAAAAACAAAAAAGGTAAATAAACACACACATAATAGAAACACCCAAATTTCCTATCCATATTGGGGTTTCATTTGGTTGTATTGAAATTTAACAGTTCAATTGAGATTTAAAGTTTTAGTAAAAAAAAAAAAAAATTATTTTATGGAGTTAGGTGAAGTATCAACCAACCACTGCACATCTTTTCTCAAATGCTAAGGATGGGTCAAATAGTTGCATGAACAAGTTGCACCCTTTCTACCAAACTGACCAATACTTTGTTGCATTTGGGTCCCCTCCTCCACCACATTTTTTAGATTAGGGTAATTTCTAGTTTAGATTTTAGATGGGACCAAAAAAAAATGAAAAAAAAAAATATAAATATTGCTTATGAATAAAGGGTGTTTTATTTGAATGAATAGGAAGATATTATCTATCTAATATCTTCAAGTAAAACCCTATATTGACAAAAAAAAAAAAAAAAAAAATCAACCAAAATATCTAAGGGGGTTAGAGTAGCAAGACAAGTTTAAAGGGGTGAGACATTTTTTTTTAAAAGGGGTGAGACATTTGCTAGGATTCTAGGAACATTGGCATCACAAATATGATAAATTGAAAATGTAGGTCCTTATTAAATTATAAGTTTTTTTAAAAAAAAGAAACTATAAAGTAATTATAGTATTGGTAGTTGCAATTTAATTATGGGGCTCGAGTTTCTTCATCTAAAAAATTCTAACTTTATTAGTACATTTGTATGTTAAAATGACTTGTGTTAAATCAATTTCTATCAAATTCTTAAAGTCGCCCTTTATTGAATCCATTTATTCTAGTGATTCAATTCTCTCAAAACTCATAATTAATTAAGTAATACTAAAACTTCATACACATATATTGGATGGCCAGGGCCGGACACACGTTTGATACACCGGGGCACGGGACACCGCTTAAATTTGTATTGTAAGGTAAAAAATATTTATGCGTAGTTTAGTGCACCCGCTTAAATTTTTGTAGGGACCCCAAAAGCTTGTGAAATCTGATTTACGAAATCGAATAGGTGATGATTTTTTGATCAACGAATATCTTATTTGTGCTAGCTATTGAGAAAGAAACTCTTCTCAATGTTATGAATGAAGCTGTTATTAGTCAATTTCAAAGTATGAAAGACCGTAGAGATTATTTATAAGAGGTATGTTTTGGTTGTTATATTTAATATATTTAAATTTAAATATTATATTTAATATATTTAAATTATTATTTTTGTGACCCCGCTTAATTTTTTTTCTAGATCCGCCACTGTGGATGGCTAATTTATGTAGATTGATCCTTAGATTTCAATGTTATTTTAATAAGTTGTGCTTTTAGTTGTAGGTTTAGGCAATTGAGTACTTGTGCCAAACTGTGATTTGTTTGGTTAAATTATTCAGCCTAAAAAGTCATAGGGTCTTAAGGAAACACTCATTACATTGATTAAATTTAATTTAATTAAACTATATACTATAGCACAGCGCCACAGCTCATTGAACATTTAATAGTTTGAAATTACCTTTCTTTTTGTGTAGGGAACCGTTTCAGAGACGGTGAGAATACCAAAGTTTAAATATAAATATATACTACTACATTATATTATTAATAGAGGTTTTAGGTCAGAAAATCACCAAACCTAACTTCCCCACATTGAAACAAAAGACTTTCATTACATTTATTAAATAATAGGAATATATAATTAATATTTTTATTCGTACTAATAATCTACTATGTTTTTGCTTGTAACTTGTAAGAATCATAATGGGTTTCCTTGTCACGTATTAAGTCTAATTAACATGACATATACTATATAGTTTTAATTATTTAAATAAAAATGGAATATTTAGTTAGTGAATTGCTCACATAATCACCTGGCAGGGTTTGACCAATTGTATATTAATTGTAATTAAATTACAATTTGCGTGGTTGAATTAATTTCATTCTTACTTTTGACATATTCTTACTTTTTTGGTTGAATTAAATTACTTTTGAATTAATTTCATTCTTACTTTTGACATATTTCTTACAATTTGCGTAATTAATTTACAATTTGACATATTTTACTTCGTATTAGGTTTGGATGAATGATTTTCTAAAAGGAAGCATTATCCGACTGTACTGTTTTATAAAAATATACCAGTAAAATTTAATTAAACGTTTTAGATAAGTGGACTTGAATCTTCTCTCAGTGGATAAGCACAAGCCTGTATTTGTGGTGGTGAAAGGTTGATTCTAAAATACATAAATAATTTTTTATCAGCTTATTATATCAACATGAATTTTGTCGTTCATGCAAAAAAAAAAAAAAAAAAAACATGAAATTTGTCATTTGTGTATATATTTAGATAGATTAGAAATTAACTATAACAACTGAAAAAACTAAAATAGTACTCCCTCTGTCTCATTTAACTTGTCTTGTTTCACTTTTGCACACAATCCAATGCACTTTTTCAACTGTTAATATCTCAAAATATGTACAATGAAAAATTTTGCAAAATATATATTATAAAACTACATGATCATACGATTCTAACAAAACCCAACTCGACTATTTTTCTCTAAATATATACTTGTGATAAAGTTGAGTAAAAGCTGAACAATGAACAGTATAAAAAAAGTCAAACATGACAAGTGTGGTGGGACGGAGGGAGTATTATATTGGCTTCCATACATTTTTGCCGATGCACGTGTGTCAATATTTTTTTAAAAAAAAAAAACAAAAACTAAAATAATAGTACTATTTTATTATATCAACATGAATTTGTCATTTGCATATATATTTAGATAGATATCTAAATGTTGCATCTTTAAATTTTGAAAATGCAAATCTGATCGGCTGATCCTATGTAAATGTCTAAACTTACTGGGGTTAGAGACTTCATTTAGTGGTCATGTCCATTACTTCCAACTTTATGGTTGAGCATTCAATTATCACCCGGCTCATATCTCACATCTTTATTTCTTTTATTTCTTTTGTAATTTGTGTGAGTTGGACTCTTATACATCTTTACCGACTCATGCATGTCAATTATTACGGGAAAAAATGTCTAAATTACTATGAAGAGAAAGTTGTATATTCTTGGTGATTTTTTTAAGAGGAAGAATTGAGTGAATTTCCGTATTTCATGTCTTAAATTTATTAATTTTGATTGTTTTGTTTAATTTCATGGGAGTTGAGAATCGCTTTCGTTTATAGAAAAACATTAAAATGCCACGTCATCTTTTGTCATTTAATCGAGTGTGCAAATAATGCATGTCACCGAATTAAACATGAAGTGAACTATCAATTATCTACCCTTTTATTTTATATTGTTATTTTATCTTTAATATTTTGTTGGTAAATTAGAGTATACCATTTTAATTATTCACACATCGTGAAATTAATTTTGGTCTATTGAATACTAAATAGATATGGTATTCACCTAAAAAAAATTATTCATACATCCTAATCGTATTGTGTATATTGCAAAAATAAATCAATTAATCACCCACTTAATATACTTTAATTAATTGTTGCAAATCAGTTATAATAATAATAATAATAATAATAATAATAATATCCAAAATAAATACTTCATTCCATTATATTGATCATTTGTATAGTATTTGTTATTTTAAAATATAATTTTAAATAATGTTACCAAAAAAATATAATTTTAAATAATCAATCTTTCATAGTTTTTACTTTCATATAATTTGAGTCACTAAAATTTAAATATGTATATTAGATTGTGTGAAAATAAAGTATTGATATTTTCCATTTTTATTTATGCGTTTTTATTTATGCGCTTTATGTTAATTAATTCCCATATTTTATTTAAATGAAAAACAGAGAAATTAATTTTTTTAGGTGAATACCAGTTATCCCCATACCTCATTGGATCCAGGAATAATTAGGGTTTGGATCGGTGCGGCATACCGAATTTCTTCACTCATACCGTTACCATACCGTAAATATCGGCATATGAAAAATGAATACCGTTACCATACCAAAACTTCGGTATACCAATATTTGGTATACCGAAACATTCGGCATAAAAGTTCGGTATTATCGAGATGCAAGTATAAAATTATTTAAGAAAATAAAACAAAATTCTCATATAATAGTTTTAACTTAATTGCAATAAAATAATTTCCAAAATAATTTAATTCACATCACAGGATATTAATAGGGTTTTAAATGAACTTTAGAGGTCATTCATAATTTCTTATAGCAGAATGACATTTATTTATTTATATATTCATGATTAAAAATATTAATACGTTCTGTAAAGCAAAAAAAAATATTAATACGTCTAAGCCAAACAAGGGTTGAACATCAAATATAGTAAGCTTGACCAAAACATGCAACTATTACAAAAAATATAAGTTACATATATATGTTAGATTAAATTAGGAAAAATAAATACTTTATAAATTTCAAACTTAAATAAATAAACGTAATCATTTAGAATATAGTTCAAATTTAATTAGAGTTTGCTTTCTATAATAAATATAAACTTAATTTAGGTTATTTAAAATTGGATTTGGGCCTTAACTATGATTTTGTTTTTTTTGATTTAGTAATGAATATGTAATATATATTTTTATTTTAAAAACATGTAATTATATATTTTATTATATATATATGTATCGGTACTTCGGTATTTTCGGTATATCGAATATCTTATATTTTTATACCGATACCATATTCGGTACGGCAATATACCGTACCAAAAATTTCGGTATACCTAAATTTCGGCATCATTAGTATTTTCGGTATGATATGAACGGTATACCAAGTTTTCGGTGAAATTGTCCAGCCCTAGGAATAATTCCTCGAGGATCGGGTGGACATTGAAGGGTTGCCTTGGGAAGGCTCGAACCCAAAACCTTTGTTTAAGCTGCCAGAGCCCCATACCATTCAGGCCAACTGCGTTTGGTTAAGAAATTAAATGCTTAAAATAGTAATAAAATTATTGAAACATTTTATTTCAGTACTCGCAGATTATTAATTTTTATAGTAATTTATGTATGTATCAAGAACTTAAGTCCTTCATGCTTGTTATTTATTTATTTCTTATTACTTATAAGTATTTGACTCTCACCACCCTTTACATGCCTTCAATGACTTATCCAAAAAAAAGTATGTATGAGAATTGAGATTTAGCCTAATAATCACGTCCCTCCATTTTTAACTTTATAGTTGGTGGATCGATTCATACCCAGCCCTATCCCTGTCCTTTAACGCCCTTTATAATTTGTCGAGGATATATGAGTGTCAAAATTTACGAAATCCATAATCAAACGCAGTGGTATATCATTTGACAGGTTAAATAACAGTAAATAAATAAATAAAATTTGAAAAAAAGAAAAGAGACATGATTCCCTACATAGTCAACACAATCATACTACAATTTGTTTATTTGCTGGAGTGTATATAATATATCCAAATATTTGCTACCATATAAGGCCAACCTTTATCCAAACCAATAAGCGTATAATAAATTTGAAAGACATCATTGCAAGCCTGAACAGTTATTACAAGATTTAAAATTAATTTAATTGATTAACTTTAAGTCATAGTGCTCTATTTTTAATAGTATATAGTACTATATTGTAATTTATGTTATAACATTTTTATAGATAGGGGAATGAGACTTGACCCAAATGGTCATGTTCCATACCTTTCGATTATATATTAAGAGTTCAATTCCCGCCGATCCCACATCTCTCATCTTTATCCCGTTTGTAATTTGTGTGGCTTGGGCTCCACACACCTTCGCCGACACATATGTGTCAATATTTACCCAAAAAAAATTCATATATAGAGTAGTAATGTATGAAGTAATTTTTAAATAGTAATATTAAAAGAAATTCATAATGCACCACCGAATTTATTGTAATTTCACTCCAAAATAATACTGTGCTGCTCTTTAGGTCTAGAGGTGTCAATTTTAGGTTTCGCGTAGTATTTGTCGGGTGTGTCGGTTCGTGTTTCAGGTTTCACATATTTGGGTCGTGTTTGTATCGGGTGTTGAGTAGAGGTATAACATAAAATCTGTAATTCCGAACACGACCTGAAATCTATAATGAACCTGAAATTCCAAACCCGACCAAGAGCTGGAAATTTTTAGTTGGGTTTCGGGTCGACTTGATTAGAGAAACCAAAAAAATATAATTTAATAACACTGTTTTTTTTATTTTTTTATTTTTTTATGTCGGTCGGGTTCGTATTTTCTGGTGGTGTCCAAAATCGACACCTCTATTTAGGTCCTACTTCACACACATGTAATTTTATTTATTTTAATTTGTTGTTATTGACATCGAACATTTTTAGTCCTCATAACAATAATGTCCTAAACTTATCACTAACTGATTAGCTCAAATCCATGGTCATTAATTACATTTTCATATTAATTTAACAGATTTTTTTTTTTTTAAAAAAAAATTCCATTTTAACAGATTTTCTGTTTCAGAAGGTGTGTGAAAATGGAGATACTAGAAAATCCAAACAAAACAAATCAGAGCATATTTATGATCCAAACAAAACAAATACAGTATTTTTTTAGTTTTTCTTTTTGAAAAAATAGTAAAAATATTTTAATGACACTTAAAAAGAATCTCAATCGGAAAAAAATATTTCTAACAAAATTAATACCATTTCACTTGGTGTGTGTAAGGGATTAAATCATTGTAAATAAGCATAATCTTGTTATTACTTGTACAGTATATTTCAATAATGTGAATTAAAATCAGAAAATTATTAATTGAATTGATCGAATTATTGGCAGATCTCTCTCAATTATAAAAAGAGACAAGTCTACCCACCCCACCCATTCTCAATTTCTTTTGCTTATTTATTTATCTGCAATTTTTTCTTTTTTAATTTTCTGGTGTATTTTTATTTTCATTACATCGGCTCCTGGCCTCCTGCCTTCTTGTTCTCTCTACTGTGTACAGTCAGTCCTCCCGAAATCGAACCACGCATTCGCGAAATTTTAATCACCAACAGTGAAATTGGGGGAAAACAAGTGTATATAGCTGGTGTAAATCGAGTGACAGCTGAGCTGATTTTGGAGGATTTGCTCAAAAAGCTGCAACCTTTGGCATTCTTTCTTGTAGTTTGAGGGTTTTCGCATACTGGGTTTTGTCCACTGAATATAATGCTGAGAGCCTTAAGCGTATATTCCGGGTGCGGCGCGATCTAGCAGGCGCCACCGGTAATTTGATGGAAGCGAGTTTGTTTGTTTGTTTTAAATGGAGTTGAGGATTCGGTGTAGTCGATGTGCCGAGGTTTGTTTGATCCGGCGATTTCAACTGAATCCCGCCACCATTTGTGTCAGGGTAAGATCTTTTGGGTGGCTGTTTTTATTTGTTCTTAGTAGTGTGCTTTTGGGTTTCTTTTGTTGCTGCAAATTAACGTTTCAATGAGCTTTTGGGTGCTGAGAAGTTAATGGCAGGGATGTGAAAATGAAATCCTTTTGCTGTGGCTGCAGAACTTTGTATATTGGGTATTTGGGTTGATGCTTGAGTTGCAATTTCTGGTTTCCTTACTTCTTTGTCTCTGATTTTTGTTGCTGAGTTTTGGGACTGGCCATTGATTTTGTAAGATTTAGTCGGTGCATTTACTTTCCTTTGTATATGTATTATTGTATTTTTGGAAAATTTCCTTTATGGGGTTTTGTCTCATGTTCTGAAATAAATTGTCTTCTTTACTTTTATTTCTTTTAGTGCAGTTTTTTGTGCCTAATTGTCGTTTCCCCTTGGTGTTGATGCTTTCCATTCATCTGAAAGGCTTAATTCTTCTTTAAGAAATATTGTAGGTATCGATGGTTTTACTTTGATTTGTTATGGGATTGCTTGAGGTAGGCATTAGTTGTCTAGTTTGATGGATTTTTAGCTTTGTTTTATTTTCCTTTACTAATTCCAGATTTCATCTATTGCTTAAGCCAACTGGTGGTTATGTTCTAATTTTCTGAAGTGCGTATTTGATGTACTTCAGGTGTTACTGGTATTATTACTACTGGAAGGAGCTCTTGTAACAGCTAAAGAACAGCGGTTGCAAACACAAGTGCTTGACCCGGACAAAGAAACTACAGTATCTCATTCTTGCATTCACGATCAGATTATCGAGCGAAGGAAAAAACCTGGCCAGAAAGTGTATTCGGTGTCTGCTCAGGTTTATGCTGAACCTGAGAGTGCTAAATTCTTTCAAAGACAGGGAAGGTCACTGCTTGGTGTTTCTGACTATCCAAAACGGCATAATGCTGCCAAGCAACCAATTAGAATTTATTTGAATTATGATGCTGTTGGTCATTCTTCTGATAGAGACTGCCGGAATGTGGGCGAAATTGTAAAGGCAAGTGTTTAAGCAAAAAAATTATTTCTTTTGCAATATTTACCTCTGTACTGAGGTTGAAAACTTGGAATCATTTTCTCTCACTTCTGATTTCTTGTCCAGCTTGGGGAACCCACAGGAGCTTCATATTCTGGTACACCTTCTTGTAACCCACAAGCAGATCCTCCAATTTATGCTGATTGTTGGTATAATTGCACACTTGATGATATAGCTGGAGAGGACAAAAAGCACCGTCTTCGAAAGGTAGGAATTTTACTCAGTTAACATTGCTTTGTGTGGTGTTATAAATGTTTACCATCATGGAAAATGATATAGCACTAGCAGTTAGAGGTGGTTTAAGTGATGCTGTATGGTTTCACTGTGTTTAGTTTCTTTGATGTGAGGCTTGAGTATTGATAGCAAATTACTTGTTTAATTTGTGGCCAGGCTCTCGGGCAGACAGCAAACTGGTTCAGTAGAGCTTTATCAGTTGAACCTGTGAAGGGTAATCTACGGTTGAGTGGGTATTCTGCATGTGGTCAAGATGGAGGCGTACAACTTCCGAGGGAATATGTCGAAGGTTTCTTTCTTTGCAAAAGGCCATAATGTATAAAGTGACGTTTGCCAGCATGTTATAGAAAGCAACTCTAATTTTCTTTTCATCTTTTCAGAGGGCATTGCCAGCGCAGATTTAGTTCTTCTAGTTACTACAAGGCCGACTACAGGAAACACCCTAGCTTGGGCTGTGGCATGTGAACGCGATCAATGGGGTCGTGCTATTGCTGGTATGAGCTTGTATTTGAATGTCTCAAACTCTTGCTATGCATTTTCCTGATCATAGTTTCAGAAGGATGCGCTATTTATACTATCCTCGTGCAAGCAGGACATGTTAATGTTGCACCCCGCCATTTGACTGCTGAGGCAGAAACTTTACTTTCTGCTACACTGATCCACGAGGTGAGTATATAATGGCTACATTCTTTCAAAGTTAGGAGGGTAGCCTTTTATGTAACCCATGTATTTTACTTTGATAGGTTATGCATGTTCTTGGGTTTGATCCCCACGCCTTTTCTCATTTCCGGGATGAGAGGAAAAGAAGGCGTACTCGGGTATGTACACTTACCCTACAATCAGGAGATTCAGCATTAGATGCTTTTCTTTTCTTATGTATTTCAGATTTAACCTTCTTTTTTACCAAAGAAATTTCAAATTCATAGTAGCGATTCTGGAAGTCAATTTCAGTTGCACTTCATCGTTCTAAAGGAAATTTTGCTGACACTATCTTAATTCATTTACAGACTACTAATTCTATTCGAATTTTCTGTGTCCCCAAGTATATTACAATACATATAGCCTAATGTTTTATTAATTGCTTATTCATTGTAATGATATTTGGCAGTCAACCAGCTATATAGCCTGCTTTATTTGTTCATATGTTTGTAGGTAACCGAACAAGTAACGGATGAAAAGCTTGGACGGATGGTAACAAGGGTGGTCCTTCCCCGTGTTGTAATGCATTCACGCTACCACTATGGGGTAGGGTGATCAATCTCTTTTTAGTGTGTTTTAAATTCATGGTACATGTGTTTGAGGAAAGAATGTTGTAATGACATTTCAGTGAGATATGTCCTGTGACCCCGGGCATAAGTGAGAAACACTAATTTTTTATTTATATTACTGCCAGGCATTCTCTGAAAATTTTACTGGTTTGGAGCTTGAGGAGGGTGGTGGACGTGGCACATCAGGTAATTCATTATTTTATGCTTTAACTGTATGAGTTACTTTGTTGGACACTCAGTTGTTTACCTTTTGTCTTTCAACATCATATGATTACATAGTAAATTGCATTTTTGGGCATTGACAGGAGTCTTAATGATTAATCCTATATTTTAGTGTTTGGTTGCGTGGAGTAGTGTTGAGCCTCTGAAACCTTATCTGTTGTATATTGTTGGAACTTGGACTGAATGGTTGCATTAGTTTTGATATATTCCATCATTTTCATGCACTTCAATATTAAGCTGTTCCTGTTTCTAATTGGTTAAATAATACAAATGCACCACAGGATCTCATTGGGAGAAAAGGCTTATGATGAATGAGATAATGACGGGCTCAGTTGATACCAGATCAGTGGTTTCTAAAATGACGCTTGCTTTGCTCGAGGACAGTGGATGGTACCAGGCCAACTACAGCATGGCAGAACGTCTTGACTGGGGTCGGAACCAGGGAACAGAATTTGTGACTTTCCCTTGCAATCATTGGAAGAGTGCATATCATTGCAACTCAACACAGCAATCTGGATGCACATATAACAGGGAGGCTGAAGGTTATTGTCCGATTGTTAATTATAGTGCAGATCTTCCTCAATGGGCTCGATATTTTCCTCAAGCTAATAAAGGTGGTTTTTGTTCTCTCTTAATGTAACCCATGCTTTTCATTTTTACCTTTATGGTTTCACATACTTAAGCAGGCATAACTCAAATGGTTTATGAGTAATTGCTTTCAGATTCCTGGTGGTTCATACTCATTGATCTAGTGAAACAATGTATTATATCTCATTAATCTTTTTTCATTTCTAGTTCTGTTTTGTTGTTTTCATGGTGTAGGTTGTCATTTATGTTTGTAGTGATGTCAATTGACATCTATTCGGGTGTAATTAATGGTCTTGATAGACTGACTCTACATGATGCACTTTGTTTTCCTCTTTTATACTCTTTTACCAAAGATAAGATGGTCCCTCTTGTTTGCTGTTGTCTTATCAGTTTCTACAATGAAAACTATGATGTACAGAGTTTATCTTCTCTATGATGGAATTTTTCTTGTAGCCTAGCTGAGCATGAGTGGGGAAAATTTGAAGGTATAGAACTTTTCAACCCCGCATGTCTTTTTACTATGTTTTTTCTTGCTCCTGCAGGCGGTCAATCATCACTGGCTGATTATTGCACTTATTTTGTACCCTACTCGGACGGTTCATGTACAGACACTAACAGTGCTAGGGCACCTGACAGGATGCTGGGTGAAGTTCGGGGGAGTAATTCAAGGTGAGAGTTTACTCCTCCTAATTTATTTTAGATAGAGAGGATGTTGAGAATCAGATGATAAATTTTCCTATATCCTTGCATATAGGTGCATGGCCTCATCACTAGTACGTAATGGGTTTGTAAGGGGTTCAACTACCCAAGGAAACGGTTGTTATCAGCACAGATGTGCAAACCGCAAATTGGAGGTAGAGTTTGTGAAATGATGTGATTCTCATAATCTCAGTTACCGATACTTTTGGTCTGTGGTTAATTTCGGATTTAAGAGTGGCTTTTGTTATGTTTTCCTATAAACTTAAAAGTAGTCATTGTTTTAGTTTCTTGAATATTGTATTTTCACATTAATAATTATTATCAACTTTGAAAGGTCATCTCGCTGTCGATTTCCAACTTTTAAAACAACTTGATATGTGCTGTTCAATATGATTTCAAGTAATTTGTTGATGTTTTCCCAGGTTGCTGTGGATGGAATTTGGAAAGTGTGTCCTGTAAATGGCGGACCTGTTCAATTTCCAGGCTTCAACGGTAATGACACAATTTTATGTGGAGTTACAGTATTGTATTCATGGAATCTAATATTTTTTTTCTATATGTTGTATGTGAACACCCTTTCTGCATTCTAATTTGGTAGTATGTATACTCTAGGTGAGTTGATCTGCCCTGCTTAC
This sequence comes from Hygrophila difformis, assembly GCA_030278955.1. Lineage (NCBI taxonomy): Eukaryota > Viridiplantae > Streptophyta > Magnoliopsida > Lamiales > Acanthaceae > Hygrophila > Hygrophila difformis. The sequence goes on along the minus strand of JAOANR010000014.1, from coordinate 6,863,770 downwards.
CATGAGCTCTGCAATGTTGATCCAGTGCCAGCATCATCAGGTCAATGCCCTGGTTCATGTAATTTTAATGGTGATTGTGTTGATGGAAGATGTCGCTGCTTTTTGGGATTTGAAGGCCATGATTGCAGCCAGCGTGCGTGCCTTAACCTTTCTTCATAACAGTGATTATGAGACTCTCTGTCAATTTATCCTACTGCATAAACCTTTTCCTGGAACAGTTACAACTTGAATCACTATCAATTTACCCTACTCTGTGTTCTCATTCATATACAGGTTCTTGCCCCAACAATTGCAGTGGCCATGGAGAATGCCTTAAATATGGTGTTTGTGACTGCAAACAAGGGCACACTGGGGCCGACTGCTCTACAGGTATTCCTTTTCTCAAGAGAAAAAATGGCGAGGCATGGATTAGATTTGTAGTAAATGTTAACGTCTTCAGGAGCCAACCAAGAAGGCTGTATATATTTTCTGAGGAAAAGGATTTCGTGTTGCATTCAAAATGATATTATTCTGTGTGGTATTCTGCAGCAATTTGTGATGAACAATGCAGTCTCCATGGTGGCGTCTGTGACAACGGTGTGTGTGAGTTCCGCTGCTCTGACTATGCAGGTTACACTTGCCAAAACAATTCAATGCTTCTCCCAAGTCTGTCCGTCTGTAAAGATGTCTTGGAGAAGGACATGTTGGGACAACACTGTGCGCCTAGTGAACTGAGTGTCCTCCAACAGCTAGAAGAAGTAGTCGTGATGCCCAACTACCACAGATTATTCCCTGGAGGTCCTCGCAAAATTCTAAATTACATCCGAGGAAGAGACTGCGATGGAGCTGCCAAGCGATTAGCATGTTGGGTAAGTTACTTTTTTTATTGACTACAATTACATAATACTACACCAGACCTGAATCAACGCAAGCATCTTTTTCAGTTCAATTGGTTATTCTTGACAAACTTAACCTGCACAATATATTCAATGCTTATCATGTGTTCCCTTCAAATACTTGATCAGATATCCATCCAACAGTGCGATGACAGCGACAACCGGTTAAGGGTATGCCATTCTGCATGCCAATGGTACAACCTGGCCTGTGGAGCTTCGCTCGACTGCTCGGACCAAACCCTCTTCAGCAATGAACATGAAGAGGAAGGTTTATGCACAGGATGGGGTGAACTGACTTCTTGGTTGTAACAGTAATTGAGTGAGGTGGCTTTGATGATCCATCTCTCAAGTGGTTCATTGTGTAAATTATAGGAAACATTAGTTTCTAAATATTTTTTGTGCTAGGTTTCTGTAGAATGTAGAATTTTTATTTTTGTTCCCATCCCATAAGTGTTTGGAGAAGAATGGGTGGGAATGAATTTATTGAGGTTCTGGCTTTCAAAGAAAGTCCAGACTTTAGGGAAAGGGGATTAAAACGGTAGAAGAAAATTGCAGAGAAGAAACAATATGTAAGTTTTAGGCCTAAGGCCTTCTCATCATGAAATGCAGTTAGTGTTTTTTTTTACTCTCTGCTAATTGCCATTTGCCATGCCTCTACTCTACTGCTTTGTTTTTGCTTCTTTAGGGATAACACACACTCTACAACACAATACATGAATGGATTAAATATGCACTTTCTTGACCTGTTGAGAACATCTCAGGCCAGTATATTAAATGCTGTTTGTGTATTGAGTTGTTTTGTGCTCCATATGTAATGTGGGGTGTCTGTTTTGGGTGTAGTCACCAGTCCTCATTCAAAATGAAGTCAGATGTTCTTTGCAAGATGTAAGAATAAGAACAGACAAGATAGCCTCAATAGGCCTCTCATTGACAACTTTCTCAAAATGTTCTTTGCATTTACCATTCAGCAAACCTTGAGATCTACTGCCATGGTCTAGACATCATTATCAGTTCATCATATTTTTCAACCATTGAGACATTACATCACTTACTATATATTCAACATTCAATACAAGATGATAAGATTCAGAGGCTATTTAATGCCACAGCGACAGAACAAGCAATATGAATGAATACTGAATTAGCACTTGATCATTTCACATCTGTCCTGATGGAGACACCCCACCTATCTTAAAGTTAAAAATTCATTTTTTAGTCTCTTATCAACCAAACAAATCCTTCCCATCTTAACTCTGCAAAACATGGCAATTGTCCATTTACAATGATTTCTTTCTGCAAATAGTACTGAAAACAGGTGAAGGTCTGAAATTGAAACGAGTAGCACAGACAAGGTACAGACAAGTTAAGCCTACATAAAATTTAAACCAAATAGATGAGAAGAAGGTGAGATAAATGAAGATACCAGTGAGGCCAATCACTACTGCAAAGTTGAATACGCATTTTACGGTTGAGAGTTCCTGTTCGGTCCCTTGATTGGGAAAATGGCCATTAACTACGAAGTCCGTTAGCAGCTGATCTTTTAACTGGAATGCATTCATCAGCCAGGCTGCAGCCCCGTCTTCAGGTGAAGAGATTTCATCTAGAGGGATACGTCTAATGTGCATGTGTACTTCAGAAGGATCCACGCCGAATACATTGTCCATGAAAGTAGGGCGTCGGTTCTTGTATGCAATAGTTACATCATAAACTACACATAAAGAAGGGAATGTTATGAGCTGTGAGATTAATTCAAGTAGCAGTTTTTCAATTGATATTATGATGGAAATGCTGGCAAAATTGATCAGAGCATTCAAAACTACTTTGATTGTTGTATCTAGTTTTATGTACTTCACAGAAAGAAATCGTGCGTGTTTCCATCTGAATCACATCCAATTCACAAAAGAATAGGAAACAAGAATATTGAACAGGGTACAACGAAAATGGGGACAGAACAGGGCATCGATGCCTGAAAAAAGATTCACATTCCATTCACCACTGTGGAGCTCAAACATATTTTACTAGTCCAGGCTAACTAATCAACTAGGGAAATGTCGAAGAAATATCCATCATGCTAAAAGAAAGGTATACCGAGATGCCAATACGTGACTTGCTTGAGTTTTTAAATAATGCAGGCGCATCCAACATTTACCACATAAAGTTTATTGAGCTAAAGTATTCAATATACTAATTAGGAGTAATTTATCTCAGAAACCAAGAGCAGTTTATTATAGATCAAGATTCAAGATGATAGCCTAAGTAGTGTTAGTAGGATGTCGTGCCAAGCATTGAGATCTTTTAATGAGCGACATGAATATTCAGAATAAGTACCTGCATCCAAGGAGCCCCTCAGAATCTCCAAGCAAGTAACGAAACCCCTTGTTTTCGGAAGCAGCACATTTTTGAGTACCGGCAATCCATTTTCATTAGCAAACTTCTGGCTTTTAGTGCACTTCTCTTCACTGTACAGAAATCAAGAGAGCTTCATGTCATAATTCAGATGGAACAAGTTCCAAGTCATTATTAGATTAAACCATTATTGAAAATCTGATTATTTGAGTGACACAAAATCTGAATCACAGCTGATACACAATATAAAGCCTATAAAGATACTAATCATGAAGGCATAAAATTAGTATGGAAAAAGAAGAGATGAGATGTTACGTATAGTCGGTTCCTTCGGGGAAAACAGCAAGCCACAGAGGATCTCGACGATCACTAAATGTTGAAACCATTTCATGCATAACTGATTCATCAACTTCCCAGTTTCTGTGCACCGGAATGAATTCCAATATGTGAAATCCCCAGCCAAAAATCGGCAGCTTCATCAAGCTGTTCTTGAGAACATATTTTATGTATCCTAAGCACCCTTTCCTAATTGCTAGATCCCACAGATACATCCAATCAACTTCAGTTCTGTGGTTTGCAATTATTAAAACACGCTCTTCAACCGGAACACTATCTCCAGAGAACACAACTCTAGTTTTGTTGATTTTTTCAAACAAAAATGGCCATAACCCAAGCCATAAACCGAAAAAGAAGGACGATGTTTTTCTACTGTAATGTACACTAAAGAGGCGAACAATCACAGAAGCTGGAGGAACAAAATACACCAAGAACATAGACGCAGTTAAAAGATACACAGCTAAACATATCACACCCCTGAAAATCCTAAAAGGAGTCAACTGGAAATGCTTTAATTCCTCGGTGGAGTCGTGGGACTCGCCGTTGATTACTTCCTTCGTCATGCTAAGATGACCTTAGGGCAAAAACACCAGGGTGATATAGCTTGTATCCACTCAAGAATATTCTTTGCTTCGTTCCACTATCTTGATCGATCCAAAGATGAATCAAGAGTCAAGACCAATGCAGCAATACAATGTTCCTCATCTAAAACAGGAAATAAATACATTCAGCCAACAGAACCAGAAATAAAGTGTATTAAAGTTCTTGAGCAGAATTGCAAGTTTACCATTAAGTAACAAACTCCAATCCGCAAGAAAAGAACACCCTTTTGGGATTCTTGCACAATTTTGCGCATAATTTATTTTGCAGAAATCTATAACAAGTAACGAATTGTATTTTCTGAACTCGCTACAACTATGGAAATGTTCAGCTTCTTTGAATAACACTCACTCAACCAAGACAGTTTCTTTCCGTTAAGGACTAATGACACAAACTTTCCAGATTCATCAATCTCAACCCAAAATCAGATCTTGAAATGTAAATCACAAATCCATCCAAGATCTCGAATTTATTGCAGAAATTACCGAGGTAGAAAGAAATGAATCCAATCGTAAATCGTACCGGATGCATGGTGGAAGCAATCGGGCGGCAATACAACAGGAATACGTGTATTGATTGCGGGTAACAACAGAATAGGAATCGGGAGTTGACCTAGTGAGCAACACAAGTGGATGGAAATGAAGAGCTGGCAGCAGCAGAGGGCAGAATCCGAATCAGAATCACAGGAGGACAATTCGAGAACAGGGAAACAGGGAGTGAATGAATGATTCGATTCGGGGCTAAAGGAGTGCAGCTACTATCGAGCAAGGAAGTTAAGGAAGGAAAAACATGGAGGTTTGACCGTGGGCAGAGGCGACAAGGGAAGACAACGGAAATAAATCTGCTACCATGGAACCTTCCTTTCTTCAACGTTAAGCCATCTCTTCTTCTCTATGCTACTAGTAGAAGTATTTATTATGTAATCTAATCTGTTGTCGGAGACAAATTAACATCTTTTTCCATTTTCAAGGAAATTTTATTTAATTTTTGTGTCTAAAAATTTTAACCAGAATGCTTGAATTTTCCATAAATGTTCCTTTTATTTTTATTACTTTTTTCTTTTTTCATATCTTGCATGTAAAGATGTAATACTAATTACTACTCCCCGTTTCTAAATAGTTGTTTCTTTCAGCTCAATTTCAATAAGCAAGATATGTATTAATTAATTCATAGATTTCCATTTTAACCCTTCAACTAAACCATTTCGTAATAAATGTCAACAAATAGCATTTATATAAAGTAAATGCCAATATAGTAAAAACATAACATAACTAACTACCTAAAACTATCTAAAAATGACAACTATTGTGGAACATTTTTTCATCTCTAAAAAGACTATTATTTAAGAATGGAGGGAGTAGTATTTAATGTTTTTTGCTTTGTTTTTTTTTTTTTTTATAAACATTGACACATGTGTATCGGCAAAGGCGTATGGGAGCCCAAGTCACAAATTACAAACTACAACGGGAAATAAAGGGGAGGGATATGAGACTGGATGGGAATCGAACTCCCAACCTATGGTTGGAAGGCAGGGAACATGACCACTTGAGTCAAGTCTCATTCCCTATTTTTTTGCTTTGTTAGATGACTCAATTTAAAAAAAAAAGAATTAAAGATAGAACAATCATAAAATAAAATCAAAACAAGGTGTTAAATATATCTTCTAATTTCCTATTAATTATGGAAAAAATCTTAATGGATCCAAATATCATTAATATTAGAAATGGAAATTAACAAGTACAGTAATAAGTTACAATTATTATTATTACTAGATTTTTCACCCGCGCTCCGCGCACGGGTATTAATTTTTTAAATATAAAATGATAGATATTATTATTTTAGTGTATTTATGAAAACAATATTTCTAATAAAATATAATTTCTATTATCTTTTTCTTAAGTGATAGAAGAAATAAATTTTTAATTTTTTTTCATAATACATATACCACAGTATAATTCAATTTTTTATGCAAATAAAATATAAATAGAAAAACTAATCCATTATAAATACTATATGTATAATTAAATTGATTAAGTACTTTAAAATTTTCGTTTTTCTAATTGACTTTAATTACCCGCAAAAATATGTTGATGGTATATATTATATTTATACAAAAGGAACAAAGGTAGTATTAAAAATTATTGACTTTAATTACCAGCAAAAATATGTTGATGGTATATATTATATTTATACAAAAGGAACAAAGGTAGTATTAAAAATTATGCATGTAGATTAATGACATTAATTTTTTTGTACATAAAGTAGTATACTGAATTTTTATTACTCATGAAATACTTTTTATTTTATTTTATGTATAATATGTAGTTTTTCAGAAAATAATTTACAATAAAAATTTAAATTCTAATACTCCTAAATATTTTTAGTAATAATAGTATATACAGTATATTTATTTAAAGATTTGTTATGTATTTTCTTTACTGTTTAAACCCGTAATATATATATTTTTATAAAGAAAAATAATGATGACTTAAAAGGGCAATATAGGTATCACAATAAAATTGTGGTTTCAAGATTTATTTAATATTATGAATAAATGGTGGAGATTAACATATTTTCAATCCTACGGTCATGAAATTTTAGGATGAAGTGATTTTACTTTCTAAACCTTTGATATCTATCTTTATGAAAGATATGCACATCTTTGAGGTAAAATTACTATTTTAACCCATAACATATAATTTTTATAAATAGATTAATTATAACTTAAGAGGTTAATATAGTCAACACAATAAAATATGCTTCCAGGATTTATTATAGTATAGATTATTATTATTATTATTATTTGTTTTTAATAATATGAATATGGATATTTATAAATATTTTTTTTTTCCAGTCCCTTGCCAACACCCTTTCTGACTTTGCCACGGCGTCGGGCCTTCGGATTAGCACTCAGAAATCCATCGCGGTGGCCTCTGCGGATGTCACCGCAGTACACAGGGACTTATTTGAGCAGGCTACCTCAATTCCTTTTAAAGAAGAGCTGGGTAAATACCTTGGATTTCCAATTCATCATGGTAGGGCGCGAGTGGAGTCCTATAACTATCTCTTGGAAAAAATGGATCAACACATCTCATGTTGGGCTATGCGGCTGCTGAATAAAGCGGGCCGACTTACTCTAGCAAGGCACGTCCTGTCTGCAATCCCAACTTATCCTATGCAATTGGGTTGGCTGCCCGAATCCATTTGCAAAAAGATTGATAGTCGTGTTCGGACCTTGGTGTGGAAGGATAGGGCTGGCAGGGGCTTGAACCTTGTGAGATGGGAGTGTGTTGTGGAATAATAGAGCTATTAATTAAATAATAAAGAGAACACCAAAATTTAACGAGGTTCGGCACAAATATGCCTACGTCCTCCGGGCCCCACCGAACTATTATTTCACTATGAAATGAAATAATATTACAAAAAGGTTATAGGAAATAATCCTATACCACAAAACCCTCTCAACGAGAAACACTCACAAAGGCTAAAAACTACAATAGGAGAAGAGAGATCAAAGGCAAGCTTTTTGCTTGTGTTGGGATGTTCTTACAAATGAGTGGCCTTGGTATTTATAGGCACAAAATCCATCCACTCCACTAACTTCATCTACTACATTAAATTCATCAACTCCATTTTCTCCATTAGATTTGGATGCTCACTTCACAAATCTCCACCTTGGTGCATCTCAAATCACATTATCCCCTTCAAGGTTCTCTCGTCACGAAATTCGGTAGGACCTCCAAATGCGATTTTCAGCGCCAACTTAAAATTCTTGAGACATTAATCAAGTTCAAACAATATTCGAACTTGATACATGTTACAGCCTTCGTCAACATATCTGCGGGATTCTCGGTGGTTTTGATCTTTTGTACCTTGACTCCACCTTCTTCAATTATTTCCCGCACAAAATGGTACCGCACGTCGATATGCTTGGTTCTAGCATGATATACCTGGTTCTTTGCTAGATGAATGACACTTTGACTATCACAAAACACTGTTACATGTTTCTGACCAACTCCTAAGTCATCCAGCAATCCCTGTAACCAAATGGCTTCCTTAACAGCTTCTGTAATGGCCATGTATTCTGCCTCCGTTGTTGACAAAGCAACGGTTGACTGTAAGGTAGACTTCCAACTAACTGGTGCGTTTGCAAGAGTAAATACGTATCCAGTAGTTGATCGACGTTTATCCAGATCTCCTGCATAATCTGAATCACAGTACCCAACTATATGCTGACCAGTAACATTAGTCTTCTCAAATATCAACCCAATATCTAAGGTTTTCAAGATATACCTTAGAATCCATTTCACGACTTGCCAATGATCTTTACCGGGATCATGCATGTACCTGCTCACTACTCCAACTGCATGTGAAATGTCAGGCCTTGTACACACCATTGCATACATCAAGCTACCCACCGCATTTGAATAAGGAACCTTTGACATGTATTCTCGTTCCTCTTTCGTCTTCGGGCATTGTGAAGCACTAAGTTTGAAATGAGGAGCAAACGGTGTACTTACAGGTTTGGTTTTGTTCGTTATGCCAAACCGTTGCAATACTTTCTTCAGATATTGCTTCTGAGTCAAACTCAGAGTGCCCCTATTCCTATCTCTCGTTATCTCCATACCGAGAATTTTCTTTGCTTCACCGAGATCTTTCATTTCGAACTCCTTGCTGAGTTGAGACTTCAATCTGCTTATCTCTCCTCTATCTTTAGATGCAATTAACATGTCATCTACATATAGAAGAAGATAAATGAAAGATCCATCTTGTAGCTTACGGAAATATACATAATGATCAAAACTGCTCCTGGTGTACTTCTGGCCCATCATGAATTGTTCAAATCGCTTATACCATTGTCTTGGTGATTGTTTCAATCCATAAAGCGATTTCTTCAGTCTGCAAACCCAATCTTCTTTTCCAGCAACTTTATATCCTTCTGGTTGGGTCATGTAGATTTTCTCTTCCAAATCACCATGTAAGAATGCCGTTTTTACGTCCATTTGAACTAGTTCCAAGTCCAACTGTGCTACCAAGGCCAACAAAATTCGAATGGAGGAATGTTTTACAACAGGGGAAAATACCTCATTGTAATCAATTCCCTCCTTTTGAGCATAGCCTTTGGCTACCAATCTTGCCTTATAGCGCACGTCATTCTTTTCTGGAAATCCTTCTTTCTGAGCATAGACCCACTTGCAACCAATTGCCTTCTTTCCCTCTGGGAGTTTAGCTAGCTTCCACGTGTGATTTGCTTCAAGGGAATGCATTTCCTCGTCCATGGCTTTCTTCCACTTTTCTTTCTTCGGACTAATTTTTGCATCAAGAAAAGTTTGTGGTATACCTTCTTCAATAACAGGAAGTGCATAGGCCAGCATACATTCGAATCGAGCAGGTCTCCGAATTTCTCTTCTTGGCCTCCTAATTGCAATTCGTAAATCTTGTTGCTCCTGAGGTTCTTGGGTTAAAACCTCACTTTCACTGGGCTCTTCTTCGGTACTTGGACCATCGTTTTCTATTGGTTGACCATCTACCTCTCTGGTTGTAGATGTCTGAAACTCCACCTGTTGAGGATAATGCTCCACCTGCTGAGGAGTACTATCCGCCTGCTGCTTGGTTACCTTATTCAACATTATTGATTCGTTGAACGTAACATCCCTGCTAAAGATCACCTTTTTCATCTCCGGGCACCATAGGTGATATCCTTTGACTCCCGAAGATATCCATACGAAAACAGCTTTTCTCGCCCTCGGATCCAGCTTTGATTCTTTCACGTGATAATAAGCAGCGGAACCGAACACACGTAAAGAATCATAATCATTTGCAGGTTTGCCAAACCATGCCTCCAAAGGTGTCTTGCCTTTAAGAGCAGTTGATGGTAGTCGATTGATTAGATGGCTCGCATATGTCACCGCTTCAGCCCAGAACTGCTTGCCCAAATTAGCATTGGACAACATACACCGAACTTTCTCCAACAATATTCGGTTCATCCGTTCAGCCACACCATTCTGTTGTGGCGTGTCCCGCAAAGTGAAATGTCGGGAAATACCTTCCTTCTTGCACAAGTCGAAAAAAGGGTCATTTCGATATTCTGTGCCGTTATCGGATCGAAGCACTTTAATCTTCCTCCCGGTCTGGTTCTCCATCATGTTATTCCAAGTGAGGAATTTCCCGAATGCTTCATTTTTTGTTCGCATGGGATATACCCATACTCTCCGGGAAAAGTCATCAACAAACGTTACAAAACAATGGTTTTCTCCCAAAGAAGCCGTCTTGGTAGGTCCCCACACATCTGAGTGAATGTAATCCATAATGCCTTTAGTGTTATGGATTGCTGTTCCGAACTTCACCCGCGTTTGCTTTCCCAGAACACATTGCTCGCAAAATTGAAGTTTGCAAGTCTTTGCACCCTTCAATAATCCTTGCTTTGCCAGAGTCTGCAAGGATTTTTCCCCAGCATGCCCAAGCCTCATATGCCATAGCTTGGTCATTTCCTCTTCCTTGTCTGCTTCTGATACTGCTGCTGCAATGCCAACCATTGTATTTCCCTGGAAGTGGTATAAGATATTTTTCCTTATATCTTTCATGATGACAAGTGCTCCCGAGATCACTTTCATAATCCCATCCTGAATGTTGATGGAGTGGCCTTTGGCTTCCAAGGCTCCCACTGATATGAGGTTCTTGGCAAATTTCGGTATGTACCGAACTTCCGTCAGCACCTTGGTTGTTCCATCGTGGTTCTTCAGATATACTGAGCCAACTCCAGCTATCTGGCAATATCCGTTGTTGGCTAGGTAGACAACTCCACCGTCAACACTTTCAAGGTTGACAAACCACTCCTTCCTGGAACACATGTGGAATGAGCATCCGGAGTCTAGCAACCAGCCGTCAGTGCTAGTTACCGATGAGGCACAAGCTAAGGAAAACTCTGACTCATCACTATCAGCAACACAGGCCTCTGCAACCGCTTTCCCCTTTTTCTTTTGCAACTTAGGACAGTCTTTCTTCCAGTGTCCTTTCTCGTGACAAAGGATACATTCGTCTTTTGCCACTCTGCTTCTTGACTTGGATCTGCCTCTTCTGTCCGACTTGTACTTTTGGCTACGACCCCGAACGATATGGGCTTCACCAGTCGAACTTCTGTGTTCTAACTTATCTTTCTTCCTGATCTCGTTAGAATACAAGGCAGTGGCAACTTCTTTAAAAGATATCGTTTCTTTTCCAGTCAGCATACTAACAATGATATGCTCGTATTCATCGGGGAGCGAAGCTAACAGTATCAGCGCCTTGTCGACGTCATCTATCTTCTCGTCAAGATTCAATAAGTCGGTGACCAAAGAATCGAATCTTGTTATGTGTTCATTCATCGTGGTACCGGGCAAATATTGGAATCGATACAGCTTCGTCTTCATGTAGAGCTTGTTCTCCGTGCTCTTTTTCATGAATTTATCCTCCAGTTCTTTCCACAGTCTGTGCGCCATCGTCTCTCTCATGAGTGGATACTTCTGCTCCTTTGAGAGACATAGCCGAATTGTACCACACGCAAGGCGGTTGATCCTCGTCCAGTCTTTATCATCAACACCATCTGGTTTGGTTTCTTCAAGTGCCCCATCCAGCTCCTGCTGGTACAAGATGTCCAACACCTCGCACTGCCACATACCAAAATTATTGGTACCGTCGAATTTTTCGACGTCAAATTTGGCATTTGAAACCATCGTCTGTGATGACGATGTCACCAACGGCTTCGGATCTGAAGTTGACATTTCACCGGACCTATCAGCCATTTCTGCTTCAAAGTTTAATTAATAGCTCACAAACGGTAGCTCAACCGAGATGCGTTTCTGTTGTGGAAGATCAGCTTAGCTGCGACCACAGAGCATACTATGCAACCAAGGCTCTGATACCAATTGTTGTGGAATAATAGAGCTATTAATTAAATAATAAAGAGAACACCAAAATTTAACGAGGTTCGGCACAAATATGCCTACGTCCTCCGGGCCCCACCGAACTATTATTTCACTATGAAATGAAATAATATTACAAAAAGGTTATAGGAAATAATCCTATACCACAAAACCCTCTCAACGAGAAACACTCACAAAGGCTAAAAACTACAATAGGAGAAGAGAGATCAAAGGCAAGCTTTTTGCTTTTGCTTGGGATGTTCTTACAAATGAGTGGCCTTGGTATTTATAGGCACAAAATCCATCCACTCCACTAACTTAATCTACTACATTAAATTCATCAACTCCATTTTCTCCATTGGATTTGGATGCCCACTTCACAGAGTGCATCGCGAAGCCTAAGAAGTGTGGTGGCTTGGGGCTTCGTAAAGCACGTCAAACGAATATCGCTCTCTTGGGTAAACTGGTTGATGATCTTATTCATGGCAGCAATAAGGTCTGGACCAGGGAGCTTCAGAGCAGGTATTGCCCAGCGGGTCTTATGGCAAATGACATTCCTACGGCGGGATCTTTTGTGTGGAGAAGTATCCGCAAGGCTTTTCTTAAATTGAAAGGAGGATACTCTTTCAGGGTGGGCGATGGAACTAGTTCGCTTTGGTTTGTACCATGGTTTCGGGACTCGGCATTAGGGCCTCAGGTCCCCTTTATTGATATCCATGATTTAGACATGCGGATCTCTGATGCTATTGATGGTAGACAATGGAATCTCTCCCCTCTGTATACCCTCCTGCCAGCTCAATTGAAAGAGGATATCCTCCAAAATCCGCCACCATGCCTGCATCCACGAAGCACTGATGGCTGGTTATGGAGGTCTTCTATCGATGGGTCGTACTCAGCTAAGGCAGGGTATGTTTTTCTATTGGGCTCTGACAGTTCTTCTAAAGGGTGGAAATGGCTTTGGGACTCTTACTTTCCTGAGAAAGTGTGCATTTTGCTTTGGTGCATTTCAAATAAGGCGGTCCCATGTAACTCCCTCAGATTTCGTAGAAACCTGGTTAGCTCACCCCTATGTAGTATATGTGGGACGGATGAAGAAAATTGGAGTCATGCCCTATTTTTTTGCCCCTGGGTTGCTGCTGCCTGGTCTGGCATTGGGCTGGATATTCCTCAGGATTTGGGTAACTTGGAGAAAGATGATATTCGTCTCTGTTTGCTGGGTATGTTCCGACATTTTGGTAACTTATTCATTGCCGCTCTGTGGGTATTCTGGGTGGAGAGAAACCTCCGCACGTTTCAGGGGCGTGCTTCGAGTCATCACCTTACTCAACGTCAGGTGTTGCATCTTAAAGGAAACCTGGACGCAGCCAGGCCTGCTCCGGCGCATAACCAAACTCATCCACGTTTGGTCCTTTGGGATATGGGTGATTGGAGGGGTGTCTTCATTCATTCCGACGGATCAGTTCTTGGGAATGGAGGTCGCTCTGGCTATGGTGTGGTGGTGCGTGATGCTGATGGCTCGTGGATAGGTGGGGTTTCGGGCTTTCTTGGTAAGGTGTCGGTGCTACAAGCAGAAATGAAGGGTATCTTGGAGGGTCTCCTCTTGGCCAAAGCAAAGGGCTTCATGGAAGTGGTCGTCCGGTGTGATTCCCGCCATGCACTCAGTTTAATTAGTGCCCGGGCAGATCCGAAACACTGGCTTTCGGCTTTGGTTGCTAAGATTCAAGATGTTCGTGATACTTTCTCCACATGTCGCTTCGAACACATTCTGCGGGAAGGGAACGGAGTGGCTGATGGTCTCGCAAGGTTGAGAGCTCAAAGTGAGTTGTTTTATACCACCTGGGCTTTCCCTCCGGATTCTATAAAGCCTCTCTTGGCGGCGGATGCAGCGGGGACCTGGTTTCTGAGGCAATAATTTTTGCCATGGGTTCCTAATTTTCTTGTTTGGCAGATTGCCTTTTTTCCTTTTCTTTCTTTGTATTCTTTTTTCCTAGCCTCTTCAGGCTGTCAAGCAGAAAAAAAACGATTCATTTGTGATGGAGAAAAGAAGTAATGCTTTTAAGTGTTCACCTGGGAAAAAACTGTAAATAGGATTTGAAGACAATATTCACTTCAACTGTGAAAATGGATCCTAAAAATCTTCATACATTCTGATGATGGGAGGGTGGAATAAGGCAGACTTTGGTGCGCATTGATACGGCGTTGTGGTGGCATGCAGTTGGATTAAAGGCGGGATGCTTGGGGGGACACCTTCATAGGCAGATCCACTTACAACTCGAGGGTGACACGAGATACCACTCAAATTGATAAAATTGCTATTTTAAGCTAAAAAAGTTTTTCGATTTGTCTTGATTTGAATTTGTGCAACCACTGAATTTTTTGTGGTGATACCACTATAATCAATTATAACCTAGTCTTTTTCAATAGTTTTTGTATTTTAACAGGTTTGCTGCGTGATTGATTATCGAATGGAGAGGCCTTGCGTTTAATTAATGGGAAACGGTGTCGGTCACATTATTGGTTGGCTGCTCATTTAGCCAAGATTGATGATCTTATTAGGGGTTCCTTTAATGTTTGTCGCTTCCAACATATTCTATGCGTGAAGGTAATGAGGGCTGCTGATTATCTTGCAAAGTGAGGAGTTGAGGATGAATTGTTCTTCACAACTTGGACATTTACCCTTCTAACAATCTCAGATCTATTCTTGCGGCGGATGCGGCGGACACTTATTTTTAAAAGCTCGTTGAGTTTGTAGTTGCTTGATACTTGATTGTATTTTTCCTTTTTAATTTTTCGCTTATCTTCAACCCCAAAAAAAAGAAAAAAAAAAAAAAAAAGAAAAAAACCGCTTCCCTAACCCCCTATACACAATTATTAGTATATCACTTCAAACACACATTATAAAATGATGTATGTATCGAATGTGGATAAAAAAAAATTACAATCATAGAATAGTTTTTAGTTTCATGTTTGGTTGTCTTCCTCAACTTTGAATTACTTCATCTTTAAAAAACAAAAAAAATTACCAAGGGTTATTAACAATTTAATTTAGTTCAAGCAAAAAAAACAATTTATTTTAGTACTCCCTCCGTCTGATTTGAAACGTTCTATTTGGTTATTTTACATTGTTCATTATGCATGTTTGACCTAAATTTTTGATGCAGTTATATAAAAAAATATAATCAAGTACGATATTGTTAGATTCATCTTTTCGCATAGTTTTAGAAAATACTCGTATATATTTTATAATTTTTACTTATCTATATTTTAAAATATTAACTGTTAAAAAACACTGCACTGCATGTCCAAAAGTTTTCTATCGTTTCAAATGAGAAAGAGATAGTATTAGTGAGTAGTCCAATGCCAGTTTAACTTAATAGGCACTCAATGTACCAAAAAAATGAATTGCATTTATGATAACTGTCCTGTAGACAAATTAAATGAATAATACACCCCATATATATCCATATGGTCCACACTCCAGAATCATCAACTCAACTTAATTACTAGGATGGATATATGGAATGTAGAAATTAGAATAAAATCCAGAGTCCAAGATGTGAATCATTGTGCCTCCAAATAATTAAATTATTCAATCATTGTAAAATTGAAGTGATTCAAAAATGAAGTTCTGAATAATTTTCTGACGTGTGAGGACTTAAACAATTCAAAATTACTCCCTCCGTATTCAAAAGTTTATTACGGACTCACTTTTCATGCTGTCCAATGCACATTTTAAACCATTAATAACTCAAATATGGTACAAGTAAAAATTCTAAAAGTTCTATATTTAAAAACTACACGACGAGACGAATCTAACAAGATCTCACATGACTATATTTTAACTTGTATAACTATGATAAAATTTTAAGTGAAAGTCTGTGTGTAAATAGTAGTAACATCTAACCAAATGTCAAAAACATAACAATACGAGAGGAAGTATATTTTTACTATATTTAATCTATTTAATTGATTAATTAAGTAGGTGTTTTTCGGGTTCGAGCCTTGTGTATGCAAAAAACTGCTTTGGGAGAGGCGCCCTTAATTGCCCTTACAGATTCTCGAGGGATTAGTCTTGGGTCCAATGCGGCCTGGGATACCCTGGTATTCACCTAAAAATTAAGTAGGTGTTTTAATTTATTAGTAGTACAATATTGGTAGGGCCGTGGGGGCCTGAGTTTGTTTCAATATATAGTAGTAGTATTATAATAATGCATTTGTAATGAATATGCCAACCTGCCTATGCTTTATTGCAGTGGCCCATCAGGCATCAACATTCAACACAGACACAACCTTGGTTTGTTTACACTTGTCTACATAGTTCATTTTAGTTATTTATTTTGGAAGAATAATAATAATAATAATAACAACATATGGTTGGGCAAATCCAAGAATCATGGGCATGTATTGGAGACACAACTTTTGAATCACTACAAAGGAAAGCTTTTTGCCTTTTTTTATTATGCAGACCACATACGGCTGAAAGTTCACCATGATCTACTCTCCAATGTTGAAACTCTGCTCTGTCTCTTCAAACTTATTAGTACTTAATTGGTATTTCGGTTTTTTGATAAAAAAAAAAAAAAGAATACATAAAGTTCTGAATTATTTTATAGTAATAATTAATTTTTATATTTTAATATAATTTCAACACATTTAAGATAAATATTATTAAAAAACAAACACAATTTACAGTAGTATAGGGAAATGTTAGTACTATTTAAAAACAAAACACAATTATGAATCATACTCAACCATTACATTATTTCATCCAAACAAAATGAATAGTAACAATAATACTTGGACAACACCAATGTTTCTCTCTCTTGCCTAGATGGTAAATAAAAGTACTGAGAATCATCTAAAATAACACATTTTAGTAACTTACTGCATAAAGAGTACTAACTGATATATATGGAAAAAAATCCCCTATGTATTATTATTAAAAAAAAATAAAAAAAATAAAAAAATAAAATAAAATCCAAGTATTATTATATTTTCTTGGGTAAGCAAATCTAAGTATTATGGGATGAGGACTTAGCCCAAGTGGTTAAGTCCTTTGACTTCTAACGGAATGTTGGAGGTTCGATACCCACCGGCCCCCTATCCATCCCTTTTATTCCCCTTTCTAATTGTGTGACATGGGCTCCCACCACCCTTTTCCCAGGCCTTTAATGGCTCCTCCAAAAAAAAAAGTATTATATGAAATTGAGATATATCACCATTCAAATAAAAATAAATGTGTTGAGATACATTATCTTCACAAGTTCTGTCGACCTGCCAAAGTGTTAGAGATACATTTTCAACAGCTGCACCATAAATAGTAGTTGCTGCTATGCAAGTAAACCCACACTGCAGAGCTGTGAGTCTCAAAAATAGCCCCTATAACTCAACTATGATCGTAATTCTGGACTTCCAATATATATATATATATATATATATATATATATATATTTTTGGTGAATTTCCGGGTATCCCCATGCCTCATAGGCCTAAGATTAGTCCCTCGAGAATCTGGTGAGCATTGAACGACTTCATAGTCTGTTGCTTTCGTCAATCTTTTCAATGCAGTAGGCAACAAGTGCTGTTACATTTGGGTGAGAAACAAAATGTCCCAATCTCGGACAAGAAATCCTTTTTCTTTTACCTCATAGTCTGTTACTTTCGTCAATCTTTTGACCTGCCATTGCTTGCCCATCTTCAAGAATTCCTCTGTAGTCTGTACACCTCTGCATATCCTCCTTTCACCAGCGAACATATAAATATATACTAATAATTTGATACTAGGAAAGTCGGAGAGACATAGAGAATGATCCATAGACCCATCAACACCAACTTAATCAATGGGTTGGTTAGTGTTGAAACCTAAAAACTCAAGTCCCATCAGCAACAGTATAGTGAAACAACACTAAGTTGCAAGTGTTAGAAACTGACCAATACTATAGAAACTGAAAGCAGATTTGCAGTAAGGCAGACTACTAAAATGTAAGAAATCAAACAATCAGTAAAAAATTTACTGGGAGAGCCCAATGAATACACTGAATACAAAACAAACAGAATTGAAATCTTGGTACCTGAATGCTTGCTGCTGTTACAGTGTCCAGGATATTATTTGTAGACTGTGTTCGGTCTAAAACATGAATATATATGAATCTAACACCGAGGTTTAAAAGAACAAGCCCCATTACAATCTGCCATGAAAAACATTGCGATGCATTTAAACATCAAATGCATAATTTATATGCTTATCTCCCAAGCGATTTGGAATAATATCTCCGTTCTCTGTCAAGATTTAAAAGCAGTTAAATGCTTCTTGAGCTCACCATATATGTATGGAAAAAAATATTCAAGAACTCTATGATGCCTTTAAAAATGGGCAGAGACCAAAGGGAACCGCCAAGAATTATGGACTTCATCATCACTTTTAACAACAGATTTTTTAAAAGACTCGATGGGTACAAGTATGGTTTAGCTAGCAATAGAAATCCTACACTAGAAGCATTAAAATCATTGTGGTGGTTATTACTCTTGGAACATCAAACAACAAAATGAGTCATGAACAGGTCTGGAATGGCAAAAAGTATTAAGAGAAACGTTGGAAAGCGAATTGAATACATACTGGAGGGGCATTATATGAAATTTCAAAGAGGCTTAGCAAAAGATAAACTCTGCACCTGAATTGCTTCTGGACTAGCAAAAGTCCAGGGGGAATTAGTGATCTGCACCAAGGCACAATCTTGCACTGTCTGAATATGGCATGGCTCAAAGTTTGCTTCTGCAACCAAATAGCAACTGTGAGTAGCGATTATCTGAACAATTAACCCAAAATCCAAAAAGTATAATGAAGTTTCAAGAGCAAGAAAAGTAATATTAAAGAAATTTAAATCAGATCCTGCATTGCCCTTTCCTTTCACAATCAATCTCCAAGTTAAGGACAAGCTCATCATCCTTCATTCTATTCAGAGTTATCACAGCCATATTCTCCTCCCTGTCATCCAGTTTGCAATAGCACTGGACTATCATTTTGCAATACAACGACAGCAAATTACCTTGAAGCTTGAGGTCAGTATCAGAGAATTCTAACCAAACAAACTAACAGTGTAGCTGCACTATCATTAAAGGGAAACTTTTGCCAAAGCCACCTAAGATACATGTATAATAGGGAACAATTGTTGTCAAAAAGAGGACGCAGAACTACAATAATGACAGCACTGCTCAAAATAAATATCATGTTCATACCTGTGCTGTTGAACTCTTCTAAACCTAAGTTCGTATCCAAAACAAAAGAAATTGCCACACCCACATACAAATCTCTAAGGGATTAAGATCGAATTTGTTCAGATGCTTGAAAGTTAAAAATGAAATGTAATCATGTTGAACACAGCAACAAAAAATTCAACAAAAGCAATTATCTGTAGAAGTATAACAAATTGAATTGCCAAAATTTAGTGTTTGGAACCAACGTCTGCGGTTGCAAATGCCCGTTCTAGACAGGCCTCTTATAAAACTGTTTGACAACGAATACATGAGCTTGAAATTAAAGAATCGTCAATAATAGTTCCTTGAAGTCATGGAAAAAATTACATGTGATTTCAATATTCAATATTTAAAAAAATGCTACGAAAGGGTTAATCATCTTGCAAGGAAAGCGGAATTTGGGACTTTGAACCTCCAACTGTATTACTTATATTAAGCATCAATGTATTCCCAACAATTGCCATGGAAAATACAGCACCGTAGAGATGTCTCACATAAATTAGAATTGCTCAAGACACCAGAAACATTAATCTGGTTATTTCCAACAGATCCTTGGCCAAAACACAACAGCTTCTAACCCATAACTCTGAAAGTCAAAATAACAACTTTACCTACTTGAGGCATCAAAATACAAAGGAGGAGTAAATAAAAGATTGATTGATTCATAAAAGATGCCCTGAAAGCATATCTGCACAAGCGTCACAGCAATAAGAAGCAATGGATCAGCCTGAAAAATTAATAGGACATGATCAGGAGAGCAAATTTCACAATCCAAAGTGTAACCTCATGAACACCATTCACGGGCATTCTGGAACATGCGCAACCAGGGGCTCGGGCCCTGTTTATCAACGTTCCAGTTCTTGGGGTACCAAGGGTACTGCCACATCAAGAAGCACCGTTCCGGATGAGGCATCAGAGCAAGATGCCTCCCATCAGGGGAACAAATAGCTGCCACACCTAAAGGAGATCCATTCATGTTGAAGGGATAGACTTCCGTGGGGTTACCATTGTCGTCGCAATACCGTATAGGAGCCAAGTTTGATTTCAGGATGCTTTTGAATACATCATCATCAGGGAAATAAGCTCTTCCCTCGCCATGGGCAGCCCATACGCCGAGAGTACTACCTTCCATTCCTTTGAGCATTAAAGCTGGGGACTTCTCAATTTTGACACTTGTGAAACGACATTCAAACCTTCCGGATTCATTGTGTATGAATCTTGGCTGCGATGGATCCCCCTTTTCCCCAAGAACTCCTCCAACACTAGGGCCCGGTACCCAGCCTAGAAGAGCCATAAGCTGACAGCCGTTGCAAACCCCCAGGCTGAAAGTATTGGGCCGTTGGTAAAACTCTTGAAATTGATTTAACAAAGGCTTATTGAATCTTATTGAAGCTGCCCAACCTTTTGCAGAGTCGAGCACGTCTGCATAGCTGAATCCTCCAACAAATGCAATGCCAAGAAAGTCACATAATGAGACTGCTCCATTGAGAAGGTCAGACATGGTGATATCCCAAGGCTCAAAACCTGCAGCATGGAAAGCAGCAGACATTTCTCTATCACCGTTGCTGCCTTCCTCACGAAGTATTGCAACCTTTGGTTTTGAAATTGCAGTCAAATATTTCTTGTTTGTGTATGTTGGAGTGAAGGAAAGCACCCATGAAGGCTGGCAGCGGCTTCTCAAACCTTCTTTCTCCTGTTCCACACAAGATGCCAACCTTTGGAATTTTTCAAGGTCAAAGCTGGTTTCCTCCCACATGTCTCGTAGGACGGATGTTTCTCCAACAAAGTGGGTGACACTGTCAACCTTCAGCTCAACTTTAGGTGAGGAAGCAACTTCACCAATGATCTCGGCAGATACTCCAGAATCTGAAAGCTTTTCCATTACCACATTAACATTTTTTTTTCCAACTTCAAGGACAAGACCAAGTTCCTCAGCAAAGAGGGTCTGGTAGGTACGACAGCCCACAGGTGAAGTCAGATTCAATTGAACACCACAGTTCCCAGCGAATGCCATCTCAAGCACAGTTACAAGCAACCCTCCATCGCTGACATCATGCCCTGCTGAAATCAGCTCATCCTCTATCAGATTTTGGACAACATTGAAAACCGTTTTAAGATATGGGACATCATCAAGATCAGGACACTCATTCCCAACTTGATCAAACACCTGAGCAAGAGCAGATCCTCCAAGGCGGCGTTTCCCTTTAGCCAAATCAATGTGAAGGAGCAGGCCATCATCACCAAGCTTCAAATCAGGAGTTACCGTTTTAGTTATGTCAGGACAAGTAACATAGGCACTGATGACTAGATTACCGGGAGCCTTGACAACTTCCCCGGACGAATGAGCTGCCATGGAAAGACTATCTTTGCCTCCGTCAATAGCAATGCCAAGTTCAATCATAGCCTCTGAAAGAGCTATGGCTGCATCATACATGTCTGCTCCTTCCCCATCTAGTTTGGCTGCATACATCCAATTGCCACTAGCCTTCACATCGGAAAGAGAAGTGACCCTAGCCCAGACAAGATTTGTCAGCGCTTCTCCTACAGCTAGCCTCGCCATGGCTTTTGGGTTTAAGAGACCCTTGATAGGCTGTTCACCAATTGAACACGCACCTCCTGTGATGTTGGTGTAACTCTGAGCAATCACAGCAACATCAGAAAGCGTAATTTGCAGGGGACCCACTGTTTGCTGCTGTGCCACAAGGCCTGTCACGCACCTATCAACTTTGGTAGTCAAAAATCGTTTAGAAGCAACGGAAGGAAGCCTCAATACCCTCTTCAAGCAATCCATAACACTCAAGCTCGGTGCGATATCAAGAGGCTCTCTAGCACTGGAAATACGCTGGAATTCAAAAGTTTTCTTGGGCATGTCCCCAAGCACCTTTTCCAATTCTAGATCCACAGCTGGTGGTGGTGGAGGTAGTCCATTGGACTTGCATTTTTCTGCAGCTGAGCTATCTACAAGAACAATCCGCCCATCACCACTGATGGAGCCAATAACTGCCATCGAGACTCTCTCCCTCTTACATATAGATTGTAAAAGGTCTCGGCTTTCAGGCTTCACCAAAATAGCATCTTGCTCTTGGTACTCAGCTCCCCAAATCTCCAAAACTGACATTGTGTGATCGCCAACCACAATCGCTCGGATATCAATGATAGCACCTTCTGGATGTATTATTTCCTTTACAACATTGCAGTTTCCCCCAGCGCCCTGATCATGTATACTAATAATCGGATTAGTCTCTCCCATCTCCACACAAGCACGAATAACCCTGTACAGCTTCTGTGCCATCTCTGCATCTCCACGTTGTACAGCATTGAAATCAAGCTCAGCATCATTCTGCCCACTAACCATACTGGATGCAGCACCGCCACCCATTCCAATACGGTAAGCTGGTCCTCCAATCTTTACAACTAACATCCCAATTTCGGGCTCTCCCTTTGATATGTGTGTGTGGTCTATTTGACCGATGCCTGCACTGAACATAATGGGTTTCAACCACTCTCGTCTCTCCCCACATGGAAGCCTCATGCCAAACGTCCTTGTGTAACCCTGAATCAATGGCTCTCCAAATTTGTTGCCATAGTCTGATGCACCGTTGCTAGCGTCAATGAGAATTTGAAGAGGGGAAGCCAAGTTTGCAGGATAAGTAAATGACTTATCCTCCCATGGAGCAAAAGAACCATCAATATTAAGGTTCCCCACACAGTAACCAGCTGTAGATGCCACAACAAATGAACCCCTACCGGTCGCATGTGTATCTCTTATCCTGCCTCCTGCACCTGTCTCAGCACCAGGGTATGGGGCAACCGCACATGGGAAATTGTGGGTCTCAGCAGTAAACAAAATATCCAAATCACAAATACTCATGTCTAGGGGACATGTCAAACCAGGATTGATTGGTCGCAACTGATTCACTGGGAACCCCTTAATTGCACTGGAGTTGTCCTTGAATCCAATAACCGAGTTGTTCGGGTTTGCTTGTAAGGTGCTCTTAACAATTTGCATGAGAGTCTTATTAACAGGCTGACCATCTATAACAAGCTTCCCAGTAAAAAACCAATGACGGCTATGTTCGCTGTTAGACTGGGCCATATCAAACAATTCAACATTTGTTGGATTCCGCTTGATGTCCTCCACGAAAAGCTTTGTGTAAAACTGCAAATCCTGCTCGTCGAAGGCTAAACCCATCTCTTCATTGATTTCCTCTAATGCCAGACGACCTTTCTCCAAGACTGGTATATAACGAACATCCTCAGGGACTAAAGTTGTCTCAAAGGATGTGAGCTTCTGAGTGTAAACGCATTCAGTCATCCTGTCATGCACTAATGCAACAAATTCACTAATCTGACTCTCCAACAATGAACCACTTCCAGCAGCAACATACAACAAATACCTCCTTGATCGCTCCAATCTGCTTATTTCAGTCAACCCACATGCTTGGCAAATCGAAACAGCATTGGAAGACCAAGCTGTGGTGAACGACAACCGAGGCCCAACTTCAACCAAAACAGTACTCACATTCTCTTTCATCTCCTCATCGAGAAAACTATTGGTCCCTAGATTCTCGGGCTCATAAGTCTCCCCAAGAAGCCACCTGAGTACGGAAAGCTTCTCAGCCGAAAGTTCATCATCTACCCCAATGTTGAAACACTGCTCTGTCTTCAAACCAATTATTTGGTTTGACACTTTGGTTTGAACCAATTTGAGAAGCTCAGCTGCTGCGCTTTCCTGCATCAATGGCACTCGATAAAAATGGATAACCTTTTCAGGAACCCCCTTATCCACCTTTGATTTGACACTGACAGGACTGCTTGCATCCCTTGAAATCACTGCTCGAACTTTCAAAGTTCTTGATGCAAGTCCTCCACGGGAAATTCTAACTGAAGGATTATTCCTCTGCAAGGCACCCCAAAGAAATCGGCTTGTCTGCCTCAATGAATGTCTAGGCAAAACCAGCTTCTGCCTGTAGTCACCCTGTAATTACACAATAAACACGTTAATACTTACCTTTACCTATGTATGAAAACAATTAGGTATATAATTTAATTTATAAAAAAAAAAGAAAAAAAAAAACAAACAAACAAGCAGAACATTTAACTTTGAACAGGAGCAAACATACTTGCAAGAAATTTGCCGCTGTAATATCACAAGCAGTAGCCATTGCTTTGTGCCTAGCTTCCTCCCTGCATCAACATTAACATTTGAAATATACTCAGGTATGATTGATCACCAATAAGCATAAAACATTCAAGCTTTGGCATATTAAAATAGAAGACCAATATGATCTTCAAACTAAACCTTGGAACCATCTATTTTCATGAAATGAAACCTAGACCATATAAATTCCAAAAGGCCCTGATACAATGTTAATGCAGAAACAAAACAATAGTAAATATTGACAAGACAACATGGATTTTAGAATAACCAGGGTAATAAAATGTGCAGAAAAATGGATCTTTCACAAGCAACGCATGAAGTGGATTTAAAAGTAGTTTTGTTCTTAAACACACAGAACTTGAATTATTAAAGTACATATATTCTTTATTACACTTTACAGTGGCTTGAGCTTCACAAAAAAATCGGAATTCAGAAGCACAAACAGGGCACAAAATCATTGATGAATTCAAAGTTGTAGATGAAAGCAAACAATCCTGGTTCATGTATCCACAAATTGACATATGATAACCCCCCGTATGCCATATAAAAATTTTACAATCACCAGCCAGGAAAACGAAAAAAAAATATCACAATAAGTCTTCCAGTTGATCCTTGCAAGAGACGGGGATACCCATATAGAACAGTAAATCAACAATCCCCCAAAAATGAGGAGAAAAGAAAAAGAATGAATGAACTGATCAAAAGATGAAAACTTATCCATTCTCATGAGTTTTTCGATCACTCCCAACTCAATGAAATTCATTAAACGAACACAGACAAACAATTTCTTCTTATTTAAAAAGTGAATTGGAAACGGGGTAAACAAAAGTGGATTCAAAAAGCTTGCTTTTTTTTTTTTTCTCTCCAAATCCGTCACTGGCGAAAAGAGAGAAGCGGCCTAGAGAAATAAAGAATTCAACATAAATCTTGTGAAAGGGTAGCAAAAGGTGGGGAGGATGGGGGTGGGTGGCAGTGACTGGTAAACAGGCACACACGCTCACAATATTCAACACACTCACAGACGAAGAAGGGATTGCCGGCGTTGTGCAGACGGAAGGAAGAGGAAAGAAGTCAGCGAGGCGTGTGCTGTGCTGTCACAGGCAACCGGAAAGGTTGATATGAACAGGCAATACGCTGGAGGCGATTAGGATTACTGCGATTTCGCGAATTAGGGTTTAGTCTGAAGCAGTAATGTAAGCAAATAGTAGAATAATTTGATGAGAGGGTTTAAGGTTAAAAAAAAAAAGAAAAAAAACAGGGGTACAAAAGTATGCGCCCATGGTGTAGTTCATCTGAGGAAAAAAAACCCAAAAGGTCCCATATTTTTCAAAAATTTCCCAAAACGTCCCACAAAAATTGAATTAACCTAATCCGTCCCATAAGTTCCTTAATCCTAGCCAAATCGGTCCCAAACGCCTCTTAATTGCAATTGATGCTGACGTGGCACACGATTAATGGAGTCAACGGAGGATTAGTGTGGTCAAGATGTTTTGAACCGGTGGGCCCCATGAGTAAAGCACCTCCTCCATCCTCCACCCTTTTACCTCCCGGTTCTCCATGAAACCCAATAGGTAACACCCTCCCCTTCTCTTCTCCTTCTCCTCTCTCCTTCTTCGTCCTTCTTCTTCCCTTCTATTTTTTTTTTTGGTTTTGTATTTGGTTTGTTGTTGGATTGAGAGAAGATAGGGGTGGTGGCTCGGTGGCGGGGCGAACGGTCGCAAGCGGCGGCGCGGGCGGCGAGGCAGCAGCGGCTTCGGCTGCGGTGGTGAAGGGCTCGGCGGCGGTGGTGTCTCGGTGGTCTCCGTCCAAGCGGCCTATGGTGGCGAAGAGATGGGGAAATTTCGGATTTGTGGTGGCGACGGAAGGGAAAAGATGAAGGGTGGCGAAATGGTGACGGATGGTCGATGGTGGCGGTGGTGGGCGTCGCCAGACGGTCGCAAGCGGCGGCGCGGGCGGCGAGGCAGCAGCGGCTTCGGCTGCGGTGGTGAAGGGCTCGGCGGCGGTGGTGTCTCGGTGGTCTCCGTCCAAGCGGCCTGTGGTGGCGACGAGATGGGGAAATTTCGGATTTGTTGTGGCGACGGAAGGGAAAAGATGGAGGGTGTCGGGGTGGTGACGGCGGCTGGTCGATGGTGGCGGTGGTGGGCGTCGCCGGTTCATTAGGGAAGATGATGGGAAAAGATATCTTTTGGTGAATTGGGGAAGATGACCCATGGGCCCACCGGTTCAAAACATCTTGACCACACTAATCCTCCGTTGACTCCATTAATCGTGTGCCACGTCAGCATCAATTGCAATTAAGAAGCGTTTGGGACCGATTTGACTAGGATTAAGAAACTTATGGGACGGATTAGGTTAATTCAATTTTTGTGGGACGTTTTGGGAAATTTTTGAAAAATATGGGACCTTTAGGGTTTTTTTTCCGTTCATCTGAGGTTGCGTTTGTTTTTGGAAGGTAATTATCTTTTCTAAATTTACCAGACCCATTCCTAAATTGTGTTTGGTAGAAGATTGATGGGTATCTATTCCATTTAGAGCTGTCAAAATGGGCTTAGCCCGTTGGGCCAGCCCGCCCCGCCTCCAAAGGGTGGGTTGGACTGAAAAAATAAAGATCCGTTTGAAAGCGGGTCTAAATGGGCTAGCCCGCCTGAACACGGCGTCGCTTGGGCTAGCCCGCGGCGGGTGCGGGCCAGCCCGCGGGCTAAGCCAAAATTTTAATTTACTTAATTTTTTGTTAAATTTGATATAAAAATCTAAATAACATATATATTTGTAACAATATTGATTAGTTGAATATTATTTGAATACATATATTTTAATTTGATATTAGTTAATATAATTCAATTTATAATTTAAAAATTATAAATTGAATTTTATTAACTAAATTAAATTAGAATAATTTTAAAGCTCACTTTATATGACATAAGCTACTTAACATTACTTTTTCAACTAATTTTTTTCAAAAAGAATACAATACAAAATTAAACTAAATCATTTTAGATTTTATTTAAAATATTATTTAATTTTAAAATTAGTTAATGTATTTAATTTTGGATAAATAACAATATTATACAATTTATTATATAATTAAAATTTAATTTATTAATTAAATAAAAAACTGCGGGCTAGCCCGCCTGGCCCGCAACCCGCCGGTGGGTTGGTCTGGGCTGAGGTTATTCTAGCCCGCCCCGCCGTGGGCCCAACCCGCCTAAGCCTGCGAAATGGTGGGCTGGAGTGGGCTTGGCCCGTGTCGCCCCGCCAGCCCGTCTTGACACCTCTAATTCCATTTCCATATCATTGACGGTGCGTTTGGTTGGAGGGGTCTTGGATTACCAGTGGGAATGTGATTGATGAGAATGTAAGATTACTGGGAATATGAGATGACCGGGAATCTTAATTTTTGGTATTTTAAGATTATTGCGTTTGGTTAGATTGGGAATCTCAGATTTTCATTTCTAATTAATTTACTATAATGTCCTTCAATTTTAATTTATAAATATGTCATTTTGCTACAAAATATTGATAATATTTAAACCAATTTATTTTTAAAAATATAGAAAATTCTGTATATATAATTTATTGTATGATAATTAGTAATTTAATGTAACAAAATTCTTATTATTTTTATTTTGTATATAGAAGATAAATAATTTTAAGCAAAATATGATAATATTTATTTTAAAATATGTTTGAATATTTTACAAAATTTCAATTGATTTTTAAAATTAAATTCCATATATTTATCATTTTTTAAATACAAATATCTAAATTTATCAAATAAAAAGAAGTATAAAAAAGTAAGGGTATAAAAGACAAATAGTATCTAAGTAGGAAAAATTGAGGCGGTAATCTAAGATTACCTGCCTCTTAGGTGAATCACATTCCCACCCAAAACCCCTAACATTCCCACCGAGGTGGGAATGTGGCATTCCTACGTGAAAGATGCCGCGAACCAAACGCAGGCATATCACATTCCTTAGCCAAGATTCCCACTGGATCCCCGAACCAAACGCCCCCTGAGAGTTGAGACAACCTTTTCACTCTCCTTCCATCACTTTTTAAGTTATTTTCAGATCTTTTTCACATTCTCTCTTGTTTCATTCAAAGCTCTTGTTTCTATCCAGGGTCCGTTGTGTAGGTAGTTGTTGTAGCTATCAGTTTTTGCATAAGTATTTCAGAGAGTTGTAGCTATCAGTTTTTGCATAAGTGCTTCTGCAGCAGCTGTCAAAAATTATAATTTTAAGAGAAAAATTAATTAAATTGAAATTAGTTTTGAAAGCTCTCAAAAACTACTTAGCGCGGCTTCCGGTTGTAGACCTTTTCAGAGCTATACTACAACTAAAGTCTTTCAAAGCTAGTGTGCAGAACTTGTCTATTGTTTTGACATAAAAAATATAAAGCTCCTCAAAGCTTTCAAAAGTTGCGTGAAGAACCTCAAACCAAATAAAGTACACATTTTTGGTAAGTTAAAAGCCATCTATCGAATACTTCAAATTCCCAGATAACAGGTCTAATGGTTTTAAGTTTATCTCTTATTTAGATGATTATTTTGAGTCATAAAATTCGTTAGTACTCATCTCCTATTTTGACGAATACACGTCTTTTAATTATTCATCCCTCGTTGGATCAATATCTTTAGTCATCCACAGCTTTGAATACTACTCCATTCAGTCATTGAGATGGCTGTTTCAGTCATTTAATGTTTATATACAGTTCAAAGTGTTTGTTTGCGGAACTCATTGTAATGTCATGAATTGATAAATTGCAGAGTGTTAGTTTTGAGGGGAGTTTGGGAGGGAATTTGGAATAATGTCAGTGTAATAAGAACAAGCAATAAATTGTTAAAAGGATTTTGTGTTTGTCTGGTTAATGAGATTTTGTTAGTAATTCTGTTAGCACTACTGAAATGAGTTGGACCTTTGAATTCAATAGGGAGTCAGTGAGCAGAGATGTTTTATTTTTAAATGTGGTTTGAGTAAATCTAGAATTACAATGTTGTTTTCTTGAATCTGTTTTGTGGCTTACAATTGTCACACCTTTGTGGCATTTGGTAATGATCAGTTTTGTGGTAGTAGTAGCAGCACTATTGTTTCTTGCAAGATATGAATCTGCTTGGATCTGAAATTGGAGAATTAAGAATGTGCTATTCTGTTGTGATTTATTATTATTGGGTTGGTGGGTTTAACTGTATTTGTGAGGTCGGAACTAGGAAATGAAGGGATTGAAATGAATATGTGGATGAAATTGATGAATATGTGATTATGTGCGAAACTTGGTTTGTGTGTGTTTGATTGCTATAACTGAAGAATCTATTCAGCGCACAAAATTTGAGAGCTTAGCTTTTGTTGCTATGAGATTGAGAGGAGAGGTAAACAATTCTGCAGTTTCCCTACCCTCGTCTCTCACAAGTTACAAGGGAGAGAGTTGTTTTTTTGCGTATACCTTTGCTTAACCTGCCAGAGCCTATACCACTCAAGCCAACTGCGTTTAAAGTCACAAGGGAGAAAGTTGAGAACCATAAAGGATATATATAATATGTGCATCAATTATACGAAAACAGATTAACTTGGTCTCAGCAAGGGAAGCGTCCGGTCCTATGCATGTGGTCCAAGGTTCGTGGCAGCCCCAACCTGGATACAGCCTCATGACCAGCGCGAAACCCATTGCCGTATACAGCAGATGAATCTGTAGCAATCTGTTCCTTGTAAAACTCACCGAGTTTTCGCTCAAATGAAGATCCTGAGCCCTGATTTGATGAGGTTGTTGTGGAATTGGACATGGATTCCATCTGGGATTCCAGCCATAGACAGGCCATAACTTGACATATCCCCTCTTCGACATCTTGGTTCAGATTTTGAAAACCTTACACAGCAACAGAGAAGAATGAAGAATGGGATGGGTGAAAAAATCAACTAGGGTAACAAACAAACTGAGAAGAGATTAGAAAATCCAATTCATAAGAAAAGGGTGAATCGCGCATAAACTGATGCTACTGCATCGTTGTTAAACTGAACTGCGAAACCAGCAAGCCTAATCAATTTATTGCATGGATAAGGAAGAAACAAACCGTTGAGTCGCAGCCAAGCGTGCATCAT
This sequence comes from Hygrophila difformis, assembly GCA_030278955.1. Taxonomy (NCBI): domain Eukaryota; kingdom Viridiplantae; phylum Streptophyta; class Magnoliopsida; order Lamiales; family Acanthaceae; genus Hygrophila; species Hygrophila difformis. Next base: position 6,833,205 of record JAOANR010000014.1, on the reverse strand, counting down.
TTCATGGGCTAATATGATTCCAGTCAGTAACCTGGATGCTTTCAATGTTCAAAACTTCTGGGAATTTTGAAAAAAAATGGAACAAATATACTGAATCTGTCAAAAGTATGACCTTGGTAGACCGTATACGATAAGGATTGCAGACACTTGGCAATGCTTTGTGACTTTATATGGCTGAGTCCTTGTGCTTGTTTTGCGACTTCCAAATCTGATTCTAGGTCGCTTCAATATCTGGTGAAGCCGAGTGCAAAAATGAGGTGTGAAACTTAAGCAATAAGAGTGTTGAAATCAGTACTTACAGTGTTGACTGTATGTTCCTCGGCAAGACAAATCCCACGAGTCTCAGGCATACAATGATGATGCCCCTGGTGACAAACAAGAAAACAAAATTAAAAGTTGTTACCATGTTTTGCAAACATGTAGTATTGTTCATTGTTATAAAATTTCTTAACAGGCATCTCTCCACCCATGGCTTCATACAGTGCCGGCTTGTCGACCAAAAGCAAGGGAATTTGCTGCGTCACTTTCATGTTTAAGCCTTTGAAGAACTTCTGTATATCACGGAAAAGGGGCTGACACTCTTTGTCGCTCATGATTACTGCAGAGTTGAGACACTCTGGGCAGAGATTACGGCCATCGTTAAGAGCAGCAAATCTGGTGTTCCAAGTCTGAGATTCCAAAGGGTAAAAGTCATAAAATTACACAAAATCCATTCAACTTTACAAGGGCTTCGGTATCAACTATATCAATTAACTAACTTCCATTCGCTCGCAACTACAGCATCTAGGAGTTCCATCTTGCTCGTGTCTGGGACAGTATTTCTGGGACCAAAATCGAAGTGCTCTGAACTCAATAAATCCAGATGCATTCGTTGGGATCTGTTGGAAAAGACTGAAATTTTAGTCCCTCAAGAAGAAAGTAAAATATGACTTTTGAGTGTAACTTTTCCAGGATCAAAAGAATGAACAACTTTAATTGCCTGTAATAAAATACTGAGACAAGCAGATGTTTTCGCAAGAAAAAATTTAGACAGAAAGAATCCGATGGTGCATGGCAAAGGGATACTTACGATATGTCTGCACACATCACATCTTGGATGATGAGATTCCTTGTAGCAGCTCTTGTGATAGGGGTAGTTTTCGTACACAGAAAACTACAATACACAGAAGCTTCAACTATTGATTTGGATTTAAAGCTACAAAATAAATAAAACTCCTTGGGTAATCTAATGAGTCAGATTCTTTGTACCTCAGAATCTGAAATCGGATGTGTACACCCACGGCATCTAAAACACTCAGGGTGCCACAGAGCATTCATACAACTCAAATACCTTCCGTTCCCAACATCCAAGTTACAACCAGCACAAATCCTACCACAATAAACAAAAGAAGTAAAATAGAAGGGTTGCGAGGCATTAATTATCGAGTTAGATTGTATATAAAGAAAACTTCTGCAAATTGGAGTAAATCATCATCAAGACATTATTGTGTAGCGGTAATCATGAAGTCACTGCCAAGAAGATTTCGGTGAGAGCTAAAGGAAACATAGACCTCAATCAAAGATTTCATTACAGTAAAAAGAGAAGAAATCCAGTGATCTTGGAACTGAAACATCAATCTGTACCCGTAGCTCGTAGAATAGGGGATAGTTACGGGTTGATAAAGATCACTTGTGTATTCGTAACCATATCCAGTACCATAATCATTCCCACTTGATGACTTTGGTAGATACTGAGAATCCAATCTCCCTGGATTTTTCATGGAAAGTAGTTCGTAATACTGCAGTCGTGCTTCCCCATCTACACAGTGTTAAATGCATACAGAAGTATTAACTAGCAAGCCAGCTTAAGCATACAAGATGAAGCATAAAATGAACAAATCTGTTGTGAAGAAATATAAGTCAATTTTTCAAGCTTTTGCATAGCTTCAAGACTACATATAATCATATCCTACATATCTATATAGAGCATATCAGCTTATTTCCTTGAGACCTACCTATAAACCCATCTCCTCTCTGATCTTCTATAGAATTGTCTGTATCTTCAAACTCTGATGATGTATTCTAAATCAGAATACACCAATACATGAACATTCAATAAGGTCAATATTATATAGCTTCACGTCACTCATCAAGAGAAAGTGACAATAACAAGAGCAAAATTACCCCGCAGGAAGTAGCATCCTGATTCTCCGTTTCATAGCTCCATTTACACCTCTCATCCAAACCATTACGATTTGAACCTCCCAAGATTTTGCTGAGCCAGCCCATTACCTGAACTTTATTCCATTAATAGTCGATGAAATATTTTGTAATACAACACCACCAATCAAATTACAGGCCAGTATATTTGAGGATAATCAATTATTTTTCCTAAATGAGATTGAAATCTTCAAGCACAAGTCTATACAATAAGCCTTCACATCTCCATTTCTCTATACCAATTTAAGCTCAGAACATTGAATTTGAGAAATATAAGTCCTACCGAAAAACAGATTGCCAACTGAATATTTTAATTACACCAAATAAGTAAACATTTATTCCTCTTGGCATGAAAATTAGGGCAAACGAATAAAGGGCCCTAAAAGGCTAAAACCCACCAAACAATTGGGACTCTATGAGAGAAAAAAGACAGCAAAAACATTATCATTAAGCAGAACGCCCATACATACACTAGCAATATATCCAACTATCAAAGCAAGTAAGATATACAAACAATCAAAACGCATGTTGCTCTGGCCAAATGCACAATGAAATCTTACATTGAAGTGGTGGCAGAATTGGGGTTGCAGCCAATGATCGGCTAAAGAATGTCAATTGAAGAGTTATTAAAGAATCCAAAATCGAAGAAAAAAAAAAGGTAAACTCTACAACACGAATTTGAAGGAATCCCTTCTTGATATCTTTAATCTAGTGTAGGAAAACGAAGGAATATTTGAAGCAAAAACAGGGGAGGGCAGAACGTGTGCTTCTTGATCCCAACTTCAGCTATAAGACAAAGTTGGGATCAAGCAGCAGCTGATCGGTGCACCAGAAAGTTCGAATCTAATTCCTCACAGAAAATTTTGCAGGAATGTGTTTATACCGTATTTCATTTACGTTCTTTTTATTTTATGTAGTAGTATTTTATTTTCCTTTTCCTTTTCCTTTTCCTTCATCATAATGGTCTTTATTTTTGAAAAAAATGAAAAAATAAAAAGAAGAAGAAGAATGGTAAAAGAGAATTTTTAAAGAGAAATCAATTCGGCAATTCCAATAAACTTACATAAGTGTATAATAATAATTATAAAAATTTGAGAGAAATTTGAATCCCAACGTATTTTGGAGTATTTTCTTTTTATACTTATGTAAGATGAATTTTGAGTTTTGTGCATGAAAAAAGTACTTCCTCGGTTTTATTTAAATCTTACACTTCTCTGCACGTATGCCAATTCACATTTTTAACGATTAATAACTCAAATTTGATACAAGTAAAAATTCTAAAAATTTGATATTTAAAAACTACAAGATGAGACGAATCCAACAAGATCTCACTTGTCTATATTTTGTCTTCTATAACTATAATAAAAATAGAAGTCAAAGTGCTACAATGAACGGTAAAAAAGGTCAAAACATAACAATTTAAAAAAAAACGGAGGGAGTATAAAATTTCGTTAATTACAATCATAGAAGCCAGTACACTCTCTAATTTTATTGGTATATAATTGACCCTCGGGTAAAGTAAACAATAAATAAATAAATAAGAAAAATAAAACAAATGAATACCAACATAACAAGAGTTCAGCTAAAAAACATAACAAGAGCGAAGTCAGCCATAGGTTTGGCCTCAATGGTCAAGTCGTAAAAGACTCAATCCATATAGCATTTCTCTTGATAAGAGCATCCGCAACTATATTACCCTCATTCAAAATATGCTCGAAAATGTGTACTGGGAGATTGTTCAAGGGTGTGGCGAATCATCATGGGAGCTCGACGGAGTCCAACTCACAAGCCTTGGGGTTTTCATTTTTCTTTGTCTTACAAAGAGACGGTCTAGAGCATCTCCAAAAGTGAGCCGTTTTCTTACAACAACATCAATACCGATTCGTGCTACTAATGCATCTGCCGTTGTGTAAACTCTCACTAAGTTAGACACATTGTGTGATAAAATATACACTTATGAGGATCGTTAATATACATTCGCACTAAATTACAAGGGATTTCTGACGTTTCTTAAAGGGTTATAAGAGTAACATTTACATCAGTACATGTGGACTTAATGAGTTTGTATCTTTGTATTCATAATATTCGGATCCCAAATATTGTTTAAGCAACTACTAATGAATGTAATGGCTACATTTCTGATTATCATACAAATTTATTAAGTTTAACATCAAGTCAGGGCGGATCTATCCCTAGGCCCGATACCTCAAATTTTAAAAAAAAATTCTATTACTTTATTTTTCAATTTTTTTTTTAAATTTTTTTTACTGAAAGACCTCCCGAAAAATCCTGGGTCCGCCACTGCATCAAGTTATATTACAATTTCACGTAATTTCGAAGTACATACTGGACAATGGGAGGATATATAGTAAAATTTCTCCCAATAAATGTGTATTCAGGACATGGATCTTATCTTCCTAGTATATAGGGTTTTAATCGTTTAAACAATGTATTTGATTCGAGATTTATACATAATTGATTGAAAGAGCCCACCCATTAATTAAATTCATGTGTATAACTTAAAAGATTACTTTTTTGCAAGGAGAAAACATGGGAGATAGTAAGTACATTGGTAAAAAAAAATCTACGACAATTTTGAATCTCAACATGCCAATTTAGAATACACAAATGCAGCCCTTCCTATTTTCTAGACATCAATTCACTTTTAAAATAATTAAAATTCAATTAACTCAACAAAATTGGTGCAATTGAGCTTTGCTTGGCCCCCTGTTCTATTGATCAAGCTTGACACTCTCCCTCAAGTGTACGAAGCTTCTTTGTCCATCAAAAATTAATAATTGTACAAATTCTAGCGAGTCAAAAATTTTCCCACATATCAGCAAAAGTGAGTATCACATCAACGAGGACTAATTTTTTTTAAAAAAAAAAATAAAAAAAATAAACAAGTTCAATGACGTTGAAATTCTGTTAAATCCATCCAGACATTATGACATTTTTCTTATATTAGTATATTATTTACATAAATATTGAAAATCAAAATAAATTACAACAATTTTACGTACTACTGTGCAATGCCAATAACTTAAAAAAGAGTTGTTTTTTGCTACACACTTAAAAAGAGTTGTTCAACGTGACCAATAGTGGGGGCACATTTTATTTAATTAATTACAAGAAACAAAAATATGGGCTATTAAAAAAAAATGAAAAACTGCAGGTTGGGCAAGCAATTATTGATAAATATTGGGGTCGAAGAGGAAATAATGGAGATAGTTCAAATAGAACTTTTGAGTTTTGAAGTACAGGTGGGCAGAGGGGCTAGGGAAAAATCCAATTTTGGTCCGTAAGAAATTCTCTCACCTACTTTTGATCTCATGTTTGTGAATTTTCTAGTTTTGATCCCATCAAATTAACTTTTTTTTTTTTCCATTTTTCATCCATCCGTTAATTTTGACCAAAAATCATTAGTTTGACCGTTAGTGGGGTAAAAAATAATTAATAGAAAATTAGAACTTTCTAATAATTGTCAAATCATCCCTAGATCCATTTTTAAGTAAAATCTATCCATACCCATTACCTATTACCCCACGCAATAAGATAAACCTGTAAACAAATCTGAAATGAATGACAGACAAAAATTCACCTCCCCCCTCACATCTTCGGCACACAATTATCAGCAACTCCACTGCTCACACAAGTCATTTTACCTTTATCCACAGTGATATTCCTCAATAGTTCATCACACTCATTCCCCATCTCATGATTGACATCACCCGCATCAACAATTGGCGCATCAGTATTCCCGCGACCCGAATCAATAATCTCATCAGCAACATAATCAATTTCCCCAATTTCATCCTCACCCGATTCCACTCCTGGAACCCTAGTTCTTTTGAACCCATTCTCATCCCCAAAACCCCCTCAAAACCCTTACTGTTCGTCGACGCATCCGCATCACCGCCCAATTCACCCCCTCACATCTTCGGCACACAATTCCATGGGATCACGATTCTTCGTATGTTCTTGTCGTCATTTCAGATTTGTTTACAGGTTTATTTTATTGGGTCGGGCAATGGGTAATGGGTATGGATAGATTTTATTAAAAATGGATCTAGGGATCATTTAGCAATCATTAGAAAGTTTTAATTTTCTATTAATTATTTTTTTTACCTCACTAATGGTCAAACTAATGATTTTTTTATCAAAATTAATGGAGGGATGAAAAATGGAAAAAAAAGTTAATCTGATGGGACCAAAAGTGGAAAATTCCCAAATATAGGACCAAAAGTGGGTGAGAGAATTTTTTACGGTACCAAAAGTTTTGCCTATTGGGCTATATATATGTGTGTATGTGTAAGGGGAATTTTCACAATGTGAAATTTGATAGGAGTAGTAGTAATAATTAGTGGTGGCATTTCTATGATGGAATTATAATTTTGTCCCTATGTTCATGTCTATTAATGGGCTGGCAAAGGCATCCCTTTCTCTCATAAATTAATTAAAAATTCCACTACTATACTTTCAAATTTAAATACACTACACTAGTACTCCTACTAGTCTACTACTGGTCTTTTGTTATTCCCACCATTATTACATTATTATTATTTATATTTATTACTTTATTACACTACTATGAACATAAATTAAAAATGGCCCACAAATAAGTTCAAAATAGGAAAGTTGGAGTATTAGTATTATATTTTTCCACTGTCCCAATAAATGTGTTTGTGTGTGTGTCCATCCAACATCACCAAGAGTTTTACATTTTCTTTTTTCTTTTTTCTTTTTTCTTTTTTTATTTTTGTTGGTCTCAGTACAGTAAGCTAGGGGTTCAAGAATCGGATGTGATGGTTTTGCTTGTTTACTTTAAGAGATTGGAGGGAATAAATAAAATGTACGAAGTATTATTGTAGTACATAGTATTATATACTGAGTTTTTCACCATATGCATATGTCCTCAAGAAAGTTAGGTATTTAAAGGTGTAAATTGTAAACATCAAATAATTGAGTTTTTTTAGTGTGTGTATTTTAGTGATGAGGATATAACATTTACTATATATTTTTATATTATATATACATAAATATATTAAAATCGCTATTTGTTGTTTGGTAGTCCCCCACTGGCACTGGAGAATTCAATTCTCCCCACAAAACCCCCATACCTTACTTTTGTTTTTTAAAGAAAAATTACATAGATATGCATTATATATATATATATAATAGTAATACTATGTTACAAATGGGAATGAATACTTGACCCAATTGTTATGTTCCATGATTTCCAATCTTATGGTTGTGGTTCGATTCTCACCTGCTATATTGACCCAATATATCCCCCCTTTGTAATTTGTATGGATTGGACATTTGGACTCCCACACACCTTTGTCTTTGCCCATACATGAGTGTCAATGTTTAACAAAAGGAAAAATAGTACGTTACAAACACGATTGTGGTCCCTTCATCAAATGCAATTGGCCTAAGTAGTATGTGGCTCTTGCAGTTTAAGCAAAAGACTCGGGTTTAATTTGTTCTACTTTGGGGGGCAACCCTTCACTGCTCACTCGATCCTCGATTGATTAATTTTGGACCCAATGAGACATATGAATATCCTAAACTTACCCCCCAAGAAAACCGTGGTCCTTCAAATCATCTCATGTATAAACATATAAATTAGTTTTTCCCGTGCTGATTTTCGGGGATTAATCTTGAATCCAATGTGGTCTAAGATTACCAAAAAGTAATTATCATAGAAAATTAATGTATTTATAACATTTGAAACACTTTATATATACATATAAATAATAGTTGTAGTCGATTATGCATTATTATGATCATATTATCAAAGTACTCCGAACCCAATAAATACCCTTCATAGGAATAGTGAATGATCGGTTTTGGATCGATTCCTATAAAATTCAAAACCCGACGACTCAAACTTTATTTGTTTGTATGGAGCGAGCAGTCTCACCCGAACTCATTCTTTCCCTACAACTAGTTAAAAGGTATATATATATATATATGTAAAAGAATACTGTAGCCTACTCCGGCAAATAAAGTCACAATTTAGTTTTGTTTCTGTATAATTTTTAGAAAAATAAGGAAACGCGAAAGCACAGCAGTACACATTCAGACAAAATAATCAGTGGTATAATATATAGTATCTGTATATATTGTATTGATTACATTTCACAGAAGAATGAAACAGTGTCAGTGTGTCTGTGTGTGTAGTGATGACTGATGAATACTACTCGCTATCATAGAAGGACAATTTGCACACTTTTATATTTAGGAAAAAAAAAAAAGGTAAAAAATCCCTCCCTCTGTCGGGGTCTGTCCTACATAGGGATGAAAACGGTACGGATACGGTCGGATAGTGTCGGATATGGATATTATCCATATTTTTTTTGTCGGATTCGGTATCGAATACGGATGAGCCGGATACGAATACGGTTTCGGATATTTCGGATTACGGATACGGTACGGATACAGGACGGATATATGACGGATACGGATTCAATCGGATACAGATTATCGGATAATTTTTTATAATCTTTTTTGAAAATTTGATATTTTTTATAATTATTAATCATTTTTAATTATTAAATAATAATATATTAATATATTCGGATATCCATATTTAAAATCCGGATAATATCCTATCAATTTTCGGATACGGTCGGATATTCTCGGATACGGTTAGATATTTTCGGATACAGATACGAATGCGGATATTAAAATACGGATTCGGATTCGGATACGAATATTGAAATATCCATTCGGATATTCAAAAACGGATTCGGATTCGAATATAATCGGATACAGCATCGGATCGGTCGGATATTTACCGTACCGCTTTCACCCCTAGTTCTACAAATTATGGTCATTTTGATTTCTAAAATTATTTATTAATTAGTTTTAACTTAGAGGGTGTTTGGATGTGCGTTTTAAAAAGTGCTGCAGTGTTTAGAAAACGGATAATCAGATAATTGCTGTAACAAAACGTGCTGTAGAAAATTAAGTGTTTGGATGAGTTTATGCTGTTTCAAATCGCAATAATCAGATAATCGTTAAAAAGTGTTTGGATTTGCATTTTTCATTACCTCAAAAGGTAACAATATAGTAAAATCTATTTTTAGCTAAACGCAATTTTCTTGCAGCACCAAATTGTAGCTGCAAGAAAATAGCGTTTTTATTCCCTCAAAACGCAAATAATAGATTATTAAAAGTTAGTACATAAACAGGATTAACTGATTATTTGCTTTTTGCAAACGCAATAATCAGATAATCTGTCCCAAAACGCACAAACAAACACCCTCTTAATATTATTAGATTCAATGAATAACATAATTTTAAAATATATTTTATATATATTTTATTTATATCTAATTTATTAATTAAAAATTGATAGCGTGTCCAAAAGAAATACTATTAACAATAGCGTGTCCAAGAGGGAATGAGGAATTGGTCAAGTGGTCAAGTTCTCTGACTTTCAACTATCATGTTGGAGATTCGATTCCTCATCCGACTTCATATCACTATGTCTTCAAACAAAAAAAATAAAATACCGTGTCTAAGAATAAAAGTCATATTTGACCAAACATTGTTTGAGATAAGTTATTTAACTAGGGTTTAGAAATACGGTCTCCATTTGTTATTTTATGTAATTCAATATATATTTTTATACCATGTCCCTACCAAAATTAGTGTACGAAATGAAATGTAGGGAAACTTATAGGTTATAACCACAGCTAGAGTGTTTAGCTTAACTTTCACTACCAATTGGCAACTTTTCCAGTTTATTAATTAATTACTTTATTAAATTAATTAATATACATTAAAAGCTCAAATTAAAAAGAACGAATGATGAGTTTGTGGTGGTATTTTATATGCAAATTAATATAAAGTTTTTGTGAAAGTGAAGTGAGGACGTGAAGAGGAACTGAAGGTGACCCTTTCAATTTATTTTTTTTCCCTCATTTTTTAAATTAGGCCTTATAATTTTTAGCCTTCATCTCCTTTCATTATCTCTTTCTCCCTTGCTGGCTCTCTCTCTATCATAATCTGCTATCCCTAAGATTCCTTTGATATATTGCACAAAGATCAACACATTTTTACTTTTATTTGTTCTCAGCTGCTGCAAGAAGCTGCAGACAGATATATATACATATATATATATATATATTGATGAGTTGATTTCTCTATCACAATCCAGGGAAAAGGATTGTACTGCCAAACCCCAGAAGGCCCTTGTTGTTTTTCTTTTCTTGCACAGGTATGTGTATATATATTTGTATGTGTACTTGCTTGTCTGAAAACCCTGGAAAAAGTCTCACCAAGGAATACAAGAAGAAAAAAAAAAGAATAGAAAAGGAAAGATCCAGAAGCTTAACCATATATACTGTGCTGTTTAACTTAATTCAATTCTAAGGGTTTCTTTCAATTTTTGTTATTGATTTTTTGTCAGGTTCAATTGAACAGACCTAATTAAAAGAAAGGGGTTTTGAATTTTGTTCTGGGGCTATTGTAGAACAAATTTGGGGGTTTTCCACACACAAATTCATGTCCCAAAGCTTTCATCAAGGCATTTACGGCTTCCCAAATGCTTATGAAAGATCGACCGCGGCGGCGGCGGCGAGGCAGCCGTCGGGAGACTGGACCATTAGGGAGCAAGGGTTTGAGCAGAATTTAGTACCTGGTGAACTGGTCTCCGGGCAGCCACCGGTGTTCGACGGTGGGATGCTGACGGAGATTGTGGGCCTGCCGCCGTGGCGGACGACGACGACGAGCACGGACGTCGTGGATGATGATGATCAGATCCAGGCGAGCTTTAGATGGCCTCAAAGACAGCTTCAGCTCATGTCAGCAGCAGTGGCAGTAAATGAGTCTGCTGCTGCTGGTGCAGATGAGGTTAGAATTAAGATCGGATCAGAACTTGAAATTAAGTAATTCATCAATTCCAATTTCTGAACTTGATTATTTTTCATCAAATTATATGTTGCTTTGCCTGCAGATTTCCCTCATCAACAATCCACAAATCATTAAAGCTTCTGCTAATTCTCAGCAGCAGCTTCAAGGGTTTCACTTAATCAGCACCACTCCTATGCCTGAATCCAGCATAATTAGTCCTACTCCTACCCAATTCACTTGGTTTCCTGGCAGCGCCGGTAGGGCAGACCACTCCGGCAGGGTCCTGGAGGGACAAGGCCTTTCCCTGTCATTATCTTCGTCCCTGAGGAACCTGGACGCTGCTGCCAAATTGGACAAACTCACCCTCGGACATGGCGAATTGTGCTTCCAAGGGCAAGGAATTGGGGGGCTTTCGGGAGATTATAATAATCCCTATGGGGCGAATGGTAATAACAGTAACCAGATTTTCTCGCATCCTCCTCCTCCGAGATTGGTGTCATCGGATCGTCACGAAAGCCTGCACCATCCGGTACACGTCGGATACGTTGAGTCTGCGAGAAGCGTGAGTTTCTTGAGGAATTCGCCGTACCTGAAGGCGGCGCAGGAGTTGTTGGGAGAATTCTGCTGCGTTGGTAATGGGCAATTGAAGAATTTTCATCAGAAGGACAAAAACCCTAATTCCTCAATCTCGGACAGTAATGGCGGATCTTCGTCCTCGAAAGATCCCCACCCCTTGTCTCCTGCCGAAAGGTCTGATTACCAGAGAAGAAAGATGAAACTTCTGTCGATGCTTGAAGAGGTCCTTCTTCCCTCTCTCTCTCTCTCTCTCTCTCTCTCTCTCTCTCTCTCTCTCTCTCTCTCTCTCTCTCTCTCTCTCTCAATGTGGAAACATTTTAAGCATATATAGCAGAAAAAGAAACAATCTTGAAGCTGATTTTGATTCCAGGGCTGGGTAATTAAATACTAAACTGACAGCAATAATGTATGGCGGCCCTTCACATGGAAAGAATTAAGCCTTAATTATATATATATACAATGATGTTCTTTAGCGAGACTACAGGCTACAGTTTAGGGATACATGTCGACATAAGAAAGACATGCCCCCCATTACAGGTTGTATTATTGGTAAGAACATGCAATTAATTTCATTAACCTAGTGCCTGCTCATGCTTTTCAATTGATCACTAAATATGAGATGATTATATGTACACTATTTGAATTTGAATACCTTATTTCTCTGTGCTGCTTAAAATCTCAGTACTCGACTCTTATGCATCAACCAGAAAGCTGAGATCCCAGAAATTAAATATGCATCTCTGGAATATAATGAATCATCAGTGATCTCCAGCTGGGGGGGACCATTGCAATTCCCCCTTTTGATTACTTATTAAGTACTAGTTAATCTTGAAGTTGACAGCTTTTCAAATTAAGGTATAGTGGTGAATTATAGGTAGAACTGTAGAAGACATCCCTGGTTTTTTTTAATTTAATCAGTCACAGCCTCACAGGCTTTTGTTAAAAGCAGTAAGCAGAAAGACAACAAAAAAAGTCCTTGTGTAGTTTATATATCAGTACTGTCTTTGAAACTTTAACAGATCATTCATTCATTCATTCATTCATTCTCCACTCTGAATTGTATACACATAACAACATATAAGATGAATGCATTGCCTGATTCTGATCAAATAATCAGATCTATATATTCCCAATTTCCCATTTATTTTCTTCTCACATGCAATCAATGCCTAATAAAGCCAATGCCTCACCTTTATGTCGACATTCCTTCTGCCCTAAAAGCTAGATAGAGCTCCACACATGGCATATAGATTTCTCTATTTTAATTCAATTTCTTTATCTTTTCGTTTCGCCATGTTCTTCTTCCATGAATCACAATTTGAATTTTCTTCAGGTGGATGCCCGGTACATGAGGTACTGCGAGCAGATGCAGGCGATGGTGAACTCGTTCGATGCGGTGGTGGGGCAGGGGGCGGCGGCGGCGTACACGGCGCTGGCGAGGAAGGCGATGTCGAGGCATTTCAGGTGTATGAAGGACGCGATCGGCGGGGAGTTGAGGGCGTGCTGCGATGCGCTGGGGGAAAAGGATGCGGGCGGCGGAGGACCGGGGGGGCTGACGAAGGGGGAGACGCCGAGGCTGAAGGCGGTGGAGCAGAAGTACCGGCAGCAGAAGGCGCTGCAGCACATGGGAATGCTGGAGCCGGAGTCCTGGCGGCCGCAGAGAGGATTGCCTGAGAGATCTGTGAACCTATTGAGGGCCTGGCTCTTTGAGCATTTTCTGCATCCGTATATTACTGCATACCATACCCTCTCTTACTGTATTTCTTTAGGATTACAACGGGTCGGGTCTGGGTTGGCTCCGTCAAGACTCAAGGACCAACCCGAGCCTCGGGTTCGTTTCGGTTTCGGATCTGACCCGGATCCGTTGTCAGGATGACAACGGGTCGGTTCTTGATCTATTTTTATATAAGACCAAAGCTTGGATCTTCCTGGATTATGGGTTCTGACCCGAACCCATTATCATTCCTATTCTCAGTCTAATAATAAGAATATGGGAGATTGAATTTTGATTTGGGGTTAATTTTGATGATGATGATGAATTAGGTATCCAAGTGAAGCAGACAAGCATGTGCTGTCGAGGCAGACTGGATTATCCAAAAGTCAGGTAGGTATCTCTTCTTTACTACTATATATTCATTCATTTCATTACATATCAAGTGTGTGTGTGTGAGTGTAATGAAAATCGAAGATGGTGTCGTGATCTGTTGAAAGGGATTTCTCATGTGTCTGACTTTGGGTACCGTGCATTTGTGTCTCTGTTTCTGTCTGTCTTGTGTCCTTCATTTGGCTTCAATACCACTCTCCTTTCAGTAATTAATTAGACATCCCCACTAAATCCCATGCACATATACACTACGATTAGTAATGAATAAAGAGGTCCCAGTATCAGTTACTTCCTCCTTTTCTTTTTAAAGGTTACACTTCTTATTTGCACATATGTCAATACACATTTTCAACGATTAATAATTCAAATTCGGTACAAGTAAAAATTATTAAAATTTTATATTTAAAAATTAGAAGATGAGACGAATCCAACAAGATCTCACTTGGCTATATTTTGTCTTCTATAACTATAATAAAAGTAGAAGTCCAAGTACTACAATGAACAGTAAAAAAAAGTCAAACACGTAATATTTAAAAAGAAACGGAGGGAGTATATGATTAGGGTATTCATACATTGTAGTTATATAGAGTATGCTTAATTAATTGTAATTACTACTTTTTAAAGACAGTTATTAATAAATAAACCATCAGATTCTATATATTTGAAATAACACCAGTCTAGGGTTTGACTTTCGTTAAGGTTTTATGTGTCTCTGTTGTTTTTTTAATCATGAATAAATTCATCAAGTGTGTACGGATAAGTAGACATGAGTACTGAGTAGAAATGCACCTTAAGATTAAAGATTTTGCATTCCATGAATCTTTTTCTTGATTTTAATAATAACATAATAATGTACTACTAGTATTAGTTTGCTTCTGGGGGTAATATGTTAGGCAACATTTCTCTACTGAATTTGAGATTTTCATTTTGTCAAATAAAAAAAACCCTCAAATAGTTTAATTAAGTTCTTTTTAAATTTATGTTCCTTTGATTGTTTTATGAAATTATATAATAATATTAGATACTCTCCCTCCATGAAGCTTTTTTTTTTTTTTTTAATGAAGCTTTGTACCATAATACGATGCGATTTGTGCTTACTTTTTACTTTGTCATTGCACTAATCAAATAAAGTACTTATTTGCTAATTATTAATCTTTAGTGAAACATGCAACTTTGGAAAGAAAAACTCTATGTTAAAGAAAGAAATAAGTTCCGTATCCTAATAGTCTTAGGAACTAAAAAGATGTTAACCGGAAAAAGGATATGGAAGTCCAGTCATATAAATTACAAATGAATAAAGAAAAGTGATAGGAAACAGGGTAAGGAGTTGAATTCCACTTAGCTATGCTAAATTCTCATTCCTTGAAATTAGGATTATTTGTTAAATAATCGTGCAATACCACTATTTTTTACTATTTTTTTGGCGAAGCCACTATCTTTTAATATCGTGTTCTCGAAATTTAAAATAAAAACTTAAAAAAAGAAGGAAAAGGGAAAAAAAAGAAGAAAGGAAAATATATTTTTCTAAAATGCATTTGTTCTTGAGTTGAAAGAATATATAAAAAGGGAATGGAAGGAAATGATAAGAAAAAAAATTATGTATTTTACAAATTTCTAGCGAATTAAGAATATATAAAACCTAATTAATATATAAATATAGTGAAAATAATTATAGCATAGTAATTACACTTTCTTCTCCTTTTTCTCCTTCAAATTCGTCCCACTTTGAATTGTTGAAAAAGAAAATAAAACTATCCTTCCAAATTTTATCTAAATTTTTATTTTTCTTTCTAAAAAAAGATGGAGAGCACAACCTGAAGCAAAAAATATTACCCCTCTAGTATTAAAATATTTCACACCAAGGCACTTTCTTCTTTAACCCTTAGCGGTAATGGATGTCTGATGTCTGAATGTATATACTCGTCCCAGGTAGGACGTCACAGGTAAGACGTGTCGTTTGACTTTTTGACACTGTTCAATGTTCAATTTTGACTTAATATTATTGCAAGTATATATTTGGAAAAAGAACAGTCGAGTTTGGTCTTGTTAGATTCGTCTAATTGTATAGTTTTAGAATATATTTTACATAATATTTACATGTATATATTTTGAGATATTAACGATTAAAAAAATACATCGAATTATGTGCAGAAGTCAAATATAACATCTTACTTGGGTCAGGGAGTATAATTTACTATGTATTACTGTACTTATTAGGCTTTCCATATTTGGTCCTCGTTTAGAGCATCACAAGCTTTTTTCTTGTGAACAAATTGCCTACCGTATATTCTCAATCATTACCAACTCCAGAATGTTTCAGCCTGTTGTTATGTTTCACATCTTTTGCTGCAGGAAAACTCCCATTATTGCAAATAACCAGCACCAAAATATGAATAAATAAATTAATTAATTTGATATGTCTACCTGCAGCACCAATCTCCAAGCATACAAAGAAAAGGAAAAAGAAAAACCTAAAAACATTCTCAACTTTTCCTTTGTCATCATCTGCTGCACCTCTGCTGCATCCCTAATTAAAATTCATGACTGACCTGAATCCGATGACACAGTACTTATTTCACGTCATTTTATTTGTCTTTTAATTTTTCTTGTAGCAGACAGTAGCAGCAGTGCTGTAATAGTAGTAGTGGTATTGATGATTCACACTTTTTCCCAGGTGTGCAATTGGTTCATTAATGCTAGGGTTCGCCTGTGGAAGCCCATGGTGGAAGAAATGTACCAGCAGGAATTCCACGACGACGTACAACTGGACACTGCAGCGTCTGCCGACGATGACCGGACCACTGCACCCAAACCTGACGGTAACGGCCCCTCCTCCTCCACCGCCGGGACGCTCGCGGCGGAGCAGCATCGGTGTTTCGTGCCCACCACTGAGGTCGGCGGCGGCGGCGCGGCGGCGGCGGCCGGAGAAGTGTCGCTGACGTTGGGGCTAAGGCACACGGAGAATGTGCCGAGATTGGGACAACTGTCCATTAGAGATTTCGAAGCTTATTGATTAATTAATTATATTTGATTGGGGTATAAAAATTGATTAAAAAAAGCTTCTGGGGATTAGTTTCTTATATGATCGGTGCTTGGGATTATTTATATGGACTTTTTTTTTTCCCGGGAAGGAAAGTATAATTAAGGTCATCATAAGGTGTATGTCATGTGTGCAACAGTACTATAGTGTATATGGTATTTTTTTTTAAAAAAAAACATTAATACTGATACTGATGTGTCGACAAATGTGTGTAGGAGTCCAAGTCATACAAATTACAAAGAGAATAAAAGGGATGGATAGGGAGCAGATGGGAATTAAACCTCCAATAATAAGGTTGAAAATAAGAGGACATGACCACTAAGCCAAGTCTTCATCCCCATATATATTGGTACGAAGGCGGAAATTAGGGGACAAGACCACTAGGCCAAGTCTTCATCCCCTAACTATATATATGGAGCCAGTGAATATCCCCTATCCCCTAACTCCCGAGCATCCCTTTGTATGGGAAATTAAACTTGTTTATCACATATTCAGGCCAGGAACTCGTCACCATTATGACAAGGAATTTCACAAAAATTACCAAAAAAAAAAAAAAAAATAACCCTAAAATGACATGATCATTATTTCAACCATTACAAGGAAATTAAAGTTGATATCTTTAAAGGATTAGTTGAACGACAGAATGTGGATTAGGTTGCCTAAACTTGCAGGCATGAACAACACACAAAACATGTACTAGCTAGTAATAAAAGGGGACATTACATGACTGACCCCTTCAAATAATCTCAATCCATACACTCGTCCAAATCTTCAACAATGATGATATCCAGGATCATCTACTGTGTTGCGGTTGTTCTCGCCACGGCTTCCGTGATCCTCCTCGCCCTCTTTTCGCCCGTCCCCTACCGGGACATGCCCGGGGGACCTCTCCTGGCTCTGTCCTTCTACATCCAGCAGCCCCAATCGGGAAGCCCCACCACGCACCCGGCGGCAGCAGCAGCGCCGCCGGACGCTGCTGCTGCGGCCTTGATCTTCCACCGGATACTCACGGAAGGGCCGGAGAACATGTCCCGGGTGGTGGGGAAGGCGCAGGGGTTTATAATCCCAGTTGAAAGCTTTGCACATTCTTCTGCTTTTAACATTATCTATCTGGTTTTCCAAACAGCCGAATTTTCGGGCAGCATTAGTGTGGATGCCAAGAATTTGGGGCAGTATAAGGATGATGATAAAGAGAAGCTGGATGTGGTGGGGGGGACTGGGGACTTTGCCTTTGCTCGTGGCCATGCCTTTCTTGCACAGACACAGAGACACAAGTTTGGTCTGGATGCAAGTTATCTAATAAATCTGCACTTGAAGTTCCCCTATTGATGTTGGATATGATCACTTTTTCACTAAATTAATAATAATTTGAGAATGTGCTGTATAATTATATTAGACGGCATCTTTTTTCTTTAGTTTTTAATTTTTCTGGAGCTACTGAATTTTTCTTGTTTATTTTGATATATAGTAGTAGTTGTCGTTGTTGTTACTTTTTGGGACAACATGACTTGTATTATTGTAATACCCTTATATTATAATCTTACTAATGGCACGATGAGTTTTTATAGACTACTGCAGATTGGAGTGAAGCTAAAATTCTTTAATGAGTTTTTGGATTGAATATTTAGTTAAATTCTTCTTTTCTTTTTTTTCTTTTCTTTAAAAGAGTTGAGAGCCTTAATTTTTTTTAGGAGCCATTAAAAGTTTAGAAAATGGTCGACAGCTTTAGGTTAGGGTCGAGAGGAAAAAAGAAATTAATGAATGTAATTTTGAAAAATAACGACCTCTATCAGCTTATATTGACCACTTTCTTTTAATCATAGAATTCAATTTAGATATATTCAAATAAAAATTGTGTTAGTAAGTTCCAAAACCATCCAACAAATATCGAATTAGACGAATCTGTTCCATAACTACCCTAATTATCGTCGAACCCGTCCCATAAACTTCCCCAATGGAGGAATAGGTTTGACAATGATTAAGATAGTTATGGGATGATTAGAGAAAAAACTGGTTTTGGAAAAAAAATTTAATTATGGGAAGATCTGAATTTTTTTTTCCGGAGGGAGTATATTCTACTACATCACTAAGGTTTATGATTAGGCTAATTTAAAAGATGTATATGAAAGAACATATCTAACAAATGTAAAAAAGTTTGTTAGATAAATCCACACCATTCAATTTTTAGGCTCCCACCACGAATCAAATCGCATCCGTCGATGGAAGAACACTTTTGAACGGAGTTTTATTTTTACCGTTACAGTTGGCAAAGTAAAAGTTGAGTACGTCGTCGTTTCTCCCGCTGTAACTTATTCGCTGAATCCATATTGTAGACTTGGTGAAGAAAGAAAAACGAAATCTGGAGACCAAAAACATCCCCAGTCAAAATCAAATCAGTTCATCTCTCTCTCCACCTCCTCCTTGTTTTACCTGGCGCGCAACTGTGCTCACATCGTCTTCCGGTAACTTCCCAGACTGAAATGGCGAAATCAAGCGCCGACGATGAGGAGCTGCGGCGCGCCTGCCAGGCAGCGATCGAGGAAACCAAGCAGCAGATCGTGATGTCGATTAGGGTGGCTAAGAGCCGCGGGATCTGGGGGAAGTCTTCCAAATTGGGACGCGGACAGATGGCCAAGCCTCGTGTTCTCGCCATTTCAGGTAAGATGGTCAAGGACTACTGTTTCTAGATTGATGTCTGTTTCTCTCTCGTGTTTCAAATGTTTTGGGGGTGTGTGGGGATGATTTACGGCTGTAAGTTTGATCAATGAGTTCCAACTCCAAGCATGGTGATTTGTGGTTATTGCCGTAAATTGGCTCCTTTATGGAGCGAGGAAGTTATTGGAAATGGTTTTGATTGTGGACATTGTGAGGGAGAACTTTTTGCTCGGGGTATGATTACTGTTAGAAGCTACCACACTCTTCAAAAGCGTTAATTTGATGTTCAGGAATTACATGCATAGATATATACATATATACATCAAGTTGTTATGCTCGACTTCTTGTGATTGTGACCCAGTGCCAAATCAATCTACTTACCTTGAACTTGCAGGACTGACTGTGACTGAGCTCAAGCTATGCTTGAGTAACTCTAATTGCTTGGTGTAGTTCTTTAGCACGAATAAGACATACTTAATTTTTCGACATGCCTTCGTCATTTGATATCCCCGAGTTTCCAGGATCGTTGCTCACAAGCTCAACTGAGCTCGTCTTCAATTGCTTCGTGTAGTTAATCTTTATCATGAATAAGAAATACTTAATTTTTCGACATACTTACGCCATTTGATATCCCTAAATTTCCAGGATTGTTGCTCACAAGCTCATCTGAGCTCGTCTTCAAACTCATTTACTTTTCATTGTTATCTAGCTCCATGAAGTCAAGTTTCAGTTGAACTTCAAACACTTGATCACGTTTGGGTTTGTGTATTTTTCCAGGGATGAGTGCTTGAATATACTTACGTTCAAGCTTGAGCTTACTAGAGAATGCCCCATTATAGAGCAATTGAAATTTTTGGAAATATTGTATTCACTTGCATCATTATCTCATTGTTCTTTTGAACCATTGGTTAATTTATTAATGCCATACTGATGAACTGGGTTGTTTCTTCACATGTTTTTTTTTGCAGCAATGGCAAAAGGCCAACGCAGTAAAGCTTTTCTTCGTGTGTTAAAATATTCCACCGGAGGTGTTCTTGAAGTGAGTCCCGAATTGTGATGTGGAAAGTTATGTTTGACCTACAATTAGGTTGGGTTTCATATCAATGATTGAAGTGATGCCTTACTACCGAATGGGCGCATATGTTGGTGCATGAGACCACAATTTTTGAATGACAATTAGCATAAGTATTTGCTTTCTGGATTAATACAATCCATTTAAAATTACTTTAGATAATAATAGAAGTAGTTGAAAGTTTAATACTCCCCCTATTTCTAATGTCTACATGCGTTGACAAAATCACACATATTAAGGCTGCTTGTTGATGTTTTTTTCCACAAAAAGAAAAATTTGAAAAATAAATCTCACAACTATATGGATGTTTGTAATCTTTGAAGTATAAGCAATTTATGAACACCTCTCTCTTTCTCTCTCTCAAAGTAACATTTTTCCATTTTTTGGTGTGGTGATTTTAATTCGTTTTAGCAGCATAAGGACCTAAAACCAAACATGGGCTAAGGATTTGGTTAAACTATAGTATATTAATTTAGCAATTTGGTAAAAGTAAAAATCTGTACTTATTGATCTTGGACAACAAATAGGATAACACGGATGCATTTGGGGCGGAGTTAGTATATTTAATAGTGTTACCTTTGACTTGATTAAATTATAGCTTCCTCTATGTATGTTACGCAAGTTTTGTAATTGGGATTTCTGATATTTTTCTACCACTTGTAGCCTGCCAAACTATACAAGCTGAAGCACCTTACAAAAGTGGAAGTCCTAACAAATGATCCCAGTGGATGTACATTTATGCTAGTATGACTCATGTTTCTTTTATGTTTTCCTTTTTGCATTTTAAATATGTTTGAGTGAATAATGCTTATCCTGGTCATGAAGGGTTTTGACAACCTTAGAAGTCAGAGTGTTGCCCCACCTCAGTGGAGTATGCGTAATGTTGATGACAGGTATAATATATACCTGGTTATGAACTTCCCTACCACTATATCAATATATCTTGGTTATGCTTAAGGATGGTTTTTCTTATGGTTGAAGGAATCGCTTTATCCATTGTATCTTAAACATTTGCAAGGATGTGTTGGGGCGTCTTCCCAAAGTTATTGGCATCGATGTTGTCGAGATGGCTATTTGGGCTAAGGTGCATGTGATAAATTTTTCTTTGATTTTTGAAACAGTAAGCGATATTGTAGTTTTGTGATGCATTTTTTCCCACTATAATAGTTATGGTTTTTCTCTTGTTATTACTTCGAATGATTATGTTTTATTGATGATTCTGATTTTGATGTTTGATCATTACATTCAAGGCAAAGATTTCTAGGATAATGTTTTGTTTTCATGATATGAAAACTTGTGTTGTGTACAATCCTGTACTGTAATTAAGTTGGATGATTGGTCTGCTTTAATGGACATGGTAGTATGGTACACATATAATTAAGTTAGATCTTTTTTTTTTGGTGAATATTTTTTGGATGTATGCTAACATTGATTGATCTTATTTTAAGATTGAACTCTATCTTTTACAGGAACATACACCTGTAGTGCCCAAGCAGCGAGGAGTCCCTCAAATTGGGCGAGATCGCTCAGTTCCTGTAGAAAGTGACATGAAAGTTACAGTTGAAAGAGAACTGGTGTCTCAAGCCGAGGAAGAGGATATGGAGGCTCTTCTGGACACGTATGTATTTTATCTTCAGAAATCTGGCTATTTTATTGTGGTGATTTGGTAGAACTATAGTGTGCACTTACAATGTGCAATATCATTATAAGAGAATACCGTTATTAAAAGGAATTGTGGGACTTCTGAGGTTTTAGCTGGGGAAAGTGCCTACAATAGGAGGGAAATACTTGTATGGTGAGTAATTAGGAGACTAAAGGAACAATACTTTAAAAGCTACGACTACCAATTGTAACCGGCCTAACCTTGCATGATATCAAATGGAACAATACAATAACTGATGAAATCCAAGTCTGGCAGTTGGGAACTCAGGAGGAGCAAGCTCTGCTGCTGCTTCCCAAATGTGAGAAAGGTTGGTTTGTCACTGTTGGTTCCTCAATGTTGGATGGACAATTGTTTCTTTTCTTTATTTCTATCCTGTTATCCCTCATTCATGACAAGCCTTTTAGCAAAATGCATTAATGAAGCATTAATGGTATATCTGATGACTGCTGATTGGTGTGGTATAGGGTAATGACTGGTGCATTCATTTAATATTCCTTTGGTTATATGTAAATACTATATATATTCCTCCATTACTTTGCTTACCAGCAAAGAATAGTACTGGAGTCCGATACTGTGCTACTTCTGTTTTGCCGAGTTGCTATAATATCATCTTTCTTGTTTTCTCTTTTCCTTGTTCAGATCTTTGTTTTTATGTGAACTCAGATATGATGCTATTGAGAATTCATCACTTGCAGTTATGTGATGGGCATTGGTGAAGCGGAGGCTTTTTCTGAGCGGTTGAAGCGGGAGCTTCAAGCATTAGAAGCAGCAAATGTGCACTCCATTTTGGAGAATGAACCTTTAATACATGAGGTTACTTGAATGCTATCATATGATTGATTGTTTAGTCCATCTGCTTCGTTGCTTTGCTTTTGCATTTCCAGAAATCTCATTCTCTCTCTCTCTCTCTCTCTCTCTCTCTCTCTCTCTCTCTCCATACTTATTGTCCTTTTGCACTTAGAAATAATTGGAGGCGAGACGACTCTAGGCTGCTTATTGATGCTCCCTTGTTACTGTTTGTCATTTAATCTTTTAGTCTGTCTACATGTATCTATACTTTCATTAAATTTCAAATATAGATACTTGCCAAGTTTATGAGTCCTGTATATGTTTTTTTAATGATTGCTGTAAGCTTTTATGTTTGTTCCAGATATTACAAGGGCTTGAAGTAGCCACTGACTATGTTGATGAGATGGATGATTGGTTAGGCATTTTCAATCTAAAGTTGCGGCACATGAGAGAGGACATAGAATCGGTATAAATCTTTTCAAATTGTGGTATTATTGGAGAAAATGTGTTCTTAGTGCTGCTTTTTCTATGAGCATTTGGTTTGAATTTGGATTCATGCAATTACATTGTAAATCCAATGCACTATGTTTATCTGTTATTCATTTTATTTTGCGTTTGGCAAGTTGATTTATATCCTATGCACTATTTTTTTTCCCCTCAAATTGCTTGACGAAATAACTTTTCCTAGACTCATATCCAAATTGAGTGTTTAGGTCTCATTTCGGTAACGGCTACAATATTAAATATTTTGGTATGCAGATTGAAACCAGAAACAACAAGCTGGAAATGCAGTCAGTAAACAACGAGTCATTGATCGAGGAACTTGAAAAACTTCTTGAAAGATTGCGTATTCCATCAGAGGTTTATTGAAACTTTTCCTTTTATTTTATTTAATTTTATTTGCTCATTTTTGAACGCTTGTGCATTGACATTTATGTACAATGTTATATATGCTCTTTTGAGTCTTAGTTTTTTGCTTCTTTCTTTCTTTCTTTTTTTTTTTTTTTTTTGTGTGTGTGTGTGTGTGTCCTTACACTGGCCCCACCGAAGAGTCTTGTTTTATTGCTATTTTTCCACACATGCAGTATGCAGCCTGTCTTACAGGGGGTTCGTTTGATGAGGCTCGAATGCTTCAGAATATAGAAGCATGTGAGTGGCTGACAAATGCTTTACGAAACCTTGAGGTTCCCAAGTTAGATCGTTGCTATTCAGGCATGAAATCTGTAAGTAATAAGGATCTGGCTTGCTTTTGTACCCTTTTTTTTCATCATTTATTATTATTAGAAGTTTATGAACCGAAAGGTTCCATTATAGATTCACTAGAAGTTATCTTTTCCCGAGATGCCTATGGGCATGCTTTCTATACATTATTTAAAGATCTTTGGACCTGCAAAAAGTTATGTGGTTGTTGTGCTTGCATGTGCCTGATGATGTTTTAGATAAGTTTTCTTACTTGTAATGCTGGGTACAACTCACAGGTTAAAGAGAAGAAGGCAGAACTTGAAAAGTTGAAAAACACGTTTGTCAAACGTGCATCTGAGTTTCTAAGGAACTATTTTGCTAGCTTGGTTGATTTCATGATAAGTGATAAGAGCTATTTCTCTCAGGTATTGTCCTGAAAGATAATTGATTAGCAATTATTAACCTGTTGAGTGAATTGTAATTTCTTTCATTGATATTCTGCATTTAATAGCGCGGACAACTGAAGAGGCCTGATCATGCTGACTTGAGGTACAAGTGCAGGACTTATGCTCGTCTTCTGCAGCACTTGAAGGTACTATTAGTAATTTTTGTTGTCTGGCCTGCTGATTGTTATTGTGCTTGAATTTTTCATATGTTTACCACCATATGCTTGTGTGCGTGTTATTTTCAGAGTCTAGATGCAAGCTGCTTGGGCCCTTTAAGAAAAGCTTACTGCAGCTCTTTAAACTTGCTTCTGCGTCGGGAGGTAGGGAAATAGTAAATCTTCTTGATATATAATCAGTTAGTTTTCTATGTGTTCTTTATGATAATATTGTCAAATGCAGAACCAAAATATGGCCACAATCATTTTGTTTTTTAATTTGGTGTTGCCAGGCTCGAGAGTTTGCAAACGAACTTCGTGCCAGTACAAAAGCATCAAGGAATCCAACTGTGTGGCTTGATGGTTCAACAGGTTCTAATCAAAGTGCAAGTAGTGCGGATACTTCAACTGTTTCCGAGGCTTATGCAAAAATGCTTACTATTTTTATTCCATTGCTTGTTGATGAGGTTATACCTTGTTTTTGGAATTTACTACTGTACTTTTGTTATTTCATTTTTCCTGGCTAGATATTGAGTTCTTACAGATTTTGTTGCTAATAAACTACAGAGTTCGTTCTTTGCACACTTCATGTGCTTTGAAGTTCCAGCTCTTGTTCCACCTGGAGGTATTGCCAATGGCAGTAAAACCATTCCCCATGATGATGATAATGATGACGATGACTTGGGCATCTTGGACATTGATGAGAACGAGAAACCTGGTAGGTGTCTTTAGCTCTTCCAATTGTTGTTTTAGCTCACTCGTTGGCTGACATCCTTTTCTTGCATTTTTTAGCAAAAAAATCTGCGGATCTCCAGGCACTGAATGAATCACTTCGTGATTTACTTGATGGAATACAGGTCTGACTAATTTATCTTCTGCAAGTATTTTGCTGATTTACTGACTATATTTTGTCTCTGATGGACAAATTTTTCTCTTGTTGAGTTTTTAGGAAGATTTCTATGCTGTGGTGGATTGGGCTTACAAGATCGATCC
The DNA here is from genome assembly GCA_030278955.1 of Hygrophila difformis. NCBI lineage: Eukaryota > Viridiplantae > Streptophyta > Magnoliopsida > Lamiales > Acanthaceae > Hygrophila > Hygrophila difformis. Next base: position 6,807,466 of record JAOANR010000014.1, on the reverse strand, counting down.
TTTGCGTTGTATATCTATGCATGGGATTACAGAACGGTACATTTCTGGTCAAAAAGCTGACGCAGCAGGATTTGTTCGCATTTTACTTGATGACCTGGAAAGCCGGATTTCTACGCAATTTAACAGGGTGGGTTAACTTTTGTCAAGTTAAAACTGAATTTTTTTGCTTTCCACCTGCATAATGTGGGCTTTGCATTTCAGTTTGTGGATGAAGCTTGCCACCAAATCGAAAGAAATGAACGAAATGTGCGGCAGGTGGGAGTCTTATCATATATACCCAGGTAAGCCAAACTTGTGCCTGTACGGTTACCATCTTTCTGAAGGGCATGTTGGTTTCTTCAAAATTCAATTATTTGTTGTATGACTGGGCTTAACTTTTGCTTAGATTTGCTACGCTTGCAACCCGAATGGAGCAGTATATACAAGGGCAATCACGGGATTTGGTTGATCAGGCTTACACGAAGTTTGTGAGTGTCCCACTTCAACTTGTTTTACTGATATTATGTGAGTTGTTTTCTTATTCCAATCTCTGAGGTGCATGAAACTACAATTTTTTTTTGCAGGTTACAGTAATGTTTGCAACATTGGACAAAATTGCTCAAGCAGACCCTAAATATGCAGATATTCTACTGTTGGAAAATTATGCCGCATTTCAGAACAGGTAGTATTATCACGTGAACTTTTTTCTTACATACCCAATCTTTTTTCATGAATTTCACTTCTAATAATATTTTTTCCTCGGCTGGTCGTAATGTGCAGCCTGTATGACCTAGCCAACGTTGTGCCAACTTTGGCAAAATTTTATCACCAAGCAAGTGAATCTTATGAACAAGCTTGCACGCGCTTTATAACTGCAATTATATTATATGTAAGTTAAATATTTCTCGTGAGTTATAATTCTGTGAATCACCAATGCGGGAAATGCCCAGCTGGTTCATCATCTCTGGGATTCTCGTTTGAATGTACAATGTTGCACGTTTCAGCAGCATACTTCTTTTTTTTTTTAGATCGGGAAAAATGCATCTTGATATTATTTTCTCATATGCAGCAATTTGAACGGCTTTTCCAGTTTTCTCGAAAGATTGAGGACTTAATGTACACAATTCCTCCAGAAGAGGTCAGTCTGGAAAGCAATCTATGCCATATACGTAACAGCTTTATTTTCCGTAGTAATCTTATAAATGACTTTAGCGGAAGTAAACTTGGATGCCTATGGAAATTTCAGATCCCTTTCCAACTTGGATTGTCAAAAATGGATTTACGGAAAGTTGTGAAGTCAAGTCTCTCTGGGGTATGCCAACCATTAATATCAACATTCAGAATCTTGCTTAATAGAAACACCATCTGCTTAAAAGGTTTAAAGTACAAAAATGCACTTTTGCAGGTTGATAAGTCTATCAATGCAATGTACAAGAGATTGCAGAAGAATTTGAATTCTGAAGAACTGTTGCCTTCTTTATGGGACAAATGCAAGGTATTCCTTTCTGACATGCTGTTGTTCACAGTTTTTTTTTTTTTTGTTAATGCAGTAGTCCATTATAGGTTGAAATATTGCTCAGTCTCCTTAATCTGTTTGAATTGTTGTAAGTATTGTTCCCAGTGTTGATGTTATGTAAAATTATTCCAGAAGGAGTTTCTGGACAAGTATGACAGCTTTGCCCAACAAGTTGCTAAAACATATCCGACAGAGACCATCCCAGCTGTTTCAGAAATGAGAGACGTACTGGCATCTTTCTAGACGAAACAAGAACCCTGTATAATTAGGTAGATTTGTTACATACATATATGCAAGAGTTGTGTGCTTGTGTTGATATATATATATATATATATATATATATATATATATATATATATTCGTTTTTGCGCCTCCATTTTATAATTTATTCATAGATATATACACCACTCTCAAGTCTGACAAGGACATGTATGTATACCTAATACCAGGGGGTTCATGTCTGGAATACTATGCCCAGTATTGCCCACATAAGAATCAGTGATCTCTTTACTGCGTACAAAATGTTTGGCTCTTTGCTTGTTAATTTATGTTGGATTTAAATGATTCTCCTCCTTTCGACAACTTCAACTTTCTAATGGGAAATAAATCATCCCCATTTTTCCTGCACATTTTGTACAGTGTTTGTTTACTATGTACTAGTAGTAGTTTCAGTCACCGTTCAATTTTTGTGGTGATACCAATATCTAGCTTCTCTTAATATTTTTTTTTTGTGTTCTTACTACTACCCTCAATTTTAACATGACTTATTTCAAATTTTGTAACACTAGTGAAAAGAATCTATGGATCCGTCATTCTCTGCATCACAAGTAAACTAACTCCTCTCCGATCCTCAATGCAGCCCTGCGGGTATAGGAATCTAGGATTTCTCTCTATCATTTTTTCCATCATACTTCCTCTGTTTTTTTTCTATTAGCTACGGTTTGACAAATGCTATTATTTACTTATATACTGACTTAAAGTTTTATCATAGTTATATAAGTTAAAATATAGCCAAGTGATATCTTGTTAGATTCGTCTCGTCTTGTAGTTTTTAAATATCGAACTTTTAAAATTTTTGCTTGTACCGAATTTGAGTTATTAATGGTTTAAAATATGCATTGGACTGCGTATTGGGTGGGGAAAGATGGTGGTAAACCCATGCTACACAAATTATAAAAGGACAAAGGGGAAGATAGGGGGCCGGGTGGGGAATCGAATCCTCAATATTAGTTAGAGGACTTAATCACTAGACCAAGTACTCATATTCAATTATAAGTACTAATTATACTATGCAACAATGAGTTATCCCACCAAATTATTCAATTTTATTTTCTTAAAAAAATTGTATAATATCCAAAAATTACTCCCTGTCCCACGAAATTTGGCCACTATTTCTTTTTGGGGTGTCCCATGAAATTTGGCCACTTTCCACTTTTAGATAAATTAAAATAATAGAAATTTGATTAGAATTTGAATTGTTGTCGAATTACATTAAAAGTGTTCACTTTTACTATTCTGCACAAATTCCAATACACTTTTACTTTTCTATCCAATGTCCCTAGCATTTCTTTAATTCTTAATATTTTAAAATTGGTACAAATAAAAATTATATAAAATATATCAAACTTGAATATTTTTCTCTAATTGTATCATTACATAATATTAAGTCAAAGTTAAACAATAAACAGTATCAAAATTCATTAAAATCTTAAACACAAAATGCCTACACCACTTTAGCTACTAAGCCCCACTATCTAATTACCGTGCACAAAATAAAGTAGCACATTACGGAGGGAGTACTTTAATTCTGATATCCATCATCCACAAAAATAGCATCCCTTAGCAGTTAGCACTTTGCCCTAGGAATTACTTCGGATACAAGACTCAAAATATTAACACAAAACCCAATATTAAATTGATAAAGCAGCACCAGCAAGCAGGGGCAATTTGCCTGTCGCAATAGTGTGTGGTGTGCTGTCAGATTCTTATTGGGTTGGTGACACTATGACAGAGTGTTTATTTTTTATTTATTTATTTATTTTTTGTAAGCGACGACAGAGTGGCATTGAAATGTTCTACTTCCTCCGTTTTTAAAAGATTGCTACATTTACAAAAGTATCACTGTTCACACAGACACTTTGATTTAAAGTTTTATCATAGTTATACAAGTTAAAATATAACCAAGTAAGATCTTGTTAGATTCACCTCTCTAATAGTTTTTAGATATCAAACTTTTAAATTTTTTACTTATACCAATCTTGAGTTATTAATTGTTTAAAATATACATTGACTACGTATTGGGTGCGTCCGTAACAAACATTAAAAAACAGAAGAAGTACTAATACTTATTTAAGTTATTAATGTAATTACATTATTATACTAATAACAACGTGGAATTATGTTACCAAAAATTGAGGGAGTCCATATGATCCGTACTCCTTACCATTATTGAAATCAGCGAGTTTGGATTGGGTCAAAACCATGTGTAATTATTCTGGAAAAAGTCAGCTCTCAAAATTGTTGCAGTAATTGCAAGTTTAGTACTGCCAAGTAAAAAAAAACTCATTAGAATTGTTCATACATTTGGGTTGACTTATAATTAAACACGAATATGCAATTCAACTCAAGCAACAAACAAACCCATGTGTATGTATGTATGTACCCAACAATTGTTTAACCTATGAGCATGGTGTCCAACTTTATACTAGTAGTATTTGCATATTGAATAGGTGGTATAAAATGGCCGGAAATCGTTTGGGTGCTGGCGGCATGTAGGTGCTGGCACATTCAAAAGTGATGGGTATGTGTATATGAAATGATGCGTGAGTATAAAAAAATTATGGATGAAGGTTATGAACCAAAAACTAATAAAAAAAAACAAACTACCGTCTATACATCACTTTATAAGGCTTATACATCACTTTACAAAGGGCTACACATCATTTTTAGCACTGCCTGTACCTGCTGGCAATTGATATACCATTACATAAACCGGATTGTAAAATGGCCCATATGGGATAGGATATCATTAGTATATTGTACATAATAGGAATAATAAATAGGGTTTGGTAAAATCCCCCTTTGACCAAACATGCCATTCGGACATTTAAAATACAAGTACACTAGAATAATCTAAATTAGTTGGACTGTTCTTATTTAGATGTTAGCTTCATTGTTAACCACAATTCAGATTCATTGAATTTGAAGCTACTACTTTTCTACCTTCACAAATACTTTTTTATGTTTTCTTTTATTTGCTACGGACCCATCCAGCACGCAGTCCAATGCACATTTTAAATTTTCAATAACTCAAATTCGATACAAGTAAAAATTCTAAAAGTTTGATATTAAAAAACTACACGACGAGATGAATCTAACAAGATCCCACTTGACTATATTTTAACTTATATAACTATGATAAAACTTTAAATCAAAGTGTATGAGTGAATAGTGTCTAAACATCAAATGGAGCAAACAAAACAAACGGAGGAAGTACTACTTTAAAACTAATTTCTAGCTTCACGATACTTTTCATTGATTTCTCCCCACACTGGAAATCACAATATGCCGTTTCCTTTTATTTTAGAAAAATGAATAAATATTTTACCCACTTGGTTTTATTACAGCAAAGTCCAAACTGATAAAAACCGTCTATGGATTTGGGACAGCTTAGTTGTTGGACAGAATCTATAATCTTTGGTCACATCATCATTTTTATTTCATGCTTTTCGTGGTTGTATGTACTTATAATGATACTAATAAGTCTCTCGTGCAATGGCAATTTACATTATTGTATAAACTAACTAATTAAAAGCTCCTAAAAAAAAACTAATTAAAATGTTCATTTTTTTCATTTTTTGTTTTAAGCAAAGGAAATTAAATTCATTTGGGTCTTACAAGTAACTAGCTTTTTTGACCCGCGCGTTGCGCACGGACGTGTTGCTTTCTTTCTTATTATGAATAGAATTAATAATTTTTAATTGGATGAACAATATAAATACGTAGAAGTTTAGAGTTTAGAATTTAGAATTCATAATAAATGATATTTTTAAATTGTGATAGTTTTGAGTAATGGTTTAAAGTTTAGAGTTCGAAAGTTAAAAGTTGAGGATGAATAGAGTTTAGAGTTTAACAATTGGGTTTAGAATTTCACTGTTAAAATAGAAAATATTTATTTATCAACATAATAGCACGTCAACTATCTAATTCAGCTGGCTTTTCATCTTCTAGAATTATAAATTCAACCACTTTATCTGTCAATGGTGGATAGTCTTTTCTCAAATGTTTGAACAATGTACATGAAGGTACCAGGTTGAATTCCTCGATCGAACAATTCCTTGTACAACTTGAAAACCTCCTGGTGACAGTACACATTCGTTGAAATGGTGTATGTGTTATAACCATCATCTACTTTTCCAATTTTGCAAAGGCCATTCAATATAGCATTATATATGATCACATTCGGGGACATACCTTTCTCTAGCATTTTTGGGAAATATACAAATGTTTGTTCTAGTGGTTCTTCAGCAGCATGTGCATGAATTAATATAGTGTATGCCACAAATGTCAGAGGATAACCTCTTCTCACCATTTATTGAAACACGTCTCTGGCTTTTATAAGGTACCCAAATTCCAAGCAATCATGGATAATGTCTGTATTGAAAACATAAGCAGGCACAATTTCATCCTGAATCATTTTCTGCAGTGGATCATAAGCTTTCCCTAAATTGTTCAATTTAGAGATACCATCAACAAAGATATTGTACATAATCATATCAGGTGAGAACCCCTCTTTTTGAAGTTTAAAGGCAGCAAATATGTCACTCAGCTTCAATTCACTGCTACATGATATGGAACATGATAGGGCACCACTCATTTCTTCATAAAACCATTGAGCCCTAAAATTAGAATTAGGTTCCGGTTATCTTCAGAAAATGGTGGTATAATTACTGATAAAACCCTAAAGATTAAAAAGATTTAGTTATATTGAATAAGGACAATATAGTCTGCACAAGCCAAAAAGTATTCAGGATTTATTATATAGATATCGGGTAAGAATAGTTTGAAAAATGACGTACAAAACAAATTTTATAGTATATTCATCATATTTTATAACTTTATTAGTTCTCGTAATCATTTAAGGGGTAAGTTAGCTGTAGTAGTTAGTAAGTACTTCCTCCGTTTGGAAATAAATGTAACATTTGCATAGTTGTTACTATTAACTGAGTAACTTTGATTCAAATTTTTAACACAATTATATAAGATAAAACATAGTCAAGTGGGATCTTGTTAGATTCGTCTAATCGTGTAGTTTTAGAATATCAAATTTTTATAAATTTTACTTATACACAATTTGAAATATTAAGCGTTAAAAATGTGCATTGGATAACGTGAAACACAGAAATGTTATAATTTTTTAAAAACGGAGGGAGTATTTACTACCAGTGACGGATCCAAAAATTTTGTTAAGTGGTGTCCCAGAAAATAATGAAAATTATATTTAAATTAGGGATAGCAGTTACAACACAAAAATATAGAGAAGAACTTATTTGAAATGAATCATTATGGTGAAATCATAAAAATTAAGTGGTGTCACAAAGTCTAATTTAGTTAAATGTATAAAAATTTATACCCTAAAATAACAATTTCATCAATTTAAGTACTGTCCTGTGCGACCCCTAAATTGTTAATAGATCCGCCCCAGTTTACTACTGAATAATGTGATTAGTTTACTGTTTTTATTTTATCCATTATTATAATAAAACAAATCATAGAAAATGACGCAAGCACTTACGTCACACTCTAAAATAGGAGTAGATTACAGATGCATAAATTAAGTTTTTATTAAGTATAATATAGCATGAAGTGATCATGTCCAACTGCAAATTTAAAAAGATAAAATACAGAAATGAATCAAATAATAAATATAATATTGTTTTTACTGAACAGCCTGTATATGCTAGGAAAGTGGTGGGAGCCCATACTACACAATTATAAACGAGAAAAGAGGAGGAATATGTCGGATGAGAATCAAACCTTCAACTACTTGGGCTAAGTCTCAATCTCAATAATAAATTACAATATTGGCATTAAAAGCACATAATGGGTAAAATATTTGTATTTCGGGGTAAAAATATAACTTAAAAATTTACTGTTCATCAAACTATTTATTCCAGAAAGTTTGCTCTTTTTTTAGAAATAACTGGAAATTTGAATAATTATCGTACTCCCTTCCTTTTGTATTATTTTTTTTTGGGAAATTTTACTGTATTAATTTATTTTTTTTAAAAAAATCCTATACGTATTATGGTAAAATGAATAAAAAGGGGGAAAAATGGATAAGCTGAAAATTCGTCACTTTCTTTTCAATGGCGTTGCGTCATTACTCCTCCATGGGGGACATTTTAGTCCTTTTGCCATGTGAAAGCAATCCCAGGAAGATAATAGGAAGCCGTGAGGAAGAAGCCTCCCACTTGCTCAGTCAAACCAATGAAAACCAGTTCCCCACCAATATGCCTAAAATGCCATTACTGTTTGACTGGAATTCGAGGGCATTTTTGGAATTACAACGATGCTCTGAACTGGTCTGCGCTGTTCTATTAAAACCCAAATCCTCTTTGCATTCGTGAACTTTTGACATTTCCCCAAATTCCCAAACTTCTGCTGCCGCCGCGCAATTTACCTTGCCCTCCGCCGGTGAATTGCCGCCGTCGGTGTTTTGATTTCCCCACTTTTTTGACCGTCGGAGGGATCGTAGTGTCCTCCGTAGCCGCTCGTGTGAAGCGGCGGTTCAATTCCTCGTTTTTTCGCCCGATTTGATACTGATTTCGATTACGATGGCGTTACTTATTTTGTAGAGCTCTCACTGTTCTCACAGGTTGTTACAGATCCCGCGATTTTCATTTATTTCTTGATTACTTTGTTACAATTTGTCAGAATGGCGATTCGATTTACTGTTAACTACACGGCTTCCATGGCGTCGAATTTTGCGGCGGCGTCCGCCGCCGCTCCCGGGAGATGCGCTGGCTCGAGGTTCTTACACGAGTGTGCAGCGCGGTCACGGATTTTCCAGCACTCTCCAACGCAGGCACCGGATTCAGGTTGCTCTGACTTCCGGCGTCCGGGATCGAACCCCGACCGCGTCAATCAGAGGTCGCCTGTGCATTCGGTTTTGACGGGGGGATTCCTTTGCGGAAACACCCAGTCGTTGCCGCCCTTGGCTGTGGGATTGGTTTCTTTGATTAAGCAGTCGATGGGGACTCCTTCAAGCACAAACGCTTTGCGGATTTCGCCGGTTCCAATACTCTCCGCCTTATCGGGCTCTAAGGGGTTACCCTGCAACGAGCTCACGACTAGAGAGATAGATAAAGGTGGAACAGTTGATGCCAACTTTTGTAAAAGCTTCAGCGTGGCGACAGTCAAGAGTGTTAGTGGTGACAAAGATAGTGAATGTTTGGAAGCACTAGCGGTGTCAAAGATCGGTGTTTCAAATAGCAAAAAGCTTTTGCCGCAGAGAAGTGGTGTTTCTAGCCGTGGTAGTTGGTTGTTAAAAATGGTTAATTTTGCCTTCAGTTCTCAGGACGTTAAGGCAGCTTTCACTGCTATTAGCGTTAGCATTCTGTTTAAATCGACTTTGGCGGAGCCAAGGTCAATTCCGTCTGCATCTATGTACCCAACGCTTGATGTGGGCGATAGAATTCTTGCCGAGAAGGTATGTTTTTTCATTTATTCTAAAGTTACATTTAGTTGATCATATCTATTAATTCTTATCATAAGTTTTTTGGTCTGTGGAATTGATTGCCATTGTGCTAGAGGACCTTCCTGAACAATAACTTATATTGAAATTCATACCAAAGAAAGATGTGGTGTGGGTGTTTAACTGACAGCTCTGGTTTCTTTTGTATTATCAGCATTTGGAATTAGATTAAAGTGGACAGGTTGATCAAGATGCCTTTTCTCAGAAAAAGAAAACGAATTGTAATGATCAGTTATAAATCATTTCTTTCTAACGTGGCTCGCCGATCTTTATCTGTTCTTAATGTTTATCATTTGACTGTTAGAGGTTTTTGAATTCATTAGACGTTTAGGGTCTTATTATGTCTAATAAAATAATCATAGATGTTGACTAGGCGGGCTTTCATCTTTTCTTTGTAATGGGATAACATCGTACTCTTTTGTTGTTTTTAAGATCTTATGCAAGGCATGTTTAATCTGTTTTTCTGAAATACTCAATTTGCAAAATGTTGGTGGTGTGATATACAGCCTCACGAGTCTTCCATTATCTTGGGCAGGTTTCTTACATTTTCCGGAACCCTGAGGTGTCGGACATCGTCATATTTAACGCTCCTGCAATACTTAAGGTATCTTTTGTTCATAGCATCATTGGTATGACAGTTATTGGGATTTGGGAAAATATGTGTTTTCTATCAAGTGTTTTTATAAAAGTTTTCTATTTTGCTTTACAGGAATATGGGTATAATCTGTCTGATGTGTTTATCAAACGAGTTGTAGCATTAGCTGGTGACAATGTTGAGGTATGTATTTTACTTGTTGAGTTTGCTTGCCTTGCCTCTTCATTTAATGTACTAATCTCTCTTCTTGTGCAGGTTCATGATGGAAAATTAATTGTCAATGGCACCGCTAGAGACGAGGATTACATTTTGGAGCCAATGAATTATGAAATGGAGTCAATGGTATTTTGCTTTTGTACTTATTTTCATTTTGAATCATGTCTTCTGGATCTTAGATATCCATGGGTAAACTGAAGTGATGATTCCCTTTCTGCTATAGGTTGTTCCGGAGGACTGTGTGTTTGTGTTGGGAGACAACCGTAACAATAGTCTCGACTCTTATCACTGGTAACTTGAGCTACTTCTGCTTAATACACTTACATAACCTGTGGATGCATCTATGCACACCTAATTTAAGTGGTATTTTTGATTCTGATAAAGCACATTTGTGTGTTCTACAGGGGTCCACTTCCTATCGAGAACATTATTGGTAGATCCGTCTTCCGATACTGGCCTCCGTCAAAAGTATCAGACACGCTTTACACTACCCCACCTTCAAAAGTCCCCGATACTCTTTACCCCCCATCTCTTCCCATGGGCACCTTTGCAATTTCATGACTCCGTGCCTCTTGGATTTCCAAATGATTTGCCACCCATTCTTTCATCGACATGATTCAGGAATTACTATCTTGTGCCTCTTTGGCACATTTTGGCACCTGCGGATGCTCAAATCCGGTGTTTCCCAATTGCTTTTGAAGTGTTATCTATGACAGATAGATTTTTGGGATCATCCTCCATGCCACTGCTGCTTCCACTCCAACAGCGTAAATTGGCGGCTGGTTCCATCCTCCTAGTAAAAACTGCAACCAATCCCTGGAAGTCAATTCAGGGAAATATATCTATCCTTGAGGAAGTAGGATTTATTACTTTGCCCTGTACAAATCTTCCTGCTCCAACTTCTTTCTCCTGATCTCCTTAGTCGGCACCACAGGCGGCTTTGCCATGCTTTTGTGGCCACTGGAGGTATGTGTGGTTGGAGAGAGCATCAAAATTGCTCCCACAATTGATGGTGAGGACTTGTGGGAATTGGTATGGCCTTGTGATGTGATGTGATATGTGGTTCAAGCCTCTCAAAGCCTGTAGTTTACTTCTACTGTTTGTTGCATTATTACTGTAAGCATTTGTGAGTATGTTTTGGAGCAGAATTAATTGCAAACAGTACATTTTACTCTTCTCTACTCTTTTTATTAAGTGGGAGCCTACTTGAAAAACTGATTTGGTATGTAACCTAATGTGTTTATTCCATTATCACTGCCTCCCTTAAAATTAAAAGAATTCAATCAGCAACTCATTCATTGGATTTGGAGTGCTGTAATTAATTATTACTCTACAAGGTGAGATTGCAAGCAGATGGCAATAGTATCATAGTTGGAAATGTAAAGGACCCTAATGCTCATCTTCCTGAAAATTTGATGCACCTAAAAATCTCAATGGATTGCTTTTGCTTAATACTACTATGAAATCAATGTCATGCGACGCAGACACAGTTGCTTGAGATTCAATTGAACGACTGTTTTCCGAGGCAGCCATTAAATGCCAATTAGGATACGGTGCAAACACCTCAAAAAACTGCAGGTTCTTGTTCTTAATGATGCGAGGGTATACGAATTTCGTAATGCCAAACGAACTAATACCCATGACCATCCATCATTTTTTTCATAAGGTGGGCATCACCATAAACAACATTGTTCATCCCAACATTACACATATATGTGCACAAACATCATTTATTTATTTATATGCAAATATCACATTTCAATATATCTCAATGATTCATAGGTACCAACTCTACTCCACAAACATTATGCGTTCATACTTATCATTCATTTTGGATACATGATTTCTTGTGACTGTAGTGCAGCCATGTGCACCCAAGCCACTTTCACAAAACGCAGCAATAATGTACATGTACTTCTATGATTTACAGTTTGCGAATAGGAGGGATGATTTACAGCAATATACACGTGTTTTTTTTATACTATTTACCAAGTCTTGGTATGTGCTTTACCACAAATATCTTATGATGTTACCAAGTTATTTCACATATACTATATGTGCTTTACCAAGTTTTTAGTATGTGTCTTATGGTGTTTACCAAATTATTGGTATGTGCTTTACCAAGTTCTTGGTATGTGATTTACCAAGTTATTACATATGACCTAAAACACAATATTTGATATAAAGGGGCTTTGACTCTTATAATATTTGGTTCATGGGTACCGGGCCCTACTTTTTCCTTTTTTTTTTTTAAATTTTGATTCTTATTGGGCATTCCTGAACCCATAAAGGCCCAAGGCCCAAAACTCATCGCCGATCGCCTTTCACCGGCGATTCTCATTATTATTCACAGTTGGCATTGAATTTCCAGTTTAAGCTGCGATCCATCATCATAATTAATTGTGATGCTCCCCCTCATAAAATTGCGATGCTCTCCCGAATTTTCGCGCTACGTTTGCTGTTAACTCTCCAATTCCTTTCTTTGATCTATTCATCCATCATCCCCTCGCGACGCCCCTTCAATCTCTCCCATTTTCTGCCCCCCCAAGTCACCTCCTTTATCGAATCCACCACCATTCCTCCCGAATCCCCCAATTTTTTGCAGGTATTTTAGCGATTTTTGCATACACTGTTGATTACTTTAGCTGCTTCTTTGCTTTCTATGCTACTTATATTTCCTCGATTGGGTAGTGTTAAGTGTGTGTTTATTATGGATCCAGAATGCGTGCGTGATGTGTGAATGTGAAAAATGAGGATTTCGTTGTGTAAATGTCGAAACTGTGTGATTTCAGCTGCAAATGTTAATTCAGTGTCTTGTGGGGTTTCTATTTTAATTAGATTTGGCATTTGATATAGGCTGTGTTGGATGCGATTGCCAATAAAGAGAAATGGGCGTTGGAGGATGTTCGTGTTGCCGGACTCGATGCAAAGAAAGCTAAATACCGGCCAGTTGAAAGTTATGTGTTTCGGACTAGAATTGGGAAAACCGAACTGGTTCTTAACATGTATGAGGAAGTGTCGGAGTGGAAGAAATTGGGGACACTAAATGATAATGGAACATTGAGCTTTGAGGAATTGGTTAGGAGGAGTGGTTCCATTGATAGTTTTAAACTTGTGGGACCTTTCGAATTGCGGGCTGCTGGAGATGATGATTGGCTCACACTCATGTTGCCGGTATGTTTGTTTGACCTTGCAAGTCTTCTTTAACCTTTTATGGTAAATATCGAATTTTCATGTTGGGCTAATGACTCGAGTGTTCAATTTCAGTTTCTTTTTTTATATTGAAAGAATCTGATGAAGTGGGTTTGTCACAATTTATGCGAAGAGAATGAACAATCTAGGTATTTGAAGGCTGTTAGGCTTATCACATAAACAACTAATGAACATATATGTATTTAACTTAAATTGGAAGGGGAAGCCTGTTTATAACCAAATATTTGGTTTTGTGAGGTTCAGAAAATGTTTAGTTTGGAGTAAGTTTTCACTACTTGTTTGACATGAATACATGAATTGGTAAAGCCTTTTAACATGTAGGGACTTACTTTTGGGTCTTGTCTCTAGACCATAATACATCTAATTGGCAATTATCTTTATACCGGAAATGTGACTAGTAGATTGAGTAATGGAGTGAGAATGCCAACAAAGGATGCTCATTGCTCACATGATAATAAATTATAGAAGAAACTAAATGCTTTTAACCTTCATTATTTACTACAGAAAAAATATTTCTTGGCTATTTATTTCCCCCGAGCATTCATCAGTAGTTCATCGTTTAGACTTCTGTTATTGATATCTTTTGAGATTGGATCTTCTTGTTCTGAATTTACTACACAAAAAGATGATATTAAATTGTTTTCGTTTTTGGATAAAAACTAGTGAATGAGTATTCTTAGAAATGGTGTGAATTAGCTCAAACTTGAAATACATCCAGAGAATATACGAACTATTAGAATACTGGAAAGTAAGTTCTGGAAAGTTCTTAGGTGTCCTGTGATGATTTAGCATATCGAATTCGAAAAGTCATGGAATTTTTAACTGTAAGAGAGACAGTTTCATTTTGTTCTGTATTGAAATGGAAGAATGTTATTCCTTCCTAAAACCAAGGGGGTGTCAGCAGGTCGAATATTGACTTTTAAGAAACTGGCTTCTTGATCCTAAATGTCTAAAATTTTGGCTGAGTGATTTTTGTTCATAAGAGTATACTGGAATCCATTTGATTGGACTAGGGGCGTAAGATGAGTTGAGCCGACTTGGTCAACGCCCGACCAGGCTCGAGCTCGGGCTCTTGTGAGGTTTTTTCCAATAGTTTAATATACTCCATCTGTTCCACAAATAATTGCTTTTGGTGGGATCCTTAATGAAAGAGAGGAATAGAGTAGTTCATTGATCCAAGAGGCTATAACATATGGGTCAAACTTGGGAGGAAAAAAATGTGAATGGAAAGCTAACCCGAAATGTTGCTCTAAGTAACGTTTGAGAAACCAGCGGTTGGAGCTCAAACCTCTCTTTTCAACCTCTATTTACCAAACACTTGTAATAACTGTTAGACCATGTCAAATAGGCAAAAGCTATTCAATTAGCTAAGAGCTTTCGAATCGAATAAGTTGTCTACCAAACAGCACTATAGTAGTAATTTTAACCGCGGGAGGGAAAAATTGGTAAAGTTGTGACCCAGAAAAGGGAAGTGAAGCTTTAATATTGAGGAACACGGGGTATTATATAACATTTTAATATTGGTCTATTTAAGTATTAAATTATTCAAATATTTGAATTAATTTTGTGTATAAATATAAATAGTGTACTAAATATAAATATAAATATTTATGAAGTTGAGCTCGAGCGTGCTAAGTGCTAACAATATAATATCTATATTGAGTTCAAATTCCATAACTACAAGCTCGACCTCGAGCCATTTTCTATATTATTGAGCTCAAGTTTGAAGAAGATGAAGAAGCTCCCGTGTCTCTACACACCTAGAATGGACTTATGTAACTTCTAAATTATACTCCCTCCGTCCCATAAATCTTGGCCACATTTCCTTATTGGGTTGTTCCATTAAACTTGGACACATTTGGTTATTTGGTAAAAAATTAAACTTTTAAACTAACTACCCTAAAAAAATTCAAATCTACTACCATCACATCACATAAATAAATAAATTAATTAAAATTTTAAACCACTCACACCATAACATCATATCAATAAATAAATCATTTAAAATTGCCAAACCCATTATCATGACATAACATAAAATCCCTAATTTACTCCTTTCGGGATTAACTTTCTTAGTTAGTTGGTCGGGTGTATCATAAGTTCATAACCCTTCTTTTGATGCCCTTTTGATGCCCTCTTTGTGTTAATACTTTTGACTATGTTTAGGAAATAATTAGAGTTTGAAGTTAATTGTGAGAAATAATTTTAAATTGAGATATTTTTGAGTAATGGTATTTGGTATTAGAGTTTAGAGTTTGAAAAACTAATAGTTGAGGAATGGAGCATTTAGAGTTGATAATTTAGAGATTAAAATTTAGGGGCTACTAAAGTAAATATGTACTATTTATAGGTTTATAAAGGTTTTTAAGCTATTTTTAGTAAGTATTTTAGAAGTTAGACGCCAAATGCTAACGATGTCTCCCAAATGCAACTGACGTGCTGTTGTGTAGATATACGATGCACAATGCATGTAACCTAGTCATGGTAATTGACCTGAGAATGATTTATTTTCCATCTATGCCAGTTAAACACTTCATATTCTGGTTTGAAGAGAATAACAGTCGGTGAGGGCATCACCGTTGAAGTGAGTGGCGCTGAAGAAATTTCCTTGTTTCATCCTTCTGATGATCATCTAGTTCCTGCTTTTACTACCAGAAGATCAAATAAGGTTGAATCCATTTGGCCTGCTTTATGCAAAGCACTACTGCCCGTACGTGTTCTGGGGTCTGCATCTGTGGTTGCCTACCGAAGTCAAAGGCCTGCTGCAATTATTCGGACCACTTTCCCCTCCCGTGATGCAGTTAAACTGTTGCCCGACAAGTGCAATGTCTGGCCAAACCACAAGAAACCAAACCAACCCTATAGTTCTTTACTTTCTAGAATAACCTTGATGGAAAAGGGATTGAGAAAATTCCTGAAGGAGAGAGGCGAACCTGATGCATATTTTGGATCTCTGAAGATGAGAATCAGAGCATCATACATCTTTAACTTTCAGCTGCAGCTGGAAAGGGACATTAGAAGCAATGATACGCGTTGGAGCACATTAGCTGAGTGGAGAACAAAGCCTACAATCGAGCAGTCATGGTTCGAAGTACTTGCAAGAATGGAAGGTGAGGTTCTGAAGCCCCTAGGCATCAAGAGGGTCAGACCTTTTATCGCCACTGACTCGCTAGCTTGGAGTAGCTTACTATCAAATATTTCCTTCACAAAGTTTCCATCCGTTCTTGTCCCTTCCGAGGCAATGACACTCGATGTTAAATGGTAGGGAAACTTTGCTTCTTTAGAAAAGCTCGGTGCATTTACAAATGCACCACTTTTTTTTTTTTTTTTTTTTCTACATGTATTGTGCAGAAATTTGTTCATATAAGACAAAAGCATCACATAATTCGTTGTATGACCTGAATTGTGTTGGGTTATCATGACCCTATATAAATCTATGTATGCGGCCTGTTTGCAGAAGATTTAGCATTTTTTTTTTTTTTATTGGTAGAAAATTAAACACGGGAATGCGTGATTATTCAAATTTCAAGTATTACATACATTACATGAAGTCTCTGTTTTTAAACCCTAATATCACAAGCTGCTTACCACCTGCAATACGCGCAAATATAATGGACTAGGTTAAATTACATATAGATAAATTTCCAGGATTTGATGCGCAATCACTGCAATAATGTTACAAGAATTTCCCTGTTATACATGGGCCCTATAATGTTAGGAGCCAGGGACATTGAGATGCCGAAAGAGTTCTGGAAGGTGAGCATTTGTTAGCTTAGTCCTCTTGCTTATTTCATGCTTCTTCTTCTTTGTCTTGGGCTTGGGAGATAGGCCATGAACATATGCCATGGCCCTCCTCTTGGCTGTGTTTGTAGCTGGTTTCATCCCATTCTTCTGAAGATCTTTTTCTATGTCAAGCATGTCGCGGGGGAGCTCAATTCCTCGAAAGAACTGTTTCAAATCATCATCGACCTTGATAACTGCTCTTGGATCATTTGGGTAGGCTATGTCTTCCTGTGAGTCAATGTTTGACAGCAGCCAAATTTTGCCCGAAGCTTTCAAAGACTGCAGAAAGATTATGGATCAATGGGTCATGCAGGATACATTGGTATAAGAGAACTAATTGTACACTACAAACAATGCTAATCCATGAGAAAGCAACCAAAAAATGGCAGTTCTCCCACAACTGTTTTTTGATTGATATCTAATGCAATCGAAGCTTCTATCTTGTGGTGTCAAGTTTAACAATGCTACTAACATTTCATGTTGATTCACATTTCTTACACATATTACTATTTGCTACAATTGACAAGTTTACCTGTAAGTCATCCATGACAGTTGGGTATGCGTCCTTGAGATCAATAATAGCAATACCCTCGGGAAATTTCCGAATTAAGACAAGAAGTTGGCTCTTGTCTTTCAAATCATGTTTGGACTGCATACAAATTGAGAAAAGAATGCATTACACATAGCAAGAAAAGAGGTGGTGTTATTTACAACCGCACGGTGATTGGTGGCTCTATGAAGAAACTGAAAATTACCTTGTAGGAGAAACGTTGTCCATCATAACTCACTTTGGGATTGTTCTTTAAACTGTCAAAGACAGCTTTGTTCGCATTGATATCCACATAGCATGCTTCGTTTATTTCCTCAGGAGTCCAGGCGTGTCTAGTCTGGGAATGAGAGATTTCAAAATATTTGGTAATATCATATTTACAATTTCCACAAAGATACTAAATAACGAAAAGGGTAACACTTCTGATATCCATTTCAAAATAACGAAGCCAGTAATGTCATAAATTAATAATTTAATTTTGAGCATAAATTGGAGTTCTTAACTCCTAGTGTTAAGGTTTCTCAATTAAGTGCTATTGGGAATTTAACACTTTATTATACAGACTACCAGCATGCCCACCATTTCAATATCACCATGGCATAGAAAATAAAATTCTGAAGAGTTTAGACCATCTATCAAGAATAGTGTGTACCTCAAAAAGCAACTGGATGACACGCTTGATTTGAGCCCCAACTGGAGCTTTCCTTATGCTGTTTATATGTTGAAGTCGTTCTGTATCATTGGAAAATTTCACTGGAGCTGTAGGGGTCTTTGCATCAGCAGGAGGCAATGCACCTGAGGCTGCATATTTCAAAGGGGCCGATTTAGACGGTCCTGCTTTAGCAGCGATATTGGTAAGTGTTGACTGGCATTTCTCTTGCTGCTTTTTGAACTTCTCCAGACTTTCTTGGAGCGTTGCCATCTAAAATCATATGAAGTCTCCACACAGTCAGAAGCAAGCCACATATCTATCAGACTCACAGGTCACAAATATGTATGCTTTCACTACAAAATCACAATTCCTCACCGACGCACGATTACTAGACAATAATTTGTGCAGACACCATCACCAAGGGCCACAAAACACATGTTGAATAGAGCTCTAAGAGGACGGGCTTCTAAAAACACGCGAACCCCAAAAGCAACCCTGTGCTTCTAAAAATAGCACCTTTTTTTAAACCGTTTTTATTATTTTTGAACTTTTTAAATTACTGTTGCAAAGGAAACCAAATACCAAATCAGCTCTTCAGTCAACAATCAAGCAAAATGGAAAAAACAGCGTAGCGTTTACACATTGGAAAAGGTGAGATTCTACAAAATCACGCCTACAAGTACGTAGACGAGAACCTAAATGCAACCAGATTCTGCTGCAATTTCGCTCAACTAAAAGAATAAAATTCAGTCTAAAATCCACCAAACAAATCGAAAATCAGAATTTCTTATTTATCCCAAATTCCGGAATCCCCAACCCTAAAACCCTAAATCAACAGACACTCACTACAAATGTGAAAACAATTTGCGTTATTCTCGGGAAAGTGTCATGATCAGATACATAATAGAACCAAAAAACGATTACATGACGAAATGATAAAACTTCACAAAGAGATATCCTTTGAAGGAAGAGGCCAGACTGCTCGACACTCAAAATTACCTGTGCATAAGTAGGACCACAGCAGAAAACAATGGAAATTGAAAACTACAAGCAAAGTGGTGGCTTCCGCTGACTCCGGCGAGCGCAGCAATCCAATCGAGCCACTTCGGCAGCTCAGAGAACAAGTGAGATTCGAGAAGCGCGGGCTGGCTTGGAAACGGAATTAACGGACGCCGAAGAGAAACCGAGATTGGGAAATGGAATAAATGTGAAGAAACACACCCCCCCTGCAATTTAAACTTAATTTAAGGACCTCATTTTAATTCTACGCAAAATACTCTGAGGATTGGGCTTTGTTGGGCTCAGAACGAACTTTTTTTTAAATCAAAAGCCCACTTTAAGAATTAATGCTTTCGGCCCAATACTCTTGTAGCAAAATGAATACACCCAATGCTTTTCTTTCCTTTGGTTCCCCACCATCCAAAACCCCAATTTTCGTTTGATCATTTTCTTGGTGAGTTGATAATTATCTTCCCATCCCCCTACTATAGGCATTTTATTGGACAAAAATAAAATATTAGACAAATTGAACATGATTGCCATTTTCAAATTATCTCGTGTAATTCCCCTGGCCTATTTAATTTGCATTCATTTTTTTAAGAAAATAAATATTACTACTATATATAGTGATTGAATTGTTATCAAGCCTACCTTTCATTTAATTAATTCTACCCAACTCCCTTCAATCAAAATTAGACATCTGGGTGTAAACATAAAACCATAGTTCTTAAAGATCCCGATCCTGATCTTAGGATCTTACGATTTTACGATCACACATCTCTAAAACGATCCCGATCCTTGTAGGATCTTAAAATTAGTAAGATCCCGATCCTGATAGTAGAATGTTACGATCTTATGGTCATACTCCCTCAAACTCTTACGATCTTACCCTATTAAACGCATAAAAATTTTGTGGTATTTTATAATTTGGGATCAAAGTAACTTTGTTTATTTAATTTTAAACTTACGAACTTGTATTCTTATGTATGATGTGTAAAAAAACATAATATGTATGAATGTGGAAATATTTTATGTTTAATTGTGATGTTTTTATACTGTATTATATTAATTAATTTGTAAGATTCATAAACACACTTTTTCTTGTTAGTATGCATAATTGAGTTTATCTATTATTGCAATTTCATAAGATCTTAGGATCCCGATTCGATCCTATGATCCCGATCTTGCAAAGAGAAAAACGATCCTATATAGGATCCCAATCTTAACAACCTTGCATAAAACACTAATCCAAGGCCCAAAAAAAGAAAAAGAAAAAAGAATTCACAATCTGAATTAATTTCGAAACTGTAAATTAATTATAACATGCATGCCTTATCGTGATTGGATTAAAGTAAGACATAGTTTCTTTTTTATTTTTGTGCAAAAAAAAAAAAAAGGAGGAAAAGAAAATGAGAATTGTGGAGGAAAGAAAGAGGCACGTTTAAGGGATGCTTGAAACGTATGTAGGGCCATGGAGAGAGAAAAAAGAAAAAAAAAGAAAGTAGGAGGAAAATTCTGATCTGAAAAGGACATGTCTTATAAAGCTTTTTGTCTTGCATGCTGACAAAAAACTTCATATTCATGGGCTTTCTTGTGTGGTTAGAAGAGTTGCATAATAGTGTTGTCTTGTATTCATGTTGGGTAAACATATGTAATTAATTATTATTAGGTTTAGGTTAAATGGACTTTGTAAATAAATAAAGTTGTGAATATATATAAATGTTCATCTCCAAATAGGAAAATTCCAGGAGCATCTTATCTATTGCATTTTTCTATATATATATATATATATACACATATGCAAACATCTTATCTATTGTATGTTTAATTTGGAATACAATCCAGTTACTAATTGAACAACAATATGGTACTATAGGGAATTTCTTTGTACCTTAGTTAGCTCCAATGACCCTTTTTCTTTTTATGAACATATATGCTTACAAATGAAAATTGAAAAGAAGAACATGGTGGGATATAGTATATCACTTGCAATAAAAACTAAGTTAAAATAAAAATGACAAAAAATATAAAAAAAATATAAATGTGTTACTTTAAAATGGATGGAGAACATACATCTTATTTTGTGCGGCAAAACATGTTTTCAGTGTATTGTGTAAAAATAATGGGAATATATAATAGTACTGTTTTGGGAGATGCCCCCTTAATTGCCCTTGCACATCCTCGAGAGATTAGTCTTGGGTCCAATGTAGCATGGTGATACCCTGATATTCACCTAAAAATAATAGTTGATCCACTAAAGAAATAATTACCCTTTAGTGATATGATGTTTTTGAGACATCAACAAAAGTATCACTTTAATTTTATAATTTGGCCCATATCCTTAAATTTGTGATTTTCTAGTTTCGGCTCCTAAAAAAATTATAGTTATCGATGCTTTTTTACTATTATAATTATTATTATTATTATTCTTCATCGTCGTATTATAGTAATGCCAATTAGGTATCAGTAAGCGCAGTTTTTGTAATAGTGAACACACGTATTTTGTTGAAATAAAATAAAGACAGAAAATAAGGTAATCTTGTACTTTTGCAAATTTACACGTGAATCGTGATCGACACAGTACACTATTGTATGAAAACAGCTGGGTTGGGGACTTTTGCAAATTGACACTGGTTGGGTTCGATCACTCACCTTTATTTCTATTTATAATTTGTGTGGTTTGGGTTCCTACACAACTTTGCCGACAGATGAATGTTTAAAAAAAAAAAAAAAAAAAGCTCTTCCAACTCTTGCATTAAACATTAAACATTGAATCTCACAATTTAATATATTTAATTTATATATATATATATATACTACTACTTTATAATTAAATTGATTTATCATTTCAACTACAATTATATGGAGTATATATATAAAAAAATAATAATAATCACATGTCATAAACGAAATCCGGATGAAGAAGTTTCGGGAAGCGTCGGAGCCACCATGGGATTGGCAGCCCTCATCAGATTCCACCACTCCTCCGCCGGAGATCCGCCGCCTCCCATCCCCGGCGGCGCCAGTGACAACACCGTCATAGGATCCTCTTCATCACAGCACAAATTAGACCCCGCCGCCGACAATGACGCTGTTTCTTCAGCTTTTTTACACTCCTCCCCTCCACTACTCCTCCGCCGCTCGCGGCGTTTATCCTCCAATATCCCCTGGCGCCGCCGCTTCAGCGTCGAGTTCCAGTGGTTCTTCACCGCATTATCCGTCCTCCCCGGCAGCAGCCGCGCGATGGTCGCCCATCGGTTCCCGTACTTCTCGTGCGCCGCCAGGATGGTATCATCCTCCGCCGCCGAGAACGGGCGGTGCTCCACCGTGGGGCTGAGCTGGTTGCACCACCGCAGCCGGCACGACTTCCCCGACCGCCCCTTTATGTAGTTGGATATCAGCGACCAATTCCGCGCCCCGTGACGCTCCACCAGGCGCGTCAGGATCCGATCCTCCTCCGCACTCCACGGCCCCTTCACCCTGTCTTCCTCCGCCGCCCCCCGCCGCGACGAACCCGACGTCTCCGACGACGAACTCGCCGAACCGCCCTCGTTAATTAACTCCATATATAATATTATCCCCAAATCTTATAACCTGGAATTAATTTTACGTATCGAATAATATAAATAACATAGGGCAGAGGCATTACATATATATATATATATATACTATACAAATACACTTTACAGAATGAATAAAATCAATAATTAACGAATTAACTAATTAATTGATTATAGCCTTAATGTTAGTAAAGGGTGCATGAATTGAAGGGCAAAGGTTGGTTCTTGGAAACTGCTGCCGTGTAATGAAGTGGGTATAAGGGCGTGTTTGGTTGCAAAATTTGTCTCTGGATTATGACAAATGTCCGAATACAAACAAGGGCTTTTTATAGAAAAACGGGTTTTGTGCCAATGACACAGATTTGGACAAGGACATGCATTATTCAGATAAACGTGTTTGTCTGATTTAAAATCGATTTTGGGTTCATTGAATATATATATATGAGATTATATATTATGTGTGTGTGTTGTTGAGGTGTGTATATGTATACATTATGTGTGGATACTATAGTTTGAGGATTAGATGAGGTTGGTCTAGATTCAAAGTCCAATCATTTTCATTTTGCCAGATGATGTCCTGAGTCCGTACAACAAACAATGTTGTGTTTAAAAAATGTTTCTTTGGAAAGAAATTTGTAGTATGCAACAAATTATTATTGTAATAAATGATGTGATAGGTTCATTTTTCAATTGATGCAATGCAGTAGCTTGTGTTTTTGGGGGATTCTTTGAATTGGACATAACATATACTCCCTCCGTCTCATTCCAAATGTCCTACTTACTATTTTTGGATGTCCCATTACAAATGTCTTCTTTCTATAAATAAATAATTTCCCCTCCAACAACTATGTGGACCCCACCATATACTCACAAACCAACTCTACCTTAATTCCCGTGCCCAACAATAACAGGACACTTGGGGTGGGACGGAGGGAGTAGTATATACGATTTTATGGTGGAATACAACCTAATTTAATACTCACTCCGTTTGGAAATAATTTTAACATTTGCATAGTTGTTACTATTCACTGAATAACTTTGATTCAAATTTTTAACACAGTTATACAAGATAAAACATAGTCAAGTGGGATCTTGTTAGATTCGTCTAATCGTGTAGTTTTAGAATATCAAATTTTTATAATTTTTACTTTTACATAATTTGATATATTAAGCGTTAAAAATATGCATTGAATAACGTGAAACGCATGAATGTTACAATTTTTGAAAAACGGAGGGATATAAGGTATTGAGGCGCAATTGGTGAGTCGTTAAACGAACCAAATTGAATTTAAGTTAAGTTAGAACTATATATAATTTTAAATGTTTTTAATTGAATTTAATAAAGCGTTTAATCTAACACCTACTATCAAGTTGGGGCGTACTCGATTTATATATTTTAAAAATATTACATGGATTCAATCTTAATTTTTTCTCAGTTGGCTTGAGTGGATGGGGGCTCTAGTCGCTAAAACAAGGTCTCGGGTTCGAGCCTTGTGTATGCAAAAAAATGCTTTGGGAGAGGCGCCCTTAATTGCCCTTGCAGATCCTTGAGGGATTAGTCTTGGATCCAATGTGGCCCGGGAATACCCTGATATTCAACTAAAAAATCTTAATTTTTTCTAGTCAAATAATATTTAAACTAACTAGCTAGCTCAACTCAAAATTTTTACGAACTGACCTATTTTAACTGGAGAGAGATTTTTATTTTAATAGCACTATGGTTATAAAAGACTTTTGGGACCATTTGGAAACGAGTGTATTTGTTAGTAGATAGCAAATCTGAGTAACATATTTTTTTTGATAATCTGAGTAACATATTGTGCATATATAGTCATTTTCAGAATAATAGCATGATTAAATATGTTGTCCTATTAATTTTTTTTTTTCGAAGAGCTGTTGTCCTATTAATTGAAGGGGATAAGATTACCTCTTATATTGATTAATATAATAATGATATACAGCAATTGTATAGAAAAATATGTCTCACGAATTCAACAAACAAAAATTCTAGTATATATTACTCTATAAAAGATGGACAATCTCATTTCACAAAATAAAACAAAACAAATAGGTATTGGACACTGGAGGTACTACTCAATTTGAGTTTTGAGATAGGAGTATTACTACAGTAATAGTAGTAGTAGTACTTCCTCCGTTTTTTTAAGTGTAACATTTTCCTTTTTTTT
The DNA here is from genome assembly GCA_030278955.1 of Hygrophila difformis. Classification (NCBI taxonomy): domain Eukaryota; kingdom Viridiplantae; phylum Streptophyta; class Magnoliopsida; order Lamiales; family Acanthaceae; genus Hygrophila; species Hygrophila difformis. Next base: position 6,782,461 of record JAOANR010000014.1, on the reverse strand, counting down.
TTTGGTGTTTCATAATAAATGTTAAATTACCATATATGGAATGCTTTTAAAGGTAAAAAGCTTCCACTAAAGCATTTTTGTTACTTATATTAAATCCCGTGTCATTTCCTTATGTTACACTTATTTAGAAACGAAAGAAGTACCATGTAAGAAGGTGACCACTCCCGTTAGAAACACGTTTTTTTATTTTTACGATTCAAAAACAATAGTAGCAGCGATGTCAGAAAGAACCCCCAAATAAACGATATACACGAGATTTGGATTGATTCATTCACAGTTTCCCCATTTTATATTACTATTACTCAAGGAATTGAAGTCGTAGTACATTTCATTATTGTCACGATTTTATCTTATTTCTGATAAGTTTTCATTACATGGATCACTATTTACCATGCATATTCCAATTATTAATGTTTACTTTTTGTGAGTGAGTGACAATGAGACTAATTAAGAGAATTCTGATAAGTTTTCCTTCTATATATAGCTAGATAGCTCTTCTACTACCTTTCAACATCAATAATTTTCCCCATTATATTCAATCTCATCATCATTTTGCATATTCTTAATTAATACTTTGCTTCTCCGGCTTCGGCTCATCAAAAAAAAATAAAAAATTAATACTTTGTTCCAAATATGGATCTTATCACCCTTTTCAGGCCTTGAATGTCTCCTCAAAAAAAAAAAAAAATATGAATCTTATCAAACAAACAGAACCGTCGGTGAGGGTGTCAGTAAATGTTATTTACCTACGGAGAAATGAAACTAATATAGTGTACAAAATATTATTGGAGTAACTTTAAAAAGTTAAAATATGAATGATTGGATTCACATAAGTATATAACTAATTTGTTGAGTGGTGCAACAATATTAATTCGAGTTGCAAGAATATCCATTTGATCGAGTGGAGAGCAACCATGCACCAAAATTCCCTATTTGTTTATAGTTTTGAATTTGATTGAAAGTGTGCATATATATCAAGTCAGAACTTCAAAGAAAAAACCGTGTTTTATTTATTGATGCATTTCATTAAAAGGTTAATACTGAATTCAAGGATGAATTGGAAGGCCAGGTTGGTGATAAGGCAAAATATCCTGTTGCCAATGGTCTTGATCAGTCCAAGATCCAAGAGCCTAGTGATCCGGATCAGTCTATGGACCAAGCCGTTGATGGCTCTGAGAAGGATGTTGCCAATGGTCTTGATCAGTCCAAGATCCAAGAGTCTAGTGATCCGGATCAGTCTATGGACCAAGCCGTTGATGGCTCTGAGAAGGATGTTGCCAATGATCTTGATTAGTCCAAGATCCAAGAGTCTAGTGATCCGGATCAGTCTATGGACCAAGCCGTTGATGGCGCTGATAAGGACAGGCCGCAAACCTCTATTGGACTTGATAAAGGTGAGTCCTGGGATGTTACTGTTACAGAACCCTTGGGCCAACTAAGGATAGTTGATGCTCGGACAAAGCCCCTGGATATGGCTGTGAATGGTTCAACTCAATCTCGGAGTGGCACTTCAGGGAGATTTGGCCAGATCACTCGAAACAGCCTACATGGAGTGAAACGCATGAGTAATAAAAAGAAAACGGTTCGACCAGTGCTGATTTAACTAAATCTACGAAGGATTTAGTTAGTATGTTCCCTTCCAAGTATGCACACCTCTTGACGGACACTTCGGGCTTTGATATCATAACATCGCCTGGGTTGGAAGCTCGAATAAAATCTGGTGCTATAGCAGCTGGGGATGTGATCATGATGGTTGCTGGCAAGGACACTTCTTCATGAGATTTTGAACCTTTTTGGATTTTGTCGCCCTTTACTGTTTTTATATTTTGATTACGGATTTTTCGAATTTTAGTATTTTCACTTGGAATGTTGGGGGCATTATGAACCCTCGCACACATCGCTTTTTGGCCGATTATCTGGACTTACCGTCCGTCCCTGGTGTTTGTTATGGAACCGCAAGGTTCTTTTGATTGTCTTCGGAATTTTTTCTTTAATTTTGGTTACATTCTTCTCCATGTTCAGGAAGCTATGGGCCGAGCTAGAGGTTTTTGGTTGTTAGGACGTCCTGGGATCACGGCCCGGTGTTCGGTTTTTGAAGTGGTAGACCGGTTTGTTACTCTTAATATCCAGAAAGGATAAATGGAATGGAAGTGCACGGCGGTCTATGCGTACCCTTCCTATCTGAGGCGCAAGCTTAACTGGTTATATCTGTCATCCCTGACCCGTAAGATTTCGGCTCCTTGGTTTATATTGGGGATTGGAATGAGATCCTTATACCTTCGGAAGTTGCTGGAGGAATATTCATTCAATCTCCTGCGGATGAATTTCATGACTGCTTGTCGGATTGTGGGCTCTATCAGGTTCGAATGGAGGGGGCTGAGTTTACTTGGGTGAGGCCAGTGAATAATACCCAGTGCATACGGAAGAAGCTTGATCGAGGGTTGGCTCTCTCGAGTGGATCCATATGTTTCCGAATAGTCATATCCATGTCCTGCAACGCCTTGGATCGGATCACGCCCCTCTCATCCTCCATTGTGGAGTAAGTAATATTGATACTGTGAATAAGCCATTTCGATGGGAGAGTGTCTGGTGCTCCCAACCGGGGTATATTAAAATTATTGAGGATGTTTGGGGAGGTGGAGCATCGCCTTTGTCCCGTAGGCTCCAGAACATGAGAGACCGTTCCACGCAACAGTGTCGACTTGATCTCTGTCGGATTCGCAATAAGAAAAAGAAAATAATGAGAAGATTGGCTGGCATTGACCGCGCCCTTGTCCTTATTAATTCCATTCAGCTAGTGGTGTTGGAGCGAAAGCTTCAGCATGACTTTCAGGAATTACTCTTACAGGAGGAGGCTTATTGGTATCAAAGGGCTAGAGACGATTGGATTAAATTAGGCGACCAGAATACTAAGTATTTCCATGCACAGACGAAGCTACGACATCACCGCAATCAGATCCATGGTCTTGAACTTGATGATGGGTCTTGGTGTATGGATCCTTCGCGGTTGCAAGCTGCTACTAGGTCCTTTTATATTAGCCTATTTACGGATGCTGGACCGACTGTGGATGTAGAACCTCTGGCCCCGTTGGCTCCCATCTCCTCCATGAATTGTGAGCTCTCGGATGGTCCCGTGACTAGTGAAGAGGTCCACTTGGCGCTTACACAGTTTAAACCTTTTGCTGCACTGGGTCCTGATGGTTTCATCGCGGCTTTCTATCAGAAACATTGGCAGTTGGTTGGAAGTCATATCATTGACATGGTGTGTAATGCTTTTTATTCTGGCCGGATTGATCCTCATATTACGCAAGCCTTTATATGCTTACTTCCCAAAGTCACTACTCCCATCTCCTTGCGTTAGTATCGCCCTATCACTTTATGCAACGTGGCTTACAAGTTCATCTCTAAGGTACTTGTTAATCGTCTGCAGCCTATGCTTGCTCAATACATCTCTCCTCTTCAATCGGCCTTCCTCCCAGGAAGGGGAACCGTGGATAATGCGATCCTGGTACAAGAATTGGTTTACTCTTTCTCGCGGCCTGGCTCCCGGGTTAAGGCCATACTTGTTAAAATAGACTTGGAGATAACATATGATAATGTGAGGTGGTCCTTTCTAAAATATTGCATTGAACAGATGGAACTTCTTAGCATTTTCCAACGAATTATTATGGCATGTGTTACATCACCAGAATATTCGATCTTGTGGAATGGCACTCCACTGGCTGGCTTTCCTCCTCAACGTGGTTTGCGACAAGGTGATCCCTTATCCCCATATCTTTTGAATATAGTAATGGAACGATTGTCCGTCGCTATTCACTCTGAAGTCCATTTGGGAAGGTGGAAACCCGTTATGTTGTCCGGTTAAAGCAACGGGATTTCTCACTTACTTTTTTCGGATGATTTAATTTTCTGTACGCTTTTGGAAGAGGTCAGCATTGGCTCGCTAGCTACCACACTGGAGAATTTCGCTACCTGGTCTGGCTTGAAAGTGAATGTGATGAAATCTAGGGCTTTTGCCTCTCTAGCGGTCTCTCCAGATGAGGAAAATATGTTTGCTGCCATGACATCCATTCCATTTACTGATCACATTGGTAAATATTTGGGTTTCCCTATACATGTTGGAAGAGTTAAGACGGGGAACTACGACTACATCCTAGAAAAGATCGATCATAGATTGTCTACTTGGGCGCTTAAATTTCTCAACAAACCTGGTCGTGTCACTCTTGCACGACATGTGCTTGCAGCAATTCCAGCCTACACCATGTAGATTAATTGGCTTCCTGAATCAGTGTGTAGGAAGATTAACCTCTGATTATTTACTTTATTTGTTCTTTTTCCTTTCTTTTTTTTCCCCAGCCTCTAGTAGGCTGTTGCGCAAAAAAAATAATAACTACCGTACTAATCATTTATTATGTATATGTGAGATACTATACCAGCTCGATTGAGATACCGTTTACATCAATCCCATTACTATACAATTCATTTAAAAGTATGCATGTGCATACATTAAAAAAAAAAAAATCCCGCATCACAGAAAACATTTCTCGCATTATACATTTTTCCATTAATAAATAAAACATTCCCCTCATCACATAAAATACATCATTTCATCTACTACACAATACTTCCTCCGTTCCCATTTAAATGCTCCCATTGCATAATAGTAACTATTCATTGAGTAACTTTGATCAAATTTTTTTAACATAGTTCTATAATATAAAACATAGTCAAGTGAGTTCTTGTTAGATTCGTCTAATCACGTAGTTTTATAATATCAAATTTTTATAATTTTTACTTGTGTACAATTTGAGTTATAAACATTTAAAAATGTGTCTTAGACTGAGCATTTATATGAGAACAGAGGTAATATAACTTTCTGGTATTCGCACGTGCACATGCACATGCACACAATCTACTGAGATGGAGAGAATGAGAGTACAGATCGAGTGGTGACATATATACTAGTAATTACTGGTAGTTGATTAGTAGTTAATGTGGTGGATGTTTGGCGTTTGTTCTGTACAGTAAGATCAGTATTACAGTAGTGAGTAGTTGTGATGAGGAGTAAAGAAATGGGTGGACTGGAAACAAAACCAAAAAAAAAAAAAAAAAAAAAAAAAAAAAAAAAAAAAAAGAAAAAGAAAAAGAAAAGAGCGCATATGGATACAGCAGCAGGTGACAACAGGTGAAGAAATCAACTGTAGGGGTGGGATTGGGATTGGGATTGGGAATTTGGGATGAGCCAAACAAAAAGGCGGCACCGCACAAATACAAACACAGACAGACGACAGTTGTGGTTTTATTGGTGGGTGGGTGGAACTCCAACCTGGAGTAATTGAAAATGTAATATTCCCTCCGAAGTTGCATCCTTATTTCTTTTTTTGGTATCCACGAAATTTGACAACTTTCTATTTTTAGATAAATTAATTTAATATATATTTGATTAGAATTTTAACTATTATTAATTCCCATTAAAAATAATTACTTTTATTATTCTGTACAAATTCCAATACAATTTTACTTTTGTACACAAAATCCCATGTATTTCTCTAATTCTTAATATTTCAAAATTGGTACAAATAAAAATTGTATAATATATATATATTCTAAAACTAAACGATTAGACGATTCTAACAAGATCACACTTGAATATTTTTCTCTAATTACATCATTACGATAATATTAAGTCAAAGTTAAATAATACTACATGTGTCCCACTTTAGTTGTCTTGTTGGACTTTTTGACACTGTTTATTATTTAACTTTGACACAACGTTATTGCATATAATATTTGAAAAAAATAATCAAGTTGGGTCTTGTTAGAATCGTAAAATCATGTAGTTTTAGAATATATATATTTTAAATATTTTTTTCTTGTACATATTTTGAGATATTAATAATTAAAATGTGCATTGGATTTTGTGCAGAAATGAAATAAGAAATCTTAAATGTGACAGAGGGAATAAATAATATCAAAATTTATTAGAATCCTTTTTTTTGAGAAGCCATTGAAGGTCTGGAAAGTGATGAGAGTCCATGCCACACAATTACAAATGGAACAAAGGGGAGGGATAGGGGACCGGGTGGGGATTCGAACCCCTAATCTATAGGTTGAGAGATGGGGGAGTTACCACTTGAATAAGTCCCCAATACCAAATTTATTAGAACCTTAAGTACAAACACTCAGACTGTTTCAACTACTAAATCTCAATCACTAAACTATCGTGCCAAAAAAAAAAAAAAAAAGGGGTCAAAAGTAGTAGTAAGAAGGAATCTCACGTGACTAGACGTGAGTCACCCACCACACCGGGTCGTCGGCGCATTCCCTATTTCATTAAGATCGAATTATGTAACAAGGATTATAGTAATTCAGTTATTGTACTACGTACTGATGAGTACTGACCACAGTCCACAGCCTAGTGCATGTTGAATTCAATTCCCCAAGCGGCACTTGAAATGCTTTAAAAAAAATTGACACGGTCTATTGTAATTATTTAGTAATTAATATTTATAAAATATATTTTTTGAAACTATACGAAAAAATGAATTCAACATTTGCTCTTCCAAAAAAAATGAATTCAACATAATCTCGCTTTTTTTTTTTTTTTTATAAGCCGTAGCCGGGAACACAATCTCACTTGATCATTTATAAATATAAAAAAGTAAAAATTATAAAAAATATATATTAAAACTATATGAAAAAATAAATTTAACAAGATCTCACTTAACTATATCTTTTTATATAACTGCAACAAAAATTTAGGTGAAATATAAAAAGTCTAAATTGTATGGAGAGAGGGCCGGCCCAGAGGGGCTGATAGAAGTGTGATGGCCCAGGCTCAAACTTAGGAGGGGAAAAAATAACAAACTAGTCCTTTAAGTTTTAAAATTCACCAAAATAGCACTCTTCGTTTCAATTGGAAAAATTAGTCCTTTAGGTTTGATTTTTTCTCCAATTTGATCCTTTTGACCAAGGTTATTAAAATCTAGATCTAGATCTTAGGATCTTACGATCATACGATCCCATAAAGCCAAAACGATCAAGATCTGTATGGGATCTAAATTAGGGTGAGATCTGGATAAGATCTATAGGATCTATATAAGATCTTAAAATCTTTGAACGATCCGATCCCACTCTCTTATTTTTCATCTCATTTTTTCGCGTTTCAGTCATCTATTCTTTTCCAAAATCCAGATCTATGGATTTTTATTTGCATCTCCATCTTCCTCGCATCCCTTTCATCTTCCTCTTCCAATTCATCTTCCTGTTGTTGACGTCGCCGTCGTATCCCCCTTCTCTTCCTATCGTCGCCCTCGTATCCCCTTCCTCTTTCTACCGCCGCCCTTGCCGTAGCATCCCCTTCCAGCACCCACTGCTGATGGAGATCTTAGTCCTAAACCCCCCGCCCAGATGGATGATGATGGATCCAATGAGACAGTGGTTGAGACTGACGAAAATGGAAAAATTCTAATAACAAATCCAACACAGCTCAAGCATCATGTCTTAAATGCTCAATTATTATCCTTTTTTTTTGCTAAACAAATTATTGTCTATTGATATTGGTTATTGTAATTTGCTAATATGCAATATGAATATATTTTTTTGTCCTAATTTCATAGGATCTTAGGATCTGAATACGATCCCGATCTTGCAAATGAAAACGATCCTACATAAGATCTATATTTTGATAATCTTGCTTTTGATATAATAAATTTAATTAACATGTAATAAAGGAGGATTGAGCTATTAATATGAATCCCACAACCCTTAATTAAAATTTAAAATGGGTCAACTCATAACCCTTAATTTTGTTTGAATAAAATGAATTTTTGATAAATGACTATTTTGTTTGAATAAAATTAGTTTTTAATAAAAGGTAATTTTGATTGAATAAAACAGTATTTTTTTTAATAAAATGAATTTTGATAAATGTGTTGTGGGTTGACCCATTTAACTAATGGTTGTGGACCTAATATTAATGACTTAATTATTTTTCATTAAATATTGATTTATTATGTCCAAAGGACCAAATTAGAGAAAACATCAAACTTAGGGGACCAATTTTTCCAATTGAAATGAAAATGACAATTTTGAAACTTAAGGACTAAATTGTTAATTTTTCCAACTTAGAGGCCCAAAAACATTTTAAAGTTTTAATAAATTTTTATTTTTAATTTTTATGTTGTTAACACTAAATTAAATTAAAGCCCAATTAATTGGCTTGTTCAGCCCAATTAAATTAAATCCAGTCTGTCAAAAGCTCAAAAAGATTAAGCACGAAGATATGGTTCTTGGGCAACACAGCATGAGGCGGTTCTCCAAGGGATGGCGGAATCAAAGTGAATGGTTGAGGCCCGCACATCATAAGGCGGTTTCTGAAGCATGAATCAAGAGTGGACACCATGAGGCAGTTGAAGTAGAAGCATGGCATTGAACGGTTGAAGACTCACATCCCTCCTATAAATATAAGATCCATTAGCAGCACGAGACACCTCAAATCCTTCTCAAAGAAGCCGTATTTATATTTTTTACTTTCTGCAGTTCCTTTTGTTTGTTTATTGCTTTCTGTAGTTTTTGTTCATTTGTTTCGCACTTCAATTCCTTTACAGCTTTATTTTATTCCTGTAATTTCCATTCTGCAAGTTTTTTGTAATTTTTTTCGACATTGTTCAATTCCAAATAGAGGTTTTGAACCTCAAACAATTTCTTGGTTCAACATATGTATATACTCCCTCCGTCTCAATTATAATGTCTCATTTGGACTTTTTACACCGTTGGTTATGCATGTTTGTCCTAAATTTTCGTCGTAGTTATATAAGAAAAGATATAGTTATGTGAGATCTTATTGGATTTGTCTTTCGCATAGTTTTAGAATATATATATATATATATATATATTTATAATTTTTACTTCTCTACTTTTTAAGATATTAACCGTTAAAGAAAATATTGGACTGTATATTCAAAAGTTTTCGGACATTTAAATGGGACATGGGGGTTTTAATCTTTCATGTATGTTTCCTCCTTCAATATGACAAAACTGGGAGTAATTATTTTCTCATTTGATTTTCTTATTTTCTTTTTTTGGTAAATATTGACACTTATATGTAGACAAATGTGTGCGGAAGTCCAAGCTACACAAATGATAAATGGGGACAGATGGGAGGGATAAGGGGTCGGGCGGAGAATCGAACCCCCAACCTATAGGTTGGGAGTCGGGGGACTTGACCACTAGGGTAGGTCCCCATCCCCGATTTTCTTCTTTAAATTGCAGTAAGTTTAGCTTCTTTTATAATTCAGTTAAAGAAGAAAGTTTATATAGTATCAAAATACTTTCTTTTAATAATATATTTTAATTACGTATTTATTTAAATTTAATGGCACCTTTTATTTTATTTTTCCAAAGACCCTTAAATTTTCAGGAACCAACTTGGACGGATGGAGTACAATATAAGGAGTGCCTACTTTTGTACAGCAAAGGGCAGGAAGATTCATTAATCTGCAATTTGGAAGTTTCCTCTTTCCATCATATTCATACGGCTGCAGAAATTGACGACAAGATCTAACACACACACAGCTACCTCATCATGCAGTATCTTTAATTCTGCTCTATCCATCTATCTCATTACAAAAACATCTTGGCGATTGGCGTATGGGAAACATTGTTTCATGCTTTTAGTCCAGTTGTCCAAATAGTATCATCTAAAATGCATATGTTTGTAATTTTGAGCGATCATTAAAAAATAATAATAATAATACTCCCATTGTCCCATTTAACATGTCTTCTTTGATTTATGCATACAATTCAATGTGTTTTTTCAACCGTTATATCTCAAAATATATAGTATATAACAAAAAATTATGAAATATATATTCTAAAACTACGTGATTATACGATTTCAATAAGACCCAACTCGACTATTTTTTTTTAAATATATACTTATAATAAAATTGAGTCGAAGTTAAACAATGAACAATGTCAAACAGGACAACTTACGTGGTACAGATCGAGGGAGTATATTGTTTCTGATGAGATGCATATGTAGTACATACCGCGCACGTAACAAAAATGATAGTAGCAGGAGGAAATTGGAGACAGTGCCTGCACAACAAACACGATACTGTACTGTACTAGTGTTGTACTTAGTAATTTTAAGAGAGTTGGGCCCATTCTTTAGGACTTATTTTCAGGCCTTATTATTTATTTTTTATAAAAATCAGATCAAACAAGATCAAATAAAAATCATTAAGATCAGACCAGATTAAATAAGAACAGATCAGATCAGATCAAATCATTATAATAATATATAGAAAACTAGTAAGTAACCCGTCGAGACTCGACGGGCATAACTATATATTTTATATAATATATATACACTTATATTATATAAAGTAATAATAGTTTGTATTTTAAGTAATGAAAAATGTGTAATGATTTTATATATACTCAAAAGGGGATGTATATGATGATATAATTTAATTATTTTTAAAACTTACAAAGAAATAATATTATATCGTATTCTTTAGCTTGTGTGGCTTGTCTGTTACAAACCTGATGATCAATAAAAATAATCATTAAAAAATATTTTTATTTAGTTTGAAAATTAAATTAAGATAAAATAAAATTTAAATATAAGTATTAAGCATAATATAAAAAAATTCCCTCATAATTTGTGGAAAATTTCATTACTGAAAATCTCATTGGTAAGGGCTAATATAGCAATATCTTTAAAAATGTTTGAATTTGAAGTGGTGCAATTTATATTTGTATATGTACTCTAAAAAATTGCCGCTATAGGATCATTCGTAGAGTTTATAAGAATATCATCTGGAAATATCACATATGATTGTACATCTCCAAAATCAATACCGGCTTTACCATCACCTACATTAATTATTCATTTTGCAAATTTCTGTCATATATAAATTTCATGGAAAAAAAATCCATATGGTTCCATAATTTTAAAAAAATTTCTAAACAGTCCCACAAATATCGAATTAGACGAATCCGCCCAATAACTACCATAATCTTCGCCCAACCCGTCCATGAACCCGGTTTTTTCGCTATTCATCGCCAGACCCGTCCCATAACTACCCTAATCATCGCCGAACCCATCCCTCCATTAGGATAGTTATGGGACGGGTTCAGCAAAAATAAGCAAAAAAATCGGGTTCCGGATGGGTTCGTCTAATTTGATATTTGTGGGATGATTTTGGAAATTGAAAAAACTTATAGGACTAAATGAATTTTTTTTCCTAAATTTCATTGTAAATAACATTTCTTGCGGCATCTTGAGTTAATCATTCGTAATTGCATATTAATACTTTGAGCCACATCTTGCTAGTGATACAAATATTGTGACCTAATTATTCATGGCTAAAAACTGATTTTGGCAAATAAAATCTAACATTCTTTAATGATTGACATTGATTTTTGTTTGTAATCATAGCAAAACAAACTGCAAGTGAGAATTTTCTCATCTGAAATCGAATGAAAATTTTGGTTAAATCAAATAGGCTCATAATCATTTTACCAATCAAGAATTTTCTACTTTCATGGTTTTCCGAAAATTAGTTTAACCTCAATTATATGATTCTGCATCTTGGTTACTATTAACATACTTCTATTTCATAATTTATTTGATGAATTTATATTCCTAATAACATGACTATACAACCATCATTCAACTATTTTCATGATTCGATAATTTTGAACAATTGATCGTGTTTAGATATTCCAATGAAAATAATTTATTGGCATTATCTATGCTTTCATCCTCTTGAAAAATATTGTTAGAACTGATATATATATATATACAGTTTCATTTGCAAACATAATACTATGACGTAATCATTGATCCTATCAACAATTTCATTAGTAGGGGTTAATATATAGTAAAAATGTTTGGATTTGAAATGGTGCAATTTATATTTGTATAAATACTCTCAACAATTGCCACTATATGATCTCTCGTAGATTTTATAAAATTTTAATTTGAAAATGTCACATCTAATTGTACATTTCCAAGATCCATAACAGTTTTACCAATTACCATCACCTACATGAAATATTCATTGTGCAAATTTCTGTCAATATAATTTTAATTGTAAACATTTCTTGTAGTATTTTTAGTTAATCCATCTTAATTATATCTTCGAGCCTCTCTCTCTCTCCAGTGACACGAGATATTGCAACATATTAATGACATGGGTAAAAACTGATTTTTGAACATAGAGTACAACCTTGTTTAAAGATTGACATTGACTTTCTTTTATCCTTTTTTATAGTCATAGTAAAACAAACTGCGAGTGAGAATTTTTCCCTCCTCAAATGAGGAATTTGGTTAATTCAGACGGGCTCATAATCATTCTATCAATAAAAAATTTTCATCCCAGATATTGAGCTTTGTTTTAATGAGAATAGATGTTAAACAATATTATGGGGTAAGTTTTTTCATGTAGAATTCTTGCCACAATCTAGTGGAATATCAAATCTAGAATGTGTAGTCCTACCTCTTGGAAGGAGTAGATGTGCTATTCCACTGGATGCTACAGGTAGAACAATATCACATCTCCCATGAAGGGCTAAACATAATGTTTTCTAGATAAATTATCGATAAATATCTTGTCAATTCCACTAAGAAAAAAATAATCAACCCCCATCACTATTAATTACAGACATTATTTTATTATAAATATTCTTTTGCTCATCAATCAACAAAGGTAATAGCTTAGCATAATCCGTCTTCATTTCTTCTTTATTATAATATGTCTCGTCTAGTATTAATAGATTATCTGTTTCAGACGTTAAAACTTCATTCAGTACCGGCATTCCAGAGAAAATTTTCTAAACTTATGGAATTTGCAGCAATTAGCTTTTCAATTTCTAACAATGCTAGATTAATATTTGTTTTCGTCAATTGCAAATCTGTTAAAATATAGATTAATGAATTACTTCATCCGTCTTTTTAAGCATTACACTTTCCTTTTTGAGTGTTTGAAAATAAATATTACGTTACCGTGTTCAGAATGTTTTGAAGGATAATAATTTTAATTAATTATACTGAAATTATTATTTTTTATATTCACTAAAATAAAATTCAAAAGGAATAAAGTCAAATGTGACTCATCTTATTTTATTTATTTAATAATTGTAATTCTTCAACTAAATCAATTTTATTAACTTAGCTTAAATCCCGTGTCATTTCCTAGTATTACACTTATTATAAAACAGAAGGAATATTTCTTAAAAAATAGATTAGAAAAATTAATTTTTCATTCTTTATTTATATATGGATCTCTCTGTAACGCCCCGAAAATTCAAACATGATTTTCGCAAGCATTACCGCTGTACTAACTATCCTAAACTAGTGGCCAGCTAATTTAAAACAGCTAGTACAACACTGGGTAAACCTAAAGTGATCATCTCAATAATCCGGTTTAATGCGGAAGCTAAAACAAATAAAACACATAAGCACATAGGAGGTCTCACCATCATAATCAAATAAACATTTCCAGCAGCTCATCCAGACTGCAAGTCTCTCAACAGCATACCAATATCTCAAACAGGGCTACCAGCCCAAAGCTGTAAATCACATAAGGCCACCGGCCGACAGTATGTAAATCCCAGGCTCACAGGCCTCAACCGGCAGTAGTCCAAATACCAACCACAGATAGTCACATTAGCATAATGAACGCGTCCTATATACTCCTATCTATGTGATCTCTCAATACCCTAAACCCAAATCATACTCCAGCGCCTCCAGCAGGATCTATAAAACAGACAAAAGCAAAGGGGGTCAGTACAACGTACTGAGCAAGGCTACGTGCCGGGGAGTAAGGGAAAACAGAACCACATCTCAAGGTAGTAAAAATAGGTAATAAATAAACATATTAATAACGGCAGAATATAAATAAAGCAGTTAAACACCACCGTCCCATACCGGTGCTTCAACCACGATCATACAATTGACATAAATAAATCATCACACCGTCCCATACCGGTGCTTCAACCACAGACATACAATTTATGCACGTGATGCATGGCCTAACATACACCTATCTACCCTATATGCAAATGCAAATGAATATGCCTAGCCGGAAACCTAAACCCGGACGGTATGAACCCACGGGTGAGGATATCATCAACTCCAACCCATTACAGGGTAACATACACCATCCCCGCAGGGACCACAGGCATCACAGCCTAATCACAGGCATAACAGCCAAATCTCAAGCATCACAGCCTAATCACAGGCATAACAGCCAAATCACAGGCATCGCAGCCAAATCACAGGCATCACAGCCTAATAATCACAGGCATCCCAGCCAAATCACAGGCATCACAGCCTAATAATCACCCCGCAGGGCCATCGGGACTCAACAATACCGGTAAAGGCTGCCCGATCAGACATTTCCAATATGTCCATCCATTCATAATGCAATACCATGCATTATAATAACCAGCCCAAAAGGGCCAACAGGAATAACAACCAATGATCCACCCCGCAGGGTCACCGGGACTCAACAACACCTGTGAAGGCTGCCCGATCAATCATAAACATTATAACAACCCATCGGGTTAATAATCGTCAATTCCACTGCAATAACATGCATATGAAAATACAGTGATATTCAAGCACCTACACACTAGGTTCGCATGCTTCTCCACATATAAGAAATTCAATACATAGCCCTCTAGGCTAAAGCATTAATGATATAATAATTCAACAGTTTCCCCTAAGCAATTCAACAACCCCCACGGGCCAATTGATTAACCCACGGATTACCAATAACATTTGGGGAAGTCATAACAATAATTGGTGCAAAGAAAACATCATTATAGAATCAAAATCGCACAAAAATGGGCCAAACAGAGCCTTCCTGCGCTCACTGCGCGCCCGCGCGCGTAAAACGCGTGACATACGCAGCCCAGTACTGTAGCGATTACTGTAGCAATTACTGTAGCAAGTTACTGCGGTAACTACTGTAGCGAGTTACTGCGGTAACTACTGTAGCGAGTTATTGCGGTAACTACTGTAGCGAGTTACTGCGGTAACTACTGTATAAGTTACTGTGGTAGTTACTGTTCAAATTACCGTGGTAATTACTGTGGCAAATTACTGCGGTAACTACGCGAGTTACCGCGGTAACTACTGTACAGTTACTGTAGCAGTACTGTAGCAGTTACTGTTCATCGTCTTCTCCGATTTTCCAATCGGTTTTCCGGCGATTTCGCCGGAATTCGACCCCAAATACCCCCCAAACACGTAATTTAAGCAATATAATCCCTTGCCTTGAATGTAGACGAGTCCCCAAGCTTTCCTCTTCAACCTCCAAGCTCCCGATCCACAATCCAAGCCTTAGCTTCCCCCAACACCAATATAGTTCCAATTCAAGGATTTAAGCTTCAACTTGCTCCGATCTACAAAAATCCAACCAAAACACCCAAATCCCGTCACCAACATTACCCCCACCAAAAACCACTTCCCAAACCAAAGAAATAAGAATTAAGTAAAGAAAATCACTTACCTCAAGTAGTATATCAAGTTCCCCTCTTGATTTTGCACTAAAATCACCAAATGAGCAAGAACTTGAAGAACCCTAACCCTCTCAAGGGAGAGTGACGGGAATGGGGTAAATGGGGAGTGGAAAATGAGCCTCTCACTCCAATTTTCAGATTTTAAGAAGTTAAAATGAATCCGGTTCGGGTTGGAAAGTGGGTTAATGGGTTGTACCACTAGTCTTGACCACATTACACCCATTTGAGCACTTGAGCTCTCATTCTCTTGTGGGTTTGAACCCGCTTATTCTTCCACATCATTAAAATCATACATACAAAATATCCATATAGTAAATTCTTTATTAATTAACCACAATTAATTAAATTAATTATGCATTAATTAATCGGGATGTTACAATCTCTCCCCCTTAGGATCATTTCGTCCCCGAAATGCATAATCGGTCACGTGAATAATCACTGGGAAAAATGTTACTTCATTATGAAGAAGTAAAAATTAAAGTCTGGCTACTTCAGTTTCATATGCTCCCCAGTTTCTCCAAGTAGCATATTCAGCTCCGTGTCTAGACCACAACACCTTAACCATCAACATGGTTTTATTCCTCGGAACCACATCATTTGTATCAATCACCCGATCTGGAACTCCTCGAACTTAAGACTAGCATCCAATTCAACTTTATCAAGCTGAATGATCTTATCTGGATCAGACAGAAAGTTCCTGAGTTGGGAAGTACACATCATGGGCTCAACCCACTTCTGCTGGCAAAGCCAACATATACGTCACTTTTCCAACCATCTCAACAATCTCACAGGATCCAATATATCTCAGAATCGGATTGGTTTCTTACCAAATCGTTGTACCCCTTTCATAGGCAATACCTATAACAACACAAAATCACTAACCTCAAGCTCCACATGGCGATGAGCTAAATCAGCATAGCTCTTTTGTCGGTCATGAGCTTCTTTCATCCGATCCCTTTGATTCTCATTAACACATTAATCTGCTCAATTACATCAGGACCCATATTTACCGAATCTGCTAGATCATTCCAGCACAAGTGACTCATGCACTTCCTCCTATACCGTGCCACTAGATTTCCAAAACATGAACTACCGCTGCCGTCTTCAAATCATGCGTCGGTAGTTCTACTGATTACATTCTCATTATGTATTAACACACTACCCAAACCTTTAAGTGAGGTGTTGGTGAAAACTTCATACTCACCTGACTCATCAGGTAGAGTCAATACAAGTGTCTTTGTCATTTCATTCTTCCAAATTTCGAACGCTTGCTCACAATCATCATCCCATCTAAATCTGACATCGTTACACAACTATATCATCAGAGGTCTAGCAATGCTAGAAAATCCCTCGATACCTACTGTAGTAACCAACAAGATCCAAGAAACTTCGGATCTTCCCCACATTCTTCGGGACTTGCCATTTAAATACAGCTTTTACCTTAGCAGGATCAACAGACATACCATTACCGGAAATAATGTGCCCCGGAAAAGACACACTCTCCAACCAAAATTCACATTTGGAGAGTTTATCATACAGCTTATGCTCTCACAATGTATTCAAAACTGTTCTCAAGTGACCCGCGTGTGTCTCACGCGTCGGCGAATAAACCATAATATCATCTATGAACACAACCACGCACACGGCCAGCAGGGGATGTAATACCCTATACATGAGATCCATGAAGATCGCTAGTGCGTTAGTCAAACCAAAAGACATGATCGGGAATTCAAATGTCCTCAACGAGTCCTGAAAACCGTCTTAGGCCTATCCGCCTCCGCCACCCTTATCTGATGGTAGCCCAATCTCAAATCAATCTTACTAAAAATACTGGCCCCTCTCAACTAATCAAATAGATCCCCAATCCGAGGTAAAGGATACTTGTTTTTCCCGTGATTCAATTCAATTCTCTGTAATCGATGCACATCCTCATCGACCCATCATTCTTCTTAACAAACAAAACAGGAGCTCCTTAAGGCGAGCTACTCGGCTAAATATACATGGTAAGCTCATTCAATTGATCCTTCAACTCCTTCAGTTCACATGAGTCATATGGTAAGGAGCCTTAGAAATATGAGCTGCATCAGGCATCAGCTCAATAGTAAAATCAATCTCCCGAGCAGATGGGAGACCATGAATTTCGTCGGGAAATACATCCCCGAACTCAGAGACAACAGGGACACTCGAAGCAGCAGGAACCTCTGCTCGAAGATCCCTCATGTGCCACAGGGAAAGAGAACAACCCCCTGCGCATCAGGTCACACAACAAAGCAACAGAAACCACACCAATAACAGGTGGAATCAACGGATGTCGATAAGAAACACAGTTACCCAAAGAATCCTAAAAGGATATTCGTGGAACACCACAATCAATCACAGCACGATGGCAAACAGCCAATCCATGCCCAATAGTACGTCAAAACCAGCCGGGCTAAAGACCACCAGGTCAGCCCTGAATTCGCGACTCTCGATGCTCAACACAGCATCTTGCATCAAATGATCACTTCGAATATTATTACCCGAAGGTAAAGAAACTAGCATCTGGTAGGGCACCAACGGTCCTACTCCATGCTCTCGCACAAATCGCAAAGCCACTAAAGAACACGAGGCTTCTGAATCGCACAGTACTAAGGCGGAAGGATTCGCAGCAGTGGTAGCATTTACTCCATGCTTACGAATGAAATTTAGAGTCTCAAATGAACATAAGACTCCAGAATCAAACACAATAACAGCAACACAAAATGTGACATAAATAATTCCCATATCAGGGAAACGGGTTTATCTCTCAACCAGAGAGTCAAGAGGAAACACCTATGATACATGAATTACACACATGCCAAAACGTTATCCAATCAACGTAACTTTTCCATCACATAAAGACAACATACTAGGAAGTCCCCTAGTTCGGACTCGCTCCAGTGATATCGGCCCCCTTCACGTTACCGATCTTTCTATGCAGAACAGTCACCTTGCCTCGTCTCACGCGACAGACATTCAACTTCGACGAACCATCTAATGTTATTTTGATTGACCCAGTGTCAATTCTATGCCACTTCAAATCATTATTCTTTCTAACCAAATCCGACTATACCTTTACTGGCATAACTAAGAAATGGTTTCCACCATTCTTCGCATGCAGGCGAACTGCAATTATCTATATCACCCCAATGGGTTATCGCACAATGGAGACTTTCTCAGTACCCTATCTCACTCTCGAGGGTACGTCAAACACATCTGTACACCATTCAACATATTGATCCCGCTTGGATCGCCATTCGAATAGCCCAGGCTTCCATGAGGCCTTTCCAAACTATTCAGTCAACTTAGATTAGAACATCAACAGACAATGTTAGCAGAAATCACCAATCATATACAAAGCAGTATATATAAATGACAAAATTAAATAAACGATCGAAAGTCATTCATAGTCCTCAATAACTGTGAGATAACAAGGATCCTGACTGGAGTACCATGGTTCCCTCACAGTTCCCCAATTGTGAATTAACCTGGTGTGCGCAGAAATAATCAGATATAATAAAAATGCAATTATATGCTATATGTACCCCACACACAGCTCACCACCTATGTCTATACAAGTTTTAATAAGATAAAAGAGCACACAGGCTCTGATACCACTGTGTAACGCCCCGAAAATTCAAACATGATTTTCGCAAGCATTACCGCTGTACTAACTATCCTAAACTAGTGGCCAGCTAATTTAAAACAGCTAGTACAACACTGGGTAAACCTAAAGTGATCATCTCAATAATCCGGTTTAATGCGGAAGCTAAAACAAATAAAACACATAAGCACATAGGAGGTCTCACCATCATAATCAAATAAACATTTCCAGCAGCTCATCCAGACTGCAAGTCTCTCAACAGCATACCAATATCTCAAACAGGGCTACCAGCCCAAAGCTGTAAATCACATAAGGCCACCGGCCGACAGTATATAAATCCCAGGCTCACAGGCCTCAACCAGCAGTAGTCCAAATACCAACCACAGATAGTCACATTAGCATAATGAACGCGTCCTATATACTCCTATCTATGTGATCTCTCAATACCCCAAACCCAAATCATACTCCAGCGCCTCCAGCAGGATCTATAAAACAGACAAAAGCAAAGGGGGTCAGTACAACGTACTGAGCAAGGCTACGTGCCGGGGAGTAAGGGAAAACAGAACCACATCTCAAGGTAGTAAAAATAGGTAATAAATAAACATATTAATAACGGCAGAATATAAATAAAGAAGTTAAACACCACACCGTCCCATACCGGTGCTTCAACCACGATCATACAATTGACATAAATAAATCATCACACCGTCCCATACCGGTGCTTCAACCACAGACATACAATTTATGCACGTGATGCATGGCCTAACATACACCTATCTACCCTATATGCAAATGCAAATGAATATGCCTAGCCGGCAACCTAAACCCGGGCGGTATGAACCCACGGGTGAAGATATCATCAACTCCAACCCGTTACAGGGTAACATACACCATCCCCGCAGGGACCACAGGCATCAAAGCCCAATCACAGGCATAACAGCCAAATCTCAGGCATCACAGCCTAATCACAGGCATAACAGCCAAATCACAGGCATCGCAGCCAAATCACAGGCATCACAGCCTAATAATCACAGGCATCCCAGCCAAATCACAGGCATCACAACCTAATAATCACCCCGCAGGGCCATCGGGACTCAACAATACCGGTAAAGGCTGCCCGATCAGACATTTCCAATATGTCCATCCATTCATAATGCAATACCATGCATTATAATAACCAGCCCAAAAGGGCCAACAGGAATAACAACCAATAATCCACCCCGCAGGGTCACCGGGACTCAACAACACCTGTGAAGGCTGCCCGATCAATCATAAACATTATAACAACCCATCGGGTTAATAATCGTCAATTCCACTGCAATAACATGCATATGAAAATACAGTGATATTCAAGCACCTACACACTAGGTTCGCATGCTTCTCCACATATAAGAAATTCAATACATAGCCCTCTAGGCTAAAGCATTAATGATATAATAATTCAACAGTTTCCCCTAAGCAATTCAACAACCCCCACGGGCCAATTGATTAACCCACGGATTACCAATAACATTTGGGGAAGTCATAACAATAATTGGTGCAAAGAAAACATCATTATAGAATCAAAATCGCACAAAAATGGGCCAAACAGAGCCTTCCTGCACTCACTGCGCGCCCGCGCGCGTAAAACGCGTGACATACGCAGCCCAGTACTGTAGCGATTACTGTAGCAATTATTGTAGCAAGTTACTGCGGTAACTACTGTAGCGAGTTACTGCGGTAACTACTGTAGCGAGTTATTGCGGTAACTACTGTAGCGAGTTACTGCGGTAACTACTGTATAAGTTACTGTGGTAGTTACTGTTCAAATTACCGTGGTAATTATTGTGGCAAATTACTGCGGTAACTACGCGAGTTACCGCGGTAACTACTGTACAGTTACTGTAGCAGTACTGTAGCAGTTACTGTTCATCGTCTTCTCCTATTTTCCAATCGGTTTTCCGGCGATTTCGCCGGAATTCGACCCCCAAATACCCCCCAAACACGTAATTTAAGCAATATAATCCCTTGCCTTGAATGTAGACGAGTCCCCAAGCTTTCCTCTTCAACCTCCAAGCTCCCGATCCACAATCCAAGCCTTAGCTTCCCCCAACACCAATATAGTTCCAATTCAAGGATTTAAGCTTCAACTTGCTCCGATCTACAAAAATCCAACCAAAACACCCAAATCCCGTCACCAACATTACCCCCACCAAAAACCACTTCCCAAACCAAAGAAATAAGAATTAAGTAAAGAAAATCACTTACCTCAAGTAGTATATCAAGTTCCCCTCTTGATTTTGCACTAAAATCACCAAATGGGCAAGAACTTGAAGAACCCTAACCCTCTCAAGGGAGAGTGACGGGAATGGGGTAAATGGGGAGTGGAAAATGAGCCTCTCACCCCAATTTTCAGATTTTAAGAAGTTAAAATGAATCCGGTTCGGGTTGGAAAGTGGGTTAATGGGTTGTACCACTAGTCTTGACCACATTACACCCATTTGAGCACTTGAGCTCTCATTCTCTTGTGGGTTTGAACCCACTTATTCTTCCACATCATTAAAATCATACATACAAAATATCCATATGGTAAATTCTTTATTAATTAACCACAATTAATTAAATTAATTATGCATTAATTAATCGGGATGTTACATATTTGCACCCCCAATAACTCTTTATACACTCGATTCTTTTATTTATAATATGTTTTATGAAAATAATTATTTTACTCCAGACCAATTATTCATAGAATATGAGTTTTCACAATTCCCTTAATAATTATAATTTTTTTATTATTTTTAATAAAATAAAATATATATAAGATTTATATTATTTAGTATATATTTATATACATTTATAATAATATAATTATAAAACATAGTTTATAACGATTAACAACTATATAATTGTATATTTATTAGGAGAAGTGACATATTTTTTTTGAAAATATGGTCTATATATATACAAATATTTTTCATATATACACTGCAAATTCCATATAAATTTGAAATTTCAAATTTTTAAAAATTGAAAATTGTGGGAACTCCATATTAATTGGAAATTAAATATCTTTTAAAAATAAAAAATGGGATTGCCATAGACACATTAATATATCTTTAACCTGAATAAATAAATATGATGTGCAATGTGTATTTTGATTACATCATTTACCACACTAAAAAAATAACCAAATTGAGACCTAACCTACACAAAATTACCGATGTTAGAATATGACCACCATATTGAGAAATAAACACAACATAATTCTTTGTTGCCAGTGCATAACCTCGTCGCAATAATCCTATAGTGCAAAAACTGAAAATGTCTATTCATGTCATAATAATTCTATGGTGTAAAAACTGAAAATCTATAAATAAATAATAAATGCAGCAATAAATTCTAAAATAAATAAAATAAAAAAATTCAAAATAATAAAATCTAAAATAGATAAAATAAAAAAATCCAAAATAAATAAAATAAAAATGCAAAATTTTTAATTGTATCTTTCAAATCTTTTAAAAATGAATATATAGCGACACACTGGATGATAGAGTGGGAATTTATAAGTAAATGATAGATTTTATATACGATAGGCTAAAATCTAATGAATAAATAAATATATTCAAAAATCTAAAATTATCAAATTGAAAAATACAATATAATATAGATAAAATAAAATATACAAAATTTCAAATCTTTCAAATCTTTTTAAAAATAAACATTGTGGGAATTCCATATAAATTGAAAATTTCATATATTTCAAAAATTAAAAATTTATAATGAATAAATAAATAAATAGATAAATAATGCAAAAATCTAAAATTAATAAATTAAAAATGCAAAAATCTATAAAAATTAGAAATTTGAAAGGAGACACCACATTAAATGTAGGATGGGTTGTTCACTAATGCTTTAATATAAATATAGATAAGATCAGACCAGATGAAATCAGACCAAACCAGAAATATTCAGATCAGACCAGACCAGATCTTATAAATTCAGATCAGACCAGAAAAATTAAGGCCTAGATAACAGGGCTCAAGGCCAGTGCCACAGTAGAACTTGTAGCAGCAGTGCCCACTCCCTAAATGCCTTTGCCAAATGCTCTACTTGGACATTAATTTTTGGCGGGAATTCTAATAACTGCTGCCCCTAATTTTAACTTAATTTAAAGTGGTTTTTAAATGGAGTATGGATTGGATATCCTTTTTACATTCCTGTACTCTTTTTTGAAGCTACTCATCAATACCTTTCTAGCCGATCAACCTATCTGTATCCTTTGTTGACCTCATTATCTTAGTTTTTGTCCCTTTGTCTGCTACGACTCATTGGCATGAGCATCATTTGTAGGGGAGACGTGATGTCGAAGCATATTTATAGGTTGGTCACTGGGATTCATTACATGAATGCATCATTGCCACCCCAATTTTGAAAAGATTAGGAAGAGAGTCTATACAGTGGGGCTGCTCGAATACCGAAATTTTGATGAAGAGATAGCGTAACTGAGATGGATGACATGTTTATGATATATGAAGAACGAAGGAAAGCTTAGTTTGCGAATAAGGACCGGATCTGCGCAGTTTTTTCATCTTGCATATGACACTTCTTTGAGGTGAGGTGGACTGATGTGTCGCCGATTACCTTATGTTATGATTATCTTGGTGAGCTGTGCTTGGTGCAAGTTGGAGGACGTGCCAAGGAGATGTCCAATGCTGCTGTTTCTCTGTTGTGCTCGGCTGTGATGCTTATTCATGGTAAATATGCTAGGGCCCTTGTGTAGTCGGCCTTTTTTTGAGTTGTGGTTGAACTCGTATCTGAATCTGCTAGTAATGTTGAGGCAATTATGAAGTGTAGAGGGTTGAATGTTGAGGAGTTATTGTACACTGTTCTGATTGGGAATAAAATATTTTTCTTCTCAAAAAAAAAAAAAATTGTCAGAAAAATATACAAAATGATCGTTTAAGTTTAAGAAACTTTACAAATATGTCCTCTTCGTTCAATTGTCCAAATTAATCTGTTGCTGTTTTTCTCTTGCAGCTTTATACTATTTCCTTGTTTTGATTTTCTTTTTCTCTCTAACTTGTATAGGCTGTTGCACAAAAAATAAAAAATAAAAAAAATTGTCCAAATTAGTCTTCAAGTTTCAGCCTATTTGGTCATATCGGCATTCATGATATTTTCATTCAAGAATTTGGCCGGAGGGGCTTTGCCTTATTTTGTGGAGTACGTTCATGGAGAACATTCTTGGAAGACTAGATTTAGACATCTCTTCTAATTTTTAAGACAAATAAATTCTTTAAAGACGACTAAATCCTGGCATGGAAAATGCCAATAATATTACTAGAGACTAGTAGAGATATATAGCCAAGGCCAAAGAGGGATGACACTTGTCATTTGTCAACACCCTTAATTGGTTAATTCCTTCTGGCATTGAAGGTCTCTTACTCTCTATCTAATGCCTGCCGCCATAAGGAGTACAGTATAAGACAAATTTCAATTACATGGAGACAACCTTGGAATTTTCAACAATCTCAACTTCATTTATCTTTGATCATTCAAATCAGATTATTGTAGTATTCACAAAGTGTATATATGTACTACTAGCTAGTAGTATTTCTTTTATACCATACGTGGTTTTAGAATATACTAGTAAGTAACCCGTCGAGACTCGACGGGCATAATTATATATTTTATATAATATATATACTTGTATTATATAAAGTAAAAATAAATTGTATTTTGAGTAATGAAAAATGTGTAATGATTTTATATATATCATATTGCAACGTCTTCTTTAGCTTCCGTGGTTTGTCTAGTACAAATCTAACAGAAATAAAAATAATTATTAAAATAGTATTTTTATTTAATTTGAAATTTAAATTAAAATAAAACAAAATTTATATATAAATATTAAGCATAATATGAAAATTTTCCTCGCAATTTGTTGAAAATTTCATTGCTGAAAATCTCACTGGTAGGGAGGGCTAGTTTAGCACTATTTTTAAAAATGTTTGAATTTGAAGTGGTGCAATTTATATTTGTATATGTACTCTAACAAATTGCCGCTATATGATCACCCGTAGAATTTATAAGAATATCATCCGAAAATGTCACATCTGATTGTAATCAATACCGGCTTAACCATCATCTACATCAAGTATTCACTTTGCAAATTTTCTGTCATATATAAATTTCATGGTAAACAACATTTCTTGTGGTATCTTGAGTTAATAATTCTTAATTGCATATTAATACTTTGAGTCATATCTTGCTAGTGATACGAAATATTGCAACATAACTGTTCATGGCTAAGAACTAAGAAGAATGACTGTGAAAAATGAATAAGAAGAACTAAGAAGAATGATTATGCAGCCCTCATTCAACTATATTTCATGATTCGGTAATCCAGAACAATTGATCGTCTTTAGATATACCAGTGAAAATAATTATGACATTATCTATACTTTCATCTTGGCAAATATTGTTAGAACTGATATATATATATATATATTCATTTGCAGACATACATTCCATAGTGTAATGATTGATCATATCAGCAATCTCATTGGTAGGAATTAGTATAATACTTTCTTACAAATATCTGGTTTTAAAGTGGTGCAGTTATATTTGTATAAGTACTCTAAATAATTTCCGCTATAGGATATCCTGTAGAATTTATAAAATTATTATCTGGAAATGTCACATCTGATTGTACATCTCCAAAATCAATATCAGCTTTACCGATTAACATCACATATATGAAGTATTCATTATGCAAATTTCTGTCATATCTTCATTATAAACAACATTTCTTATAATGTCTTGAGTTAATCCATCTTAATTATATATCAATACTCCGGGTCCCCTCTTTTACTGTGACACAAGATATTGCAACATATTACTGACATGGGTCAAAATTAGTTTTTAAAGATAGAATCTCACATTTTTTAAAGATTGGCATTGACTTTTTTTATAATCATAATAAAATAAACTGCGAGTGAGAATTTTTTCATCTGAAATTAAATGGGGAATTTGATTAATTCAGATGGACTCATAATCATTCTACCAATTAAGAATTTTCACCCCAAATAATGAGCTTTGTTTTAATGAGAAGAGACGTTAAATAATTTTTCGGGGTAAGTTTTTTTTTTTTTTCAGGTAGAAATTATTGTCACAGTCTAGTGGAATATCAAATCTAAAATGTGCAGTTCTACCTCTCGGAAGGAGTATGAGTGCTATTTCACTGGATTCTACCGGCAGCACAATATCACCTCTCCCACAAAGGACTAAACATAATGTTTTCTAGATAAATTATCGATAAATCTCTTGTCAGTTCCACCATGTAAAGAAAAATAATCAATACTCATTACTATCAACTACAGACATTATTTTGCTCATCAATCAACAAAGATAATAGCTTAGCATGATTCGTTTTTATTTTTTCCTTATTATAATATGTCTCTTCGAGTATCAATAGATTATCTGTTTTAGACGTTAAAACTTTATTAAGTAATGGCATTCCTGAGAAAATTTTCAAACTTATAGAATTTGCATCATTTAATCTTTCAATTTCTAATAAATCTAAATTTATATTTTTTTTCTTCAATTGCAAATATGTTAAAATATAGATTAATGAATTACTTCCTCCAATTTTTTAAATGTTAAACTTTCATTTTTGGGTGTTTGAAAATAAGTGTTACGTTACCATATTTGGAATGTTTTGAAGGTTACAGATTTTTACTAATTATACTTATAATATTTTTTGATATTCATTAAAATAAAACTCAAAAGGAATAAAGTCAAATGTAACTCATCCTATTTTATTTATTTAATTATTGTAATTTTTCAACTAAATCAATTTTATTAACTTACCTTAAATCCCGTGCCATTTTCTAGTGTTACAATTATTATAAAACAGGTGGAGTATTTTCTAAAAATAGATTAAAAATATTAAATTTTCATTCTTTATTTACTGATGGAACTACTCACACCTCAATAACTATTTATACACTCAATTCTTTTATTTATAATATGATTTGAAAATAATTAATTTACTCTAAACCAATTATCCATAAAATATTAATATTCTCAATTCTCATAATAATTATAATTATTTTGTATTTTTTTTGTGACACGGGCTGGAAAGGCGAGCAAATGAATGGTTTTGTATTAATTTTAATATAATAAAACATAGAGGTAATAACTAAAATAGGCCACCAGAAGGAGTCATTTCCACTTTTAGGCCACGATATTTTGATTTAGGAAAATAGGCCATCAGAAGGATTTCGGGCCTGAATTTAGGCCATAGGGCTGGAATTCGGGCTACGATGGCCTAAAAGTGGAAATGACTCCTTCTGGTGGCCTATTTTAATTATTACCTCTAAAACATATATAGGATTTATATTATTTAGTATATATTTATATACAATTAGAATGATATAATTATATTACTTTTATTAAATATATAATATAATTGTATATTACTTTTCGGAGAAGTGACATATTTTGTGAAAATATGGCCTATATATACATTAATTAACATATATAATATTTTCCATATATTCATTAATGTATTTTATTAATAATATAAATTTCATATATACACTTAAATTCCATATAGATTTGAAATTCCAAATCTTTTGCTTATAAAAAAATCCCAATCTTTTACAAACTTAAATTTATGGAAACTTCATATAAATTGGAATATCTTTTAAAACTAAAAATTGGAATTGTCATATACACATTAATATATCTTTAACATGAATAAAGAAATGCAATGTGCAATGTACATTTTGATTATATTATTTACCAAATCTAAAAAATATAACCAAAATTGAGATCAAACATACACAAAATCACCGGCATTACAATATGATCACTATCTTCAAACATAAACGCAAGATAATTATTAGTTGCTAGTGCAGAACCTTATCATAGTAATCATATGGTGTAAAAACTGAAAATCTATAAATAAATAATAAATGCATCAATAAAATATAAAATAAAAGAATAAAATATAAAATAGATAAAATAAAAATTGCAAAATAATAAAATCCAAAATAGATATAAAAAAATTTAAAATTTCAAATCTTTCAAATCTTTTAAAAAAGTGAATATTGTGGGAATTCATATAAATTACAAATTTCATATATTTCAAAAATTGGAAATATATAATGAATAAATAAATAATAGATGCGAAAATAAAAAATTAATAATTAATAAATGTAAAAATCTATAAAAATTATAAATTTGAAATGAAGACACCACATTAAATTTAGGATGGGTTGTTCACTAATGCTTTAATATATATATATATAGATTATCTGCGATGATATATGCATAATGAGTCTTGGGAAATTCGGTTTCCCCCTTTTAATTTAAATCAAGTCTCTTATTTTTATTTTTAGTTTTTGCAATTTTCCATTCATCATTGAAGTCATTTGAATAGAATAGACAAGCTAGCCATCTCGGGCCACATTTGTTTTCCAAATATTTACAATTAAGTTTATATGGTCATGTCACTTTCTCTTATGTCAATTTACTGAGTTGAGCTATATTTCAATACGTACAAGTATGTAGCTAAATTCAACAACCTAACTACTACTTACAATTATTCTGAGCCTTCCCCCCCTGAAACAAAGAAATTGGAGTACTATTTTTCCTATTAGCCTAGATATTTATGAATCTATTAGCAATTGATTGGATTCTATTTATATATTTATTTATTGTTAATTAAGAAATTTATTTATGTTTGGCAGAATAGTGAACTGGGCTCTAAGACTGTGAGTGGGCCTGGTTTGGCAAATTTGATTTGATTGATGGAAAACTAGGGTCCGATAGCCATGGACAAAATATTACAAGAGTCAAAGCCCCTCCATTTTAAACATTGTGTTTTAGGTCCTATGTAATAGCTTGGTAAATCACATACCAAGAACTTGGTAAAGCACATACCAATAACTTGGTAAACATCATAAGATAATCGTGGTAAAGCACATACTAAAAACTTGGTAAAGCACATATGGTATATGTGGAATAACTTGGTAAACATCATAAGATATTTGTGGTAAAGTACATACCAATAACTTGTTAAACACCATAAGATATTTGTGGTAAAACATATACCAAGACTTGGTAAATACGATATGGTATATGTGGAATAACTTGGTAACCACCATAAGGTATTTGTGGTAAAGTACATACCAAAAACTTGGTAAATACCATATGATATCTTTGGTAAACCACAGACCAGTAACTTGGTAAGTACTAATATATGGTAGCTATGGTAAAATACATACTAATACAGTGGTAAAGCACATATCATTAACCTGGTAAATATCATATAATATCTAGGTAAGACACATACAAATGACGTGGTAAACTAAGTCAAACTTGAGATGGGTGCAAAGTATAATAAAATTGGAATGAAACCTAAAAAAATAAAAACATTTTTAAAAAGGGTCTGGGCCCTAATTTACTGTTGATTGATTGATTTCAAAGGTGAGAGTATCTTGGCCCAATACTAAACAACCTCTCTTATCACTTGTGTGATGGAGAGTGTAAGCAAGCGCACTCGCTAACGAATAGTGCGATCCCATCCCATCCCTGGAAACACCAGCTGGCTTCCATTGGTTTGATTAAAAATTTGTAAATAAAAGTCATACTAAGTGAAGTAATTAAATTCAAACTCCCACAGTAATGCCTAATGCCTAAATGTTAAGAGGGTCCAAACGTCAATGAGTAGTTTCAACTTTCATAAAGGGAGCTATTGAATAGTAGTAGTAGTAGTACACTAGTACGTACTTCCTCCATTTTCATTTCATTGCACCATTTTTTTTAGAAGCTATTGAAGGTCTGAAAATGGGTGGTGGGAGCTCATGCCAGACAAATTATAAAGGGGAATAAAAGAGAGGAATAGGGGTCGGGTAGGGGATCGAACCTCCAACATTCCATTGGAAAGCCTAAGGACTTAACCACTTGAGCCAAGTCCTCATCCACTTGCACCATTTGCATAGTAATAGCTATTTATTGAGTAATTTTGATCAATTTTTTTAATATAGTTCTATAAGATAAAACATAATCAAGTGAGATATCGTTAGATTCGTCTAATCACGTAGTTTTAGAATATCATATTTTTATAATTTTTACTTATATACGATATGACTTATTATTAGTTAGAAATATTTATTGGATTGTATGAAATGCAGAAGTGGTGTACTTACTGTATTTTCTAATAATAATGGTGGTAATAATTAACTTAACCCACCCTAACCAAATGGGCGACAAATTAAAGGTTGCAAAACTTTAGCAACTTGATGTAATTCAACCATCAGTATTTTTCACGCTAATTGATGAGTAACTTGATGGTTTATTCGACCTCATCAAATTTTAGCTCAAATTCAACCTATTCAATTCGATGTTATATAATTGGTAGTGAGTTTAGCTTAAGCACAAATATAATGCTCATAATCCTATCATACATGGATTAATTAATTAATGGAGGATCGGAAATGCATTGTTTTTTTTTTTTACAACATACCAGAAAACCTAATCTTCCAATTAATGCTTAATTCTGCCGATCTAGAAGGATGTCCCGACATCTTTAATAACATGTAATTCATTCTAGTCGGCAAATGATAAATGATATGTGAATTAAGTAACATTTTCAATTCCAATAATTATTTCACAATGGGACAACCTTCCCATCACCAGATCCTTGGATTTAAAATGTCGAATGCGATCTTTCCCGCACGTACTAGTGTATTGTGTCATCCATTTCAACCCAATCACACCAAGAATTTTTTGTTCTCTGGTAAAATTTGGTTGCTAAAGAGGTCAGCAACTGAAATTCGTTAGCTACCAAATCCACAATTTTTCTACTAACGAATGCACATTCAAAACATGTCTAAGTGTAGATCATGAAGATTGAAGCATATTCACTTCACTTACATATATTCACTTCACTTACATATGCTACTTTTGGATGATCATGCCATGCCCATATGTGTGTGTAAGTAAATTTCTCATGAACTATAATAACAATGACATGAGAAATCATATTATATTACAAAAATAGAGTAGTAGTATATAGAATAAGGGGGATCGGATATATATGCTTCCCATATGGTATATAATTATATTATAATCATGATTTTTGAATTAAATGATTGAGATAAATTAAATTAAAAGTGGTATATATGTGTATATGTATAAGTGTGTATCTATCTATCTATGATCTCCGGGAGAAACCAAAGCCGTTAGCGAGAGCATGAACGGCCGGATTGAAGGCGAACCGGCCGACGATCCCTTGCTTGTACGGCAGAAACGTCTTCTTCTTCAGATCCTCAGAAATCGCCCTATTCACCGTGTAATGCACCTCATGCGCCGACGCCCCCCCACCCCCCATTCTTCTCCACCTGCCAGAAGCCTCGATTGCTCTCATGCTCGGCCGCCTCAGCGCCGCCGCCGCACTATACTTCTTCAAAACGTCCTTCTCGGCCGCGCGTCCCTCCGACGCGCTTCTCAACAGAAACAAGTCCTTCAGCCTCCATTTCTTCGTCTGCCCTAATTTATTACCATCACTATTATTACGATACACTCCACGTCCCTTCGCCGGGGAAAGCGAACGGGTCACCGCCCTCGATTTCGACGGATTTATTTTCAGCGCATCCCTCCCTCTTTGATTTTGAGTTCGATCGTCGTCGGTCCTCGCTGCCGCGCCGGCGCCGCCGGCGCCCCCCTGGATTTTCCTTCCGGCGCTGTTCCGCGGCGCCGGTGAGTGTTTCAGCGGCGAGACTTGCGTCAGGGGTTTGATGACGCCGCCGTCGAAAAGCTCCTCGGCCGACAGGGACGCCGTCTCCCAATCCTGTCCGACGTCGAATGCGAAATCGTCGCTGTTGGACGGTTCCAGGCTGATGCTAGGGTTTTCCTCCCTGTGTGAACGTACCGCCGCCGCTGCTGGACTGTTCGGGCGGCGATCGCCGGCTGTCCCGTCCCGGAAGAGATCATCGAACTGTTGATAAAATTGGTAGAGATTATCGGGGCTCGTCGGGGCGCTGAAATAGTAATCCCCGACGGCAGGTTTTATTGAGCCATGGAAATCCAAATCCAGGGCCTGAGGATTGATCGTCGATACTTCCATATTTTTTTGAGATTAATTATTTTGAGGTATGAGAAGCTGCCCCATTTTATTTGTACTACAATTTTTTTTGTCGCGGTATATAAATTGTCGTTCTCTTGTATGCGAAAAAAGACAAGAAATAAAAATATAAATATATATATATATATATATCTATATATGATGGCCCATCGACAGAAAATGCAACGCGAAATTTAGCTTGGAGTAAAAGGGTCGATATTATTACTTAATAGTAATATTAATAATAGTAATAATTAAGCATGCGTATTTATGTAGTTTCATTTCATCAATATTATATTCAATGGGATGGGGGATTAGACTCTAGACCAATTTTTTTTCTTACTAATTAGTAGTTCCATTTATTTAAATTTTATTTTATTCTAGACGTTTTATTCTTTTTTTTTTATGAATATTCGGGTATTCTCATGCCACATTGGATCCAATACTAATTTCTCGAGAGTCAGCTGCATGGGCAATTAAGGGCGCCTCTTCCAAAGCAGTTTTTGATACAGAAGGCTCGAACCCGAGACATTGCTTAAGCAACTACCGGCCGAATCTACTCAAACCAACTGATTCTAGACGTTAAATATAAAACGAAAATAAGAAACAGTATTATATTTAATTACAAGTAAATTGACAAAATGAAAAAATAAATAATATAAAGTCGAGGAATGTGGGCTTTTTATCATTTTCAAGTTCCAATTTTCAAAGTGAGGAATTGAAATTTTGTAGATTGGGTTTCTAGATATTTAAGCTGGGTAGTTGATCTGAATACTATATCTGATGAATAATGAACGGCCAGGAACATTGTATATTACTGTATATTATTTTATATAAGGGTTGAGTGGCTCACAACAATCAAATTTGGTGGTCAGTTATTAAATTACCAAATTTTGTTCATATGTATAATAAATAATATTTGAAAATTGGTACATTAGGTATTAACAAAATATGAAAAACGCATGCTTCTAGCAAGTTAGTGGACTAAATATATATTTTTAATTATTAAAATTATTGTTGTGGACATTTATTGACTTATTTAATTGATTTGCATTTGCATTTTTATTAAATAAGGTTTGCATGATAATCCTAGATTTGATACAGCTTAGTTTTAAGGTCACCCAAAAATGGAGCTAGCCCCCGACATTATAATGTCGGGATTGGATTGCTTCTTCTTATGTGGTTAGTGTCGAGGATTGATTTATCTAAATTAATTCATCTTATCGACTGTTTAAGATTTTAGAACAGTTGATTTATAATATAATTTCTTGAGCTTTATAAGCCCATGCCACACAAATTACAAAGGGGATAAATGGGATGGATAAGGGTCGAGTGGGGAATCGAACTCCCAACCTATAGGTTTGAAAATCGGGGGACTTGACTACTAGGGTAAGCTCTGACCGCCGCTTTATGCAAAGTTGAATAAGGAGGTTTTGGGAAAGCATCTAATTATGTTTATTGTCCATAACCCTTTTCATGTTTTTTTTTTTTATATTTTTTCCTTTTTTATTACTCGCTCTGTCCCATTTAACTTGTCCTGTTTCATTTTCTACACACAATCCAATACACTTTTTCAACGGTTAATATATCAAAACATGTACAATAAAAAATTATATAAATTATATATTCTGAAACTACATGATTACACGATTCTAACAAGACCAAACTCGACTATTTTTTATCAAATATATACTTGCAATAAGATTGAGTCAAAGTTAAACAATGAATAGTGTCAAAAAATCAAACAGGACAAGTAAGGTGGGACGGAGGGAGTATTATGTTTTTTATTTTCGTTTTATTGGATGTCCATGTCCACTTCTTGGGCATTATCTTGAATTCTTGATAGTAGATAATTTGGTGGAAAATAGATGCTTACGAATAGCTAGCTCGCTTTAATTTGATGGCTCAATTTTGAGCTTCATTGCCTATATGGTCCTTAAGTTAATTTGCAAACTTGTAAGGAATCACTAAAATATCTGCATTCGTAAAAAAACCAATAAGGATGTCCAAAATGAGAAATTTCATAAAGAAGGGGGAAAATTAGGCATGCGAAGCAGCAGGATTAGCTTAGCTGGTGTACAAAATATTCAAAATTGGAAAAGAATAGCTACAGTTGAAAACTACTACTATCAAATTACTGCATAATTTGCTGCGCAAAAGTTAAGCAAGCAAACAAGCTTCCCTCTTTTTTTTTTTCAATAGTAATTATTACAATTCGCTTTAATTTTCAAAACATGCAGCTTCCTACCCTCAAATTATTACTACTGTTAAGTATATATAATTCAAAATGAAATTCGTTCTGTAACAGTAATTAAAACTACTACAAAGAAAAATTATTAGTAAATAGTAATATCATTGAAATAAAATTGATATAGTCATGAAAAAGATATACTAACAACAGTTGATTTGAGTGAATTGGAGCTCTAGTCGCTTAAGCAAGGTCTCGGGTTCGAGCTTTGTGTATACAAAAAATTGCTTTGGGAGATGCGTCCTTCATTGCCCGTGCAGATTCGTCTTGCGTCCAATATGACATGCGTATATCCGGTTATTCATCGAAAAACATATACTTACACACCCCGCATACATATACAGTATATAACCACAGGTAATTACCAAATAAGATCCTGTGGCAATTGTAGTCAATTCTCATCATTCAGTCAAATTACCTACACCATTATTATGCATATATCAAATAAGTAGTACAGTAATAAATTAAAATCCAACTATGAAAAGAAAAATTGAAAATGTTTGAGTGATACTTGAAATTACCAAATCGATATACATTACATTTGTGAATGCAGAGTAGAGGTAGATATTGAGTATTTACTATTTATTTAGAACATATATATTATTTATACTTATTCGAATGTAGCAACTGGATTTGGTTTATGCATATAGAAAATTTGATGTATAAAATTTATTTTGTGATGTAGTACTATCTATATATCTATTGTGACAAAAAGTCAAAACACATTCCATTACATTTGTAACATCATAAAAATGAAAAACTGGACCACCATCAATTGCTTTGTATTATTATCTTTAGAACAATTTAATTACATCCAGACAGGCACAAGGCCATGCCATTTCTCTACATCTCCCTTGCTTTACAGAGACACCAGATAATTAGCTTGCTTGCACGTTAATATTATCTCTTTTTCATTTTATGATTCGCCTTTTTTAACAAGCTGAAAATAAACTTAAAACTGTTAAACAGAACTACCAAAGATGACCTGATTCATGAAAAGTCAAATTATGCAGTTTCTTAGACTATTGCAAGCAATTTGGAAAAATCTATACTTATCATTCTAAATGAATACTGAAAGACTCCTTTTTATTTAGAAGTAAAAACAAAACAAATGGCAAAATAATTGACATTTTAAAGATACAATGCACATTACACTAAATACAATGAGATGAATATGCATATTCGAAAGAACAAAAGCATCCCCCCACTATAATGAGGAAGAATAAAGTCTTGCCATAACATGTTAACAACTAAAGGTCACAAAAATTCCAAAGGAAAGGGGAAAAGAAGAGGAATACTAGTATTTGGCATTTGGAGGATCAAAAAGCAACATCGAGAAAAATAGCAATAAAGAAATGTATGGATCCATATAAACAAACCTCAAATGTAAATGTAATAGAACTATTTAGAGGATGATGATGACGAAGGTGAGATATACTAATAATTTAGACATAGGTGAAATGAATTGCTCCCAACTATATACAATGCATTCAACCCAAACCAAAGCATAAATCATCAAAGCAAATGATAGAGCACCAACCAAACATGTCAGAAACCAAGTACTTTGTTGTCAAGCACCACAGTCGTCGGAAGTTCATAATTATTCCAATCAAGAAGTTTTGGCGTCCCAAACTCCACACATTGTAATTAAATGTTTCGCTGATGAACCCTAGAGAGAGGGAGGGGGGGGAGGGAGGAAGAGCTAACCTAATTATGTCAAAATTCATGTCCCGATCCGACGCTTAACGCACAGATCGATCGTTCCATTTCACACATCCAAGTGATGCTAAGTATGGTTATCTGGTGCTCCAGTTTTCAGACATTGACTTACATTTTCTGTCAGCTCTTCAGCTTACTTGTTGTTGGTGGGTTCCATACACAGGATATGGAGCGTAAGCAGCCAAAGGAGCAGCATACATGCTTGGGTCATGGGGCGGAGGTAGAGGATATCCATAGCCGTCGAAGAAAGGTCCCCCATAGTACGCTGCTCCCATCCATTGATTTCCAAAATCAGATCTCGACTGCAAAATGTAGAAAAAATTAATGAATACGAGTTTTTCCTTTTGTAACTAACTAGAGTGTGTATGTTCAAGTTCATTTCAAATAGCACCTTCAATTTCTTTGACTTATGTTGTCAAAATATTAATTCTATGAATAACGCAGATCCATAAATTAAAGAGATATTAACAGAATTCTCTCTGACGCCTTCAATGTATAAACATTGCAGCAATGCAAATGAGGTAATGAGAAGACAAAGATAAATAACCTGTCTATTTCCTGGATTACGTCCCCAAGAGAGGCGCACAGTTTGCTTTCCAATTGTTGTACCATTCAACTGCTGCAAGGCCTCCTCTGCATCGCTTCTGTTGAAACAAAATTCAAGTGATGGTGGATGAATGAGTCAACCCAGTTGAGTTCAAAAGAATTTAACAGGGAAACCGGCAAATCACCTGTTAGCAAATTGCACAAAGCCACATCCTTTTCCCACTGGTATTTTCACTGATACTATTTCACCAAACTGTGAGAAAGGATGCCTTAGATCTTCATCAGTAACACTAGCATCGAGTCCTCCTACAAAAATCTGAAA
The DNA here is from genome assembly GCA_030278955.1 of Hygrophila difformis. Classification (NCBI taxonomy): domain Eukaryota; kingdom Viridiplantae; phylum Streptophyta; class Magnoliopsida; order Lamiales; family Acanthaceae; genus Hygrophila; species Hygrophila difformis. The sequence continues at coordinate 6,745,347 of JAOANR010000014.1, read as the reverse complement.
ATATATTGAGGTTAGCAAAAGAAATTCTTTAAAGGAAGTGAAATAGAGAATAGACTGAAAAACAAACTGTTGTGTTCACGGAATCCCCATCAGACTGTGAACCCTGAGCTGAGGCACCATTTGAATATCCACCTGGGAAAACAATTTTATAGAATTCAAATGGATATTAACACTAAAAATTTAATAGTGTAGCAACAAGTTTAATTCTATTGAAATTCAATAATAACCACGATCCCTCTTAGAATGTACTTCCTCTGTTCTCAAATGTTTATTACAAACCAACTTTTCACGCAGTCCAATGCACATTTTAATCTATTAATAACTCAAGTACGGTACAAGTAAAAATTCTAGAAGTTCGAGATTTAAAAACTACACGACGAGACGAATCTAACAAGATCTCACTTGACTATATTTTAACTTGTATAACTATGATAAAACTTTAAGTAAAAGTTTTATCATAGTAAAAGTCTGTGCGTGAACAGTAACTTTTTTTCAAATGTAAAAAACAAATGAGAACGGAGGAAGTATTTAGCAACTGGGTTGCACCGACAAGATGATTTTTTCATTGGTACACCAAAACCCGTGCACAGACTAATCTAGACATTTAAAACTATGGTAGATCCTGAAATAATAAAACAAGACAGTTTTCCAGTTTACAAGTAATTTGAGACAAAGAATTAATACTGTAGCTTAATCAAATACTCTCTCCGTTGCTTTTTAGTTATCTCTTTCAGCTCAATTTCAATAACCAAGGTTTGCATTAATTAACTCATAAATTTATATTTACCCTTTAACTAAACTCATTCTTAATAAATGTCAACAAATAGCATTTATGTAAAGTGAAGGACAATATAGTAAAAACATAGCATAACTACCTATAACTACCTAAAAATGAAAACTATTTTGGAACACTTTTTACTCTCTAAAAAGACAACTAAAAAGGAACGGAGGGAGTAATAATATCATTGGACTTTAAAAAGAATCAGCTCATACCTTGTGAAGAGTACTGCGGCTGATAGCCAGAAGACTTCCTTGGTGCAGCTGCACCAATGCGCATAGCCCTGCTAGAACAATAAACACCATTCATTTCACTCATAGCCTGCGATCTTTCACTTTCATCACCAAACCTAACGAAACCATATCCTTTTGAACGGCCAGTATTGGCATCAATGACCACTTTAGCACCCTTAACTGAGGGATATTTACTAGCAAAAGTTTCGTGCAATAAAGTATCAGTAACATCTGCAGCTAAGTCTCCTACGAAAATAGAAAGATCAGAACCATTACTGGAACGTTTTTCACCCATGCTAAATGAGGCCCAATTCAAACGGAAAAGTTGATCAGTATTAGGCATGACAACGTGAGAGTAAGTTTGCAGAACTTTCTCTGCGCCCGCATGTGTGAAAAATTCCACAAATCCATATCCCTCAGAAAACCCTGTTTGCTTATTTCGAATAACTTTAATGGAGGAAACCTGCATCAAATCATTCTTTATGAAAGTGAGACATCAAAACTAATAGTTGCAACAATTCAGAGATGCACACAAAAACAACAAACAACCATTCAAGGCCACTATATTTTTCACTGGTGCCAGGAACAAATAATTTCAGCAGCTGAATCAAATTTGTGGTTGAGCATCTACTCATATTAATCCTTAAAATAAAGGTGTAAAGCTAAATGCATATACCAGACATACACTTCCAAACAAATAGTCTATCTATACTATGAATCAATGTACTGCATGTTTTCAATTCTATGTTTGACTTTGAATACCGTGCTAAGAAAGACACCTAAAATACTTTTGGAAAGGAGGAATGCTATCCCCATCTACATGCATTAATTAATTAAATCTTAGTCCTAACCATCATTTAACCTTTGAAAGTAGTAAATGCATAGCTCTCAACCAATATATCTAAATGTCAAGTCATTTCCGCATCCTACAGCATATATGCATTAAATGTAAATCAAATTCAACTCTTAAATCCATTAAATGCTAACAAACTTGATTTTGTCTCAGAGCTAAGTGATTAATCAGAAAAAAGTACAAGAAACCAAGAAATTGCCAAACAATCAACATGCAATACGCACCAACATACACATCAACCAACTGCAGAATGACCAAGAAATGCAAAGTAAATACTCCTAAGATTCATCCTTCAATTACAATATTTACAGCAAAAGATACTTCCATTAAAAACTCCACAATCAACATTATTATTGTAAAGTTAAATTAATTCAAAGATACTAAATTCAATTAAACCTCCACATTAATAGTCAAATAACCAAACCCTAGACCATTAGTCCGTTGAAATTACAACAGAAAATTGAATGTTTTTCCTTAGAAAACAATCAACGGTAATTAAAAAATATATAAAACGGCCAAATACATTTGAGAGAGTTAAATTTTCCTCGTCCCAAATCCCCAATCAATAAGATAGCATTAAAAACTTCCATCTTTTCTCAGTCCTCTCAATTACCCAATCTAATCTAATTCAATTAACGACAAACTGAAACTGCCAAAACCCATTAACAGTATCAAGCATTTAAGGATAAAAAAACAAATAACCAAGGCGATGAAGACAGAAATATCAACACAATTAATCCATTAAAGATTAAAAAAACATAAATTTACCATATAAAGAAAGTGAAAAGATAAGAGTGATACCATAACAAAAAAAGAAACCAATTAATATACCTCCCCGGTCGAAGCGAAGCAGTTGCGGAGGTAATCCTCATCCATCCAATTATGGAGGTCCCCAACCCAGATCGTGCGATTCTCGCCATTGGATCCCCCACCATTCCCGCCACCGCCGCTCTGCGGCGGCGGGTGATGCGGCACCGCCGGTGGGTGGTGGAGGTGGTGGTGATAAGGCATATAGTGCGGAGCGTAATGCGGCGGCGGCAGCATCCCATGCTGCATTACCATTGCCGTCGGCGGGTACTGCATCGGCACCCACTGCTGGCCGGGCACGGCCGGCGGCACGACGGGAGGCGGAACCGGCACCTTATTGGTGGTGTTTCCGGCGTCATTATTGGTAGGCCCGGCATTATTATTGGCAGTGGTATTGGTATTGGTATTGGAATTGGTATCGGCGTTGTCCTTGGAAGAAGTCTGCTGTTGAGATTCGGCGGCGGCGGCGGTGCTGGGTTCCATCTCCCCCTCACGGGAAAAATAAATCCCTAAATAATTGAGAAAGGATTAAGCAACAAAAAGGAAAGACCTAATTGATGGAATCCAAGGAGATATGTGAGGGGGAAGTAGTTGCGGTGGTAGGGCGAATAGGGTGTGGTGAATCTGAGGCTGAGGGGAGAGAGGGAGAGGGAGGAAGAGAGAATGAGAGAAAGGGGGGGTTGTGTGGAGGCTGAAAGATAGGATTTGAGGTTTTCATGGGAAGCCCTGAGATCAACCGCAACTCCTCCTCACCGTTCGATGCCTTTCATCTCGGCCGTCCATTCCCGATGATGGAGTAATCTTGGATTCAGTCTGTGGTCGGCCGCCAATTTGCCTCTCTTTTTCTTTTTCCTTTTTTGTTTTCCCTTTTTTATTTTTTTTTCCGCAGAGTTTCCCTTTTTTATTTTAGATTACAGATTATTATATAAGTATTAATATTTAAATTTTTTTAACAAAATATTCCCTAACGTTAAGAAAAAAAATAAAAAAAATACATACTATTTACTAAATATTTAAAATATTTTCGAAATATTTTTTTTGCTGATAAATTTAAAACTATTATCTAAAGATGTGATGCATTTATTATATTATTAATATATACTCTCTCCGTCATTTAATGTTATTAACATTGACATAGTAAACACTATTTATTGAGTAATTTTGATTTGACTTTTTAACATGGTTACATAAGATAAAATGTAGTCAAATGAGATGGTGTTAGATTCTTCTAATTACATAGTTTTAGAATATTAGACTTTTAAAATTTTTGCTTTTATACAATTTGAGATATTAATAGTTAAACATTTCATTGAATTGCGTGAAAACATGGAATGTTAATATCATTTGATGATGGAGGAGTATCTTAACTATCATTTTTTAATTTTAATGTAATTATACATTGTTAATTTTATAGTTTTCGTTTATATATTTTAATTTATTTTTCTAAATTTTAAAAATTAACACCCAATTATTAAGTATAGATAAATTTATTAATTTAATTAAAGTGACAAAAGAAAGTATTATATTTATTTTTTTTGCTTGCATAAAGTATTATATTTATGATAAAGTATGGTAATTTAATTTTATTTATTATTACTTAATTAATAATAATAAGTTACTTTCAATATATTTTAATATACTATGGCTTGAGCATAGAACCTTTGTGGCTAATTCAACAAAAAATTGAATTCGAGCTTTTGTGGATATAATTCTTTTTTTTTTACAATTTTTTTTAAGAAGGGATTATTTATTAAATTAACATAATCTAATATTATTATTGACATCAAAGAAGTCTGGAAAAAATTCTTTAAAACATTAAAAAATTGGTATTTTGAGTTTACATTATAAAAATTCGAATTCAACGAATTTGGATATGACCTCAATAAGTTTAAAGTCTGCTAAATTATAAGTAGTTCAGTTTAATTAAATTATTAAACTATTAAATATATATACTAATATTATTTAGTTTTGATGTGTACTGAGTATCATATCGTGTTTTTTTTTTTTCAAAAACATAGTCATCATATCGTGTTGTTCAGTTGTAAACCTCATTCTATTTATCCGGAAAAAAAAAAAAAAAAAAAAAAAAAAACGCCATTCTGTTTATAAAGGCTTTGTTTGGTAAATAAATAGACTTTAGAGTTTAGAGTTTGGTTTCAGAGATTAGAGTTTGGCTTTAGAGGCTAGAGTTTCCAAAACCACGATTTGTGGAGAAAATCAGCGATTCCAAATCTTATATTTTCGGGAAAACAAACAGATATGAATCTCGTAGAGTTGGGAATGTGCTTTTAGCGTTTGGACCGCTTATTCCAAACGGGGCCAACATTTAAGTTTATCTATATATATATATATTAAATCATTAGTGAACAACCCATCCTAAATTTAATGCCGTGTCTCCATTTCAAATTTCTAATTTTTATAGATTTTTGCATTTTAATTAATTATTTTTAGATTTTTGCATTTATTTATTTATTCATTATTATAAATTTTCAGTTTTTGAAATATATGGTATTTTCAATTTATATGGAATTCCCACAATCTTCACTTTTAAATATATTTGAAAGATTTGAAAGATATATTTGAAATATTTGAAATTCACCAATAATATATTTGAAAGATTTGAAATATGAAATTTTGTATTTATTATTTTATCTATATTATTTTGCATTTTTAAATTTACTAATTTTAGATTTTCAAGTTTATTTATTTATTGAGTAGAGATTTATTCACCTTTAAAAAAATTTAAAAGATAAAATTTGAAATTTTGTATTTTTATTTTATTTATTTTGGATTTTATTATTTTGAATTTTTTATTTTATCTATTTTAGCTTTTATTATTTTGTATTTTGTATTTTATTTATTTTAGATTTTATTGCTGCATTTATTATTCATTGATAGATTTTGAGTTTTTACACCATCGGATTATTATGACATGAATAGGCATTTTCAGTTTTTGCACCATAGTACTATTACGACAGTGTTCTGCACTAGGAACTAAGAATTATGTTGTGTTTATATTTCAAAATGGTTATCATATTGTAATGTCGTTAATCTTGTGTAGGTTTAGTTTTTTGATATATTTTTTTGGTGTGGTAAATGATTTAATCAAAATATACATTGCACATATTTATTTATTTATATTAAAGATATATTAATGTGTATATGAAATCCAATTTTTAGTTCTTAAATGATATTTAATTTTCAATTTATATGAAGTTCCCACAATTTTCAATTTTTAAAGATTTGAAATTTCAAATTTATATGGAATTCGCGGTGGAAAAGATTTGTATATATTAATTAAGGTATATATATAGGCCATGTTTTTACAAAATTATGTCAGTTCTCCTAAAAGTAATACTACATCTGTCTCATTATAATTGTTACGGACCCACCTGACACGTATACCAATACATATTTTTAACGGTTAATAATTTAAATTGTGTTCGATAAAAAATTATAAAAATTTGATATTCTAAAACTATATGATTAGACGAATCTAACAAGATCTCACTTGACTATATTTTTCTTACATAACTATGATAAAAATTCGAATCAAATTTAAATAGTGAATAGTGCCAAAAAGTCAAACGTAACAAATAAACTGAGACAGAGAAAGTATACAATTATATATTTACTAAAAATAATATACAATTATATAGTTGCTAATCATTAAAAAAATATATATTTTATAATTATATCATTCTAATTGTATATAAATATATACTAAATAGTATAAATCTTATTTATATGTTATTATATTTAAAATAATACAAAAATTATAATTATTAAGAGAATTGTGAAAATTCATATTCTATGTATAATTGATTTAGAGTAAATTAGTTATTTTCGTAAAGCATGTTAGAAATAAAAGAATCGAGTATATAAAGAGTTATTGGGGTGCGAATAGTCCATCAGTAAATAAAGAAGGAATTTTTTTTTTTAAAAATCTATTTTTTAAGAAATACTTCATTAATCTATATTTTATCAAATTTGAAATTGACGGAAGAACAAATATAAATATACCTTTATTAGAAATTGAAAGGCTAATTGCTGCAAATTCTATAAATTTGAAAATTTTCTCTAGAATACCGGTACTGAATGAAGTTTTAACGTCTGAAACAGATAGTCTATTGATATTAGAAGAGACATATTATAATAAGGAAGAAATGAAGGTGGATCATGCTAAGCTATTACCTTTGTTGATTAATGCGAAGAGGAATGTTTATAATAAAATAATGTATGTAGTTGATAGTGATGAGGGTTGATTTTTTTTTCTTTACGTGGTAGAGCTGACAAGACATTTATCGATAATTTATCTAGAAAATAATATGTTTAGCCATTCGTGGGATAAATGATATTGTGTTGCATGTAGTATCCAGTGGAATAGCACCCTACTCCCTCCAAGAGATAGGATTGCACATTTTTAATTTGGTTCCACCTGCAAAAAACTTATCTCAGAAAATTATTTAACCTCTGTTCTCATTAAAAGAAAGCCCATTATTTGGAATGAAAATTCTTAATTGGTAGAATAATTATGAGCCCGTCTGAATTAACCAAATTCCTCATTCGATTTCAGACGAAAAAAGTCACACTCGTATTTTGTTTTAATATGACTATTAGAAAAAAAAAAGTTAATGTCATTTTTTAAAGAATGTTGGACTCTATCTTCAAAAATCATTTTTACATATGTTAGTGATATGCTGCAATATCTCGTGTGCTGGAAAGAGGGGACTCGGAGTATTAATATGTAATTAAGATGAATTAACCCAAGATACTACAAGAAATGTTATTTACAATGAAAATTATATATGACTTAAATTTGCACAATGAATTCTTCATGTAGGTGATGGTAATTTGTAAATCTGATATTGATCTTGGAGATGTAAAATTAGATGACATTTCCAGGTTATAATTTTATGAATTCTACGGGAGATCCTATGGCGGCAATTATTGAGAGTATTTATACATATATAAAATGCACCACTTCAAATTCAGATATTATTAAAGATATTGTTACACTAATTTCTACCAATGAGATTGTTGATACGATCAATTATTAAATCATGGAACGTACGTCTGCAAATGAAAATGTGTGTATATATATATATCAGTTATGATAATATTTATCAAGAGGATGAAAGCGTAGATAATGCCAATGAATTATTTTCACTATAATATCGACACACGATCAAATTGTTCTGGATTATCGAATCATGAAATAGAGTTGATTTAGGGTTGCATAGTCATGCATATCAGGAATATAGATCGATCAAATAAACTATGCAATGTAACTATGTAAGTAGGATGATAGTCAACAAGATGCGGAATCATATTATTGAGGTTAAACTAATTTTCTATAAACTATGAAAGTAAAAAAATTTTGATTGGTAGAATAATTATGAGCTGAGCCTATCTGATTTAACCAAATTCATGATTCGATTTAAGATGAGAAAATTTCAACTTGTAGTTTGTTTTGCTATGATTATAAACAAAAGTCAATGTTAATCTTTGGACTTCATCATCCAAAATAAGTTTTTGCCATGAACAGTTGTGTTGCAATATTTCGCGCCACTAGCAAGATGTGGCTCAAAATATTAATATGCAATTAAGAATGATTAACTCAAGATACCACAAGAAATGTTGTTTACTATAAAATTTATATATAACAGAAAATTTACAAAATGGATACTTAATGTAGGTGATGGTAAGGTCGGTATTGATTTTGAAGATCTACAATTAGATGTGACATTTCCGGATGATATTCTTATAAACTCTACGGGTGATCCTATAACGACAACTTTTAAAAGTACATATACAAATATAAACTGCACCACTTCAAGTTCAGATATTTTAAAAGATAGTACAATACTAGCCCCTACCAATGATATTTTCAGGAATGAGATTTTGAACAAATTGTGAGGAAGTTCTTCATATTATGCTTAATATTTATATTTAAATTTTATTTTATTTTAATTTGAATTTCAAATTAAATAAAAATATTATATTAATAATTATTTTTATTGATCTGTTAAGCCACAGAAGCTAAAGAGGACGGTATAATATGATTTCTTAGTTAGTTTTAAAAATAATTAAATTATATTATCATATATATCCTCTTTCAAATAGATATAAAATCATTACACATTTTTCATTACTCAAAATATGATTTATACTTAATACTCAAGAATTGTTGTTTATAATGAAATTTTCAGCAAATTGTAAAGGAAAATTTCATATTATATTTAATACTTATATTTAAATTTTATTTATTTTAAATTAAATTTCAAATTAAATAAAAACCTTAATATTTACTTTTATTGATATGTTATGTTTGTACTGGACAAACCACAGAAGCTAAAGAATGCAATATAATACGATTTTTCTGTTAGTTTTAAAAATAATTAAATTATATTATCATATACACTCAATTTCGAACATATATAAAATTATTACACATTTTTCTATTACTCAAAATACATTTATTATTATATAAGGATATATATTATATATAAATATATAATTATGCCCGTCGAGTCTCGACGGGTTATTTGCTAGTTTAATCAATAAAAAGTAGTACTCCTATATTTTTTTTGTGACACATATGTAAGAGAAAACTAAAAATATCTACAGGAAAGGGGATGGAGGAGGAATGTGGTACTCCTATAATTACAATTAAAAATAGTTTTAATATCTTAATTCTTACTTCAATAAACTAAAAAAATAAAATCATGAGATGAAACTGTTATCTGTTTTCCAAGGATAAGTCACAAGTGAGGTGACATGATAACGATAATAATAGCAGTAAAAACTAAAAAATCAGTGGAGTGGGCAAAATATAGAAATAAAAATTACTAGTAAAGTCCAAAGACCAAAATGGGGATAGATGGATAAGTACAGAAGAAGAAGGATGCTTTTCTTTTCTTACAGACTGACAGGCCCAAATTCAAGAAAGAAAAATGTTCGTTTTAGTGGACAGATTCTGTGCTACTGCTCCTACTAGAGTTTAAATTCTGCATTTCTGCTTCCAAATTTCCATTCCATTGCGCTATCAAGAATTTATTGTTAAAGAGTACTTCCACTTCCAGCATCACTTCTTTTATTTCCTTTTATTTTTCTCATGGAAAAAAGGATAAATAGGTACTTTTTCTTTTCAAAAAATTCAAATCAGTCCTTTTTCTATTTTATTACCAAAACAGTCCTCTACAAATGCTAATTATGTTCAAATCAGTCATTTTTTCACTAATTATATTCTAATTGCTGACGTGGCAAGGGTTTTAATTTAAACCTGACACGTGTGCATAATATTAGTCCTTTTTCTTTTATCTTTTGCCAATTCAGTCCTAAACTTTTATTTTGTTCTATTTAGTCTTCTACCCCAATCACTCATTTTTATATTAATTGGCCTCAAACCTTTCAAATTATTTCATTTTAGGCCCAGAACCTTAATTTTTTTATTATTACAAATACATTTATCAAATAAATGCCCAACACACTTCCGTAAATAAAATTAAATACCAAACCTCATACATTGGGTTTGACCGCCTTGTTACCGGGTCTTCGAAGTTCCGAATTTTACGGACTCTCTCTAACCACCCGACCGTAACGATGGTTCATTGGTTCTGATTTCCTTCAGCAACAATCAGCACAATCATACTTTGTGGACAATAAAATTCAGGCTATTTTTTAATATTTTTAATAATATTAATATTTTTCAATAAAACCAAGGCTTCCTGTATCCATAACCTTCCAAAAATTCAAGTTAAATCATTTACTCAAATATTGCTACATCTTAAGGTAGGACGCAAAGTAAGATTCTGTTGATTGTTACTGAAGGAAACCAAAACCAATGAACAATCGGTTGCGGTCGAGTGGTTATTAGAGAGAGTCCGTAAAATTCCGGTACTTGAAAGACCCGATAACAAAGCAGTCGAACCCAATATATGAGGTTTGGTGTTTAATTTTATTTATAGAAGTATGTTGTGCATTTATTTGATAAATGGATTAGTAATAATAAAAAATTTAAGGTTCTGGGCCTAAAATGAAATAATTTGAAAGGTTTGAGGCCAATTAATATAAAAATGAGTGATTGGGGTAGAGGACTAAATAGAACAAAATAAAAGTTTAGGACTGGATTGACAAAAGATAAAAGAAAAAGGACTAATATTATGCACACGTGTCAGGTTTAAATTAAAACCCTTGCCACGTCAGCAATTAGAATATAATTAGTGAAAAAAAGGACTGATTTGAACATAATTAGCATTTGTAGAGGACTGTTTTGGTAATAAAATAGAAAAAAGGATTGATTTGAATTTTTTGAAAAGAAAAAGGACCTATTTATCCTTTTTTCCTTTTTCTCATCATCATACTAATACTAACATTTTTCATCTAAAATGAATATTTAAATACTAAAATGAATAAAGTTTTTAACTTCTACTTTTGGTTTTGTCAGTTTGAACTACATTGTTGATCAGAAACATTTTTTTTAGTACTTGTCAAAAACCTATTCGTATAAGGACTTAATCTTAATTTCTAAAGTTTTTCTAAGGTTGTATTAAGCATTGCAATATCCAAAATAAGATACATTAATATTCGTATGTTAATAATAAAAATATTTCATAAATAATTACTACAACGTCAAATATTTGGCAACAAAAATATCTTAACTAAAATATACCGTGTGGATCATTATTGTTTGGATCCAGGCTCAGAAACAACCTCAATATCTCAATATGTTTATCTATATAATAAATCCTGAATACTTTTTTGTCTATGCAGACTCTTTTATCCTTATTCAATATAACTAATTCTTTTTAATATTTAGGGTTATATCAGTAATTATACCACTATTTTATAATCAATGGCTACAATTAATCCACGTCATTGATGATTAATCGCTGACCAATTCCAACTCACCTTCCACATCATCAATATCTACATTTAGAAAATAAATCTATCTATTAATATAATAAAATCTTCAGAAAATCTTTATATACTATATCTTAAAAAGATATGAATTTTTTATGACACTTAATAGATATAAGTTGATTAAAAATATATAATATAAATTATTTACTAAATTCACTTCATCCTAAAATTCAATGACCGTAGGATTGCAAATCTATTCATCTCCGTCATTTATCCCTAATATTAGAATATATAATATAATAAATCATGAAACCATAATTTTATTGTTCTGCCTATATTGCTCTTTTAGTTGATAATTCATTATCTTTATAAAAATATATATTATGTTTAACTTTATATTCCAAAAAGACTAATGTTGAAAACTAAATAATATACACAAGAAAATAAGTACTCCATTAATAATAAAAAAATCAATCTATTATTTTGTGTACATAAATTAATATTATGATAATTTATCCTTTTTATGGTAGTTTATCTTTTATATATGTTTTTATTAGTCAACATATTTTTTCGGTGATTAAGAATGAGTTACAAAGATGAAAGTTTTAATATACTTAATTATTTTAATTATACAAATTATTTTTATAATTAGGAGGGTTGGTAATCTTAATAAATTAATTTTTCTATTTATGTTTTATTTGCATAAAATTTTTTTTTGGTAAACTATTTGCATAAAAATTTGAATTTATACTTTGGTATGTATTATGATAAAAAAATTAGAAATTTGTTTCTTCTATTATTTTGAAAAAAATGATAATAGAAATTATATATTATTAAAAAAATATTTTGTTCATAAATATACTAAAATAATATCTTCTATCATTTTAAATTTATCAAGTTAATATTAGTTTGTATCGAGTTAATATTAGTTAATAGAAAGTAGCTGATAACGAACACTTCTTTACGACGTGGGCCTTTCCGCCAGACAAATGGGGCCTCTTATTAAGGCAGATTCCGCTGGTAATTGGTTCCCCGGGCCCATTGATTTCGTTTTTTTGATTTTTTTTCTGTAGCCTTTATATGCTGTTAAGCAAAAAAAAAGAACTAACACCCGTGCGCGTAGCGCGGGCGAAAAATCTAGTAAATAAGAAATACTATATACAAAGTATATATTTTAAAATTATATGATTAAACGATTATAATAATATTCATATTAACTATATTTTTTTATTGTATACATATTAAATATACTATAATTTTACTTTTTTTTTTTTGGTGAACATAACTTTACTTTTAATCTTTTGGAAAAATTAAATATATTTAAAATGATTTAATAATTACGTACACTTTGACATATACTTATGTTGTTAGATTATATATATCTATTAACTTTGAATTTTTATGCGATAGTTTTCTTAGTCTAATTTTATCAACTTTATAATTTTTAAATACATTATATTTATAAATAAGTTTCATTTTTATGTGGACTTACTCTGGCAAAAAAAAATTATGGGGACTTATCCTAGTGTCAAGTCCCCCACTCCCAACCTATAGGTTGGGGGTTCGATTTCCCATTCAGTCCTTATCCCCCACCTTTATTCATCCCTTTGTAATTTATGTGGCATGGGCTCCCACCACCCTTTCCCAGTCTGTATAGGTTGTTCAGAAAAAAAAAATTTACGGAGACTCGACATAGTGGTTATTTCTCCTGACTTTCAACCTTATGGTTGGGGCACTACAAGAAAAAAGTTGATTATCGATCGAATTTTGCAGTCGGTAAGCCAAGAATGCGGGTCGTTTCAGGCTTTACCTTTCAGGCTTTACCGACCGCAAACGTCGGTCGGCAATGAGTTGGTCCGAATTTGGGTGCCGACCACCAAACCATGCAGTCGGGACATTTACCGACCGAAATGGGGTCGGTAGGGTTTACCGACCGAATTACCAACCGCATTACCGAAGGGTCCCTGGAGACGTTTCCCTACTGAATTAGCGACCATACATTGCGGTCGCTAGAAACACACCACATATAAGAAAAATTGTGCTCAGGAGGACTCGAACCCACCACCTCAGCATTCCCCAGCCTCCACCTTAACAAGTTTGGCTAGGTCTCTAACCCACCAATTACATCCCTCCATGTGTCATATAATAAAGCTATAACACCCCCGTTTTCCATGCTCAGTTTTGCAGCGGAAGTCACCAATGGGAACCCGGGGTTGTTACCGCCACGCATCCCGATTAAGCTCGCATTTGTCTTTCATTTGCTAACTTAATCGAAAAGCGCTAAGGCTAATATTAAATTTAAGTCTAAACATAATTTAAACTGATCTATTATTTACAAAAATATACTATTTAATAATATAATATAGTTTACAAAATATGGTGATTAGGGCTTTTTGCCGCAAAAAAATTCTCATATTAACTAGATCTTAAAAAAATAAGACTTTTATTAACGATTTGTGAAAGCACAGTTAACTAAGTTTAAAAGAATATATTTAATTCGGGCAAAATAATAGACTTTACGAATATGATAACTACAATCTCGATTCAAAAGACAAGTTTATGGCTAATAAAACACAATTTAAAATAACCAGTATAAAAGTAATCTGACACCCATGCTCGTAACCATGCCTCTTAATAGGGCCCACATAAGTCAAACCCTGTAAAAATGAGTAAGTAGAGTTTATCAGCACACCGGCTGAGCAAGCAAATTCTTGTCCCTTGGACAAAACAATTTAATATACTCAACAGTAAATGACATGTCAAACCGTTAAAATGTTCAATCCACATGTAGCTCGGCTATGATGCCTACACCCGGGGTATCTCATAGGACCTAAGATGCTCACATAGTGACCGAAGTCAAACTATGGTATACAAGGATGGCCCTACCTTGCATCTAGAAAAACTGATTGTGAGGCCCTTGGCCCAAACACAATCTCTTCATGGGGATCCCTTGGATAACCCATGATACAACTCACGACGATATCTACCTCTTTGATATACGCCGCATAATAATAATTCAATAATCACATGCCATACACTTAAAATTTTATTTTTCACATGCATGGCCTAGCTCCAAAAATAGTGAAACACATAATGAGACATTACCTCTGCATAAATCAATTGCATGAATAAACCCTAAAATTATTAAAACACAAAGGAATTTAAACATGCAAAATATTCTTGGGACAAAGCCTGCAGGACAAAAATATACTTACAACTTCTTCCGTAGTTAGCTATCAAATCTACAGCACTCCCTCCTCCTTCTCTATCTACTGCTTTCTCTATCTCTCTAATACTCTCTCAGTTGGTCACTCAATACCACCAGACTTCCCTTAGCTTCTCTCGTCTCACTTGATAGTTTCATTTCAGTGTTCCATGTCCGTATTTATAGGGAGTAGGAGACCTGTGTGCTGTATTTTTTTTAACCCTTTTAACTCGCCTGAATCATCCTAGCTAGTTAGTAGCTTGGATGAATGGGCAGATATATAGTAATACACGTAATTGCATGTCTTCATATTAAGAGCACGTACTCTTCCTCCGTACAATTCCCATGCCAATCATGTAATCCTTTGCCCTCCACGTTAAATCTTGATTTAAATTTTTTTCTCTCTTTCATGCATATCTTGCATATTATACCTATTTTATTTAGGTATATAAGATATGCAAATCTGTCTATCCACGTTAATTAGTCTCCCTAATTGTACTTTATTTTATTGTTTCTTTATGATATTGCATGTTAATTTTATTAATTCACGTAGCTTTACTTAATTTATGAATCCTTGTTCATTTATTATTGTTTCCTTGTATGAAATTTATATTTTTTTTTATTATTTTATATCAGTAAAAATCTATTGTTGACAACCGGAGTCGATCTCTTAACCTATAAAATAGAAATTTGGCATTACTACCAATGGATTACTGATAAATTTATGAGAAATCATAAATTTAACTATACTTAATATAAAGGTTGTTAAAAAATAAGACCTAATTGTCAAGTATATTTTTATTGGAAAATATACTTCTTAAAATCATTTCCCCTTGAAAACTAATTGTCTTAATATTTTCCTCGTAAAATATAATTCTTTAATGACTAAATTATTTTGAAAATAATTCATTTCTTTCAAACCAATCTCTATCTTGAAAATATTAATTTATTTTCCAATTTAATTTATTTTCTTAAGAAATAATACTAAATTATTTCTTTAGAAAATATTATCAACATAGCTAAATTTTAGGGTATTACAATCTACCCTCCTTAAAAACAACTTCGACCTCGAAGTTTATTCAAATAACTATTGCAGGACTAAAAATGAGGCTCACAAATAATTAAACTTTTCTTACCTTATTCTCTATAAAGCAGGGCTATGAGATGTCCTCCCCCACTTGTTTTCACAGCTATGTCCCCATAGTTGTATCTATTTAAAGAAATAGCTCTGGAAACTTGGTTTGTATTTCTGCCCCAGTTTCCCAAGTGGCATCATTCTCGTCGTTGTTTGACCATTGGAACTTGACCATGCGGATGACTTTACGCCTCTTGGCTCGTTCTTTAGTATCTAGGATCTTAACCGGTCTCTCTTCATAAGTAAGGTCATCATCTAATTCAATTACCTCTGAAGGTCATGATGATACTTCTTAAGTTGTGATACGTGGAATACATCACGAATTCGAGATAACTCTTCGGGTAAGTGTAGTCGATATGCCAATGTACCAACTTTGTGAATGATATCAAATAGTCCAATGTAACGAAATCTTTGCTTACCACGTTTACCAAACCGCATCACTCCTTTCATAGGGGATACTTTTAGTAACACCTTATCACCTATTTCGTATCCTCCTTCTTGCCTTCTCTGGTCGGCATACGTCTTTTGTCAATCTTGGGCGACTATCATCCTGAGTTGGACTTACTCAATAAAATGCTTTGTCTCCTCAATTAGTTGAGGTCCCCGCATGCCTTTGGAACGTCCAGATGACCTTTAAATTGAATACTGCCATCTTCATGAATTTGAAAGTGTGTAGCTTCACCTCGAGCTATCTTTTGTTTGACCCTTTTTAATTTGAGGTCACCAGCCTGTCTTTTTTTTTTTTTTTTTAGATTTTGTAAAAAAATGGT
This sequence comes from Hygrophila difformis, assembly GCA_030278955.1. Classification (NCBI taxonomy): domain Eukaryota; kingdom Viridiplantae; phylum Streptophyta; class Magnoliopsida; order Lamiales; family Acanthaceae; genus Hygrophila; species Hygrophila difformis. Next base: position 6,728,701 of record JAOANR010000014.1, on the reverse strand, counting down.
CAGTCGAATAGTGATGACATTGATTAGTTGGGTGAGCGTACTTTGTTATACCCTTTCAATGTCTAAGCGGGCCAATTATATGTATAATTCGGGCGGTAAGTAAGATGTTTTGACATTTGGATTGGTGCAACAGCCACAATTTATTGGCTTTTCCTTCGTGCTACGTGATGCCGAAGTTGTAATCCTTCTTCGGTTCTAACAAACGCCTTTGGCACTTGTTGATTGCTTTTGAGTATAAATATATTTTAGACTTTTGTAGTCAATGTATATTTCATTACTTTGGTCGTACAAATAATGTCTTCGTATCTTCAGAGCGAAGGCAACTGTGGCTAACTCCAGGTCAAGATTTGGATAATTCTCCTCATTTGGCCTTTGTTGTAGAGAAGCATATGCTATGACTTTCCCTCTCTGCATTCACACGCATCCTAGCCTAAATTTGGAAGTATCACTATAAATTTCAAAATTATCTTTTCCATTGGGCAAGGTTAGGACAAGTGTCGTGGTTAGCCTTTCTTTAACGTTTGGAATGCAGCTTTGCATTCGAATGTCCATATAACCTTTGTTCATTCATGAGATTTTGTGTTAGTGGTTTCGCAATTTTTGAGAAGTCTTTTACGAATTTCATGTAGTAGCTTGCAAAACCGACGAAACTTCTGATCTTAGTTTTTGAGGTTCGTACAGTGCAATTTTTTCACATTTGCTACTTTAGCAGGGTCAACTGATATTCCATCGGCAGAGACGATATGACCGATGAATGTAACCGTGTTTGGCCAAATTCATAGTTAGCTAATTTGGCGTACAAATGATGGTTTTTTAGTGTTTACAGGACTTGATATAGATGTTGTTCGTGTTCTTCCTCATTCTTAAAGTAGACCAATATGTCGAAGACAACTATACATTTGTTTAATAGTTGTTGGGACACATTGTTCATGAGAGCCATGAATACCGTTGGAGCTTAGTTAATCCAAACGACATCATGGTAAATTCATAATGTCCACAATATGTTCTAAATTTTGTCTTTGGGATTTCCTTGTTAGTTATCCTAAGTTGGTGATATTCGGATCTCAATCAATCTTCGAAAAGATCCCGACTCAATTGAGTTGTTCAAATAATCATTAATTCGTGGTAATATGTATTTATTCTTCATTGTCATCTCGTTGATGCCTCTGTAATCAACAAAGAGCCTCATATCACTATCCATCCCTCGTACAAACAGTACACGTGCTCCCTACAGGGATGTACCAAGATGAATGTATTATTTTTCTAAAAGGTCATCGAGTGACTCATTCAATTCTTTTGTTCCAGTCGGTGCCATTCGATAGAAGTCTTTGATACAGGTTTCGTACCTAGAATTAAGTCAATCTTGAATTTATTTTCACGTTCGAGTAGTATTCCTAGAATATGTGTAGGGAATACATCGGGATACTCTCGCAGTACTTAAATATTTTCTATTCCTGCCTCCGTTGCTTTTAGATTTTTCACATAACAAAGATAAAGGGGATTCCCTTTTTCTTACTAGTTTTGTCAATTGTATGGCTGAAATAATATTTATTGTTGATCTTCTTTGATCCATATTGCTTGAAATTCGTTGTTTACTGGGCCCATACATTGTTATTTTTCTGTTGGGCACACTTAATGATGGCATGATACTTTGTGGGCCAATCCATCTTTAAGTTAACATTAGAACTTGTAACTCAAATTCTATGATATCAGCGGGAAACTCGACTTCTCATATGCAAATCGTTTGTTCCAGGTTTCAAATATGCTTTATCTCGGAACGTGAAAGTTGTTGAATGCTTGAGCGATGACTTTCTTTGATTGAAAGTGAGGTTACATCTTTGTTCGAAACTTTTTTTTTTTGAATTAGAAAGTGGAACTTTCTATAACGTTTTGAGCAATTAACAACTACTCTGCTAGCTAAGGAAATTCCTAAATCTGTCTTCTAGGATTTATTGAGTCCCGACTCGGCAATTCTCTACCAGATTCGAATGAACAAGTAGCTTCAGAATAAAAAAAACACGAAGTGTGGAAGTATTTAATCTCGAAAGTACCTTCGACCTGGTCTCCAACATCTTGGAGGTCAACTTGACTACGTTCAACATTCCTTGGTTAGGTCTACCATGGTTTGGTGGAGCTCTGTTGACGGCTTCCGGATTCATAGGGAAAGTTGGACATTGCATTTGTTTTCCTTTATTATTTTGGAGTTTATGTATTTTCTAGCATTAATCCTCTTTTCACAAATCGAGCCGAAGTCAGTTGGGGTCATGGCTCAAGCGAAAATCATGGCCCTGTGATGTTTCAAGCCACAGCAGTAACATTCTTCTTCCTTGGGAATACTGGCGAGTTGAATGTCGTTTGTTGCATCGGTTACACGGGTGGTTATTAGTTCCATATATTAGGTTGGATAGGGTACCTTATTATGTTGTTTTGCTGAAAATTTCTCGTTTGACGGTTATGCTTGACTTCCTCAACAGTTATAGTTTACTCTTATACTTTTCGTAAACTTGTAAAGGTTTTCCCTCCAAACATTTTACGGATATACTTGTTCGAACCAAGCGCAAACTTTTGGGCCTTGGTCTGATCCATTGCTACCAGGTTTGGAGCAATTCTCAAGAGTTCATTAATTTTAGCATACTACTCTTGTACGGATTGACTACCTTGTTGAAGAGTAACAAACTCTTCATATTTGGATTTTTTATTTATTTTTTTTTTAGGCTGAGTGGGTAAAATTGTTCCCTCGGCTCTTTTGAAATTCCTCCGGCGTAACTTGGCGGTCTTGTTGTGACCTCTACCAAGTATTCTCTATTATTGTTAGGAAGAATGTAGCTACTCCTATCTTACGTTCTTCAGAGCATTCTATTGCCTCGAGTAACTTTTGGAAGGACTCAATCCATCCTTCTAGTTTAGTTGGGTTCTCTTGGACGTTATATTGAGGTGATTGGAATTAATCATTTTGATATAATCTAAAAGTGTTTCTTCCTATTTTTCTCATTTCTCCACTTGTTTCTTAACTACTACTCCTAGAGTGAGCAGCAGCCACTCTATCTGTTGCTAACGGTATCGGCCATATTAATGTTAATAATCTCATACTATTAGTCTAGATGTTAGTGGGTCAAAAAGATATATCACACACCTTCGGTACTCAAAAGAAAGAGACACATTGCAAAATCATTGGTATTTCCCTCAACTAGCTGAAACCGACACATGATTATAGAATCTCAAGGCCTGATAAAAATCTTTTGAACTCAGTAGTTTCTATACGTATGATATTTAATACATTATCGAGTTTCTAAAACATCTAGTGATATGTTTAACTGTTCCATACATTCCCAGGGCATTGCCACGGGAGATGTTGTTGATCTCACTTCCCACACTATGGTGGAAGAAGTTTACCATGGAATTCTTTACTATCATTATTTTCTCAGAAAAAATTGATTATATCCTCTATTTCGTTTTCCAAGCCTTCTGGGCATAAGGCTCTATCCTTTAATCTTTGTATTTCTTTCTTCTGATGAGTCATCCCTCTTGGACTCCTTTCGTAAAATATTGTTCTAGGATTAAGATCTTTTACATTATTTATCTCTCATCTAGAAAACAATATTGCCATGGATACATTGCAATTACAAACAAAATAATTATACGAGATGTGCCTAATGCAAGTGCGATGTGTCTCATCCCAAAATAAGTGAAAATTTTCCTAAACTATAAAAAAGTACTTTTATTTTTATTTTTTTCAAAAAGTCCAATAGGATTTTGACTCTAAAAGTAAAAAATTTTTACTCTAAAAAGAGTTTTGTTGTTGGCTATTGCTCTGATACCACCTTGTAACACCCCCGTTTTCCATGCTCAGTTTTGAGCGGAAGTCACCAATGGGAACCCGGGGTTGTTACCGCCACGCTTCCCGATTAAGCTCGCATTTGCCTTGCATTTGCTAAATTAATCGAAAAGCGCTAAGGCTAATATTAAATTTAAGTCTAAACATACTTTAAACTGATCTATTATTTACAAAAATATACTTTTAAATAATATAATACAGTTTACAAACTATGGTGATTAGGGCTTTTTGCCGCAAAATAATTTCTCATATTAACTAGAGCTTAAAAAAATAAGAGTTTTATTAACGGATTTGTGAAAGCACAGTTAACGAAGTTTAAAAGAATATATTTAATTCGGGCAAAATAATAGACTTTACGAATATGATAACTACAATCTCGATTCAAAAGACAAGTTTATGGCTAATAAAATATAATTTAAAATAACCAGTATAAAAGTAATCTGACACACATGCCCGTGCCCATGCCTTTTAGTAGGGCCCACATAATTCAAACCCTGTACAAATGAGTAAGTAGAGTTTATCAGCACACCGGCTGAACAAGCAAATTCTTGTCCCTTGGACAAAATAATTTAATATACTCAACAGTAAATGACATGTCAAACCGTTAAAATGTTCAATCCACATGTAGCTCGACTACGATGCCTACACCCGGGGTATCTCATAGGACCTAGCATGCTCACATAGTAACCGAAGTCAAACTTTGGTATACAAGGATGTCCCTACCTTGCATATAGAAAAACAGATTGTGAGACCCTTGGCCCAAACACAATCTCTTCATAGGGATCCCTTGGATAGCCCATGATATAACTCACGACGATATCTACCTCTTTGATATACACCGCATAATAATAATTCAATAATCACATGCTATACACTGAAAATTTTATTTTTCACATGCATGGCCTAGCCCCAAAAATAGTGAAACACATAATGGGACATTACCTCTGCATGAATCAATTGCATGAATAAACCCTAAAATTATTAAAATACAAAGGATTTAAACATGCGAAATATTCTTGGGACAAAGCCTGTAGAACAAAAATCTACTTACAACTTCTTCTGTAGTGAGCTATCAAATCTATAGTACTCCCTCCTACTTCTCTATCTACTGCTTTCTCTATCTCTCTAATACTCTCTCAGTTGGTCACTCAATACCACCAGACTTCCCTTAGCTTCTCTCGTCTCACTTGATAGTTTCATTTCAATGTTCCCTGTCCGTATTTATAGGGAGTAGGAGACCTGTGTGCTGTATTTTTTTAACCCTTTTAACTCGGCTGAATCATCCTAGGTAGTTAGTAGCTTGGATGAATGGGCAGTTATATAGCAATACACGTAATTGCATGTCTTCATATTAAGAGCACGTACCCTTCCTCCGTACAATTCCCATGCCAATCATGTAATCCTTTGCCCTCCACGTTAAATCTTGATTTTTTTTTCTCTTTCATGCATATATTGCATCTTATACCTATTTTATTTAGGTATATAAGATATGCAAATCTGCCTATCCACGTTAATTAGTCTCCCTAATTGTACTTTGTTTTATTGTTTCTTTATGGTAATGCATGTTAGTTTTATTAATTCACGTAGCTTTACTTAATTTATGAATCCTTGTTCATTTATTATTGTTTACAATTCAATAATAAAATTATAACATAAAATAAAAAAGAAATAAAATAGTTAAAAGAAAAAATTAATTAAAAATTAAAATAAATAATCATAAAATAAAATTTATCATAAAAATAAAATTATTTATATTGTTAAAAAAATTCAAAAATTCATTATATTAAAAAATATTCAATAAAAATAAACAATAAAGAAAATTCAAAAATAAAAAATAGGGATAAAATTTAGCGACCCCAAATTTCGGTCGGTAACTTTAGTGACATAATTTTCAGTCGGTAAGTAGATCGCTAAATATACTTTTTTTTAATAAAAAATTAATAAAAATTTAAAAAATTGGAAAAAAACTTCCAACCGAAAGTGCGGTCAGTAAAACGATCGGCAAAAAATCCCCTAACACAATAACGGATATAAATTTCCAACCATGGCTTGCGGTCAGTGATGGTCGGTAATATCGACTGCAAAATGTGGTCGGTATTCCGGAATTTTCTTGTAGTGGGGGTTCGATTCCCACCCGGCCTCTTATCCCTTTCTGTTATCCCCTTTGTAATTTGTGTGTCTTGGGCTACTACATATATTTACCGACACATGAGTGTTAATGTTTACCAAAAAGTTTCAAGGATAATTTTTTAATTTACTAAATTTGTTATACCATAATCTCTGCATGATTAATATGGAATAATATATATATATATATACTCCGGATCTATTTATATTTATATAAATAATAATAATAATAATAATAATAATAATAATAATAATAATAATAATAATAATAATAATAATAATAATATTAAATATTATTAAAAGTGAAATATTCCCTCTGTCGCAACTAACTTATCTTGTTTGACTTATGCACACAATCCAAATATATTATTAAAAGTAAAATATATTTTAACACTATACGATTAGACGAATCTAAAAAGATCAAACAAGACTATTTTTTCAAACATATTTTGCAATAAAATTGAGTTAAAGTTAAACAATAAACAGTGTCAAAAAGTCAAACCAGACAAATTTGCTTGGACGGAGGGAGTATTATTAAATGGATGCCCCGCTACGAAAAGTTTCGGAGTGTTGCCTACCAATTTTCGAATCCATGCTGGGCAATTTTATTACAACAAATTAAATACTTCCATATATAAGGGGCGTAGTACTTTAATTGACAATATGTGTTGAGTCACCCAAATACATATTAACATATATAAATAAAGCAATTCGGTTTCTGTGCAGAATTATTAATTATTTGCATATGCAATATGATGCCTAATAATCTAAAAGTGATGGTAAATTTGTACTTTTTTTATTATCTCAAATCCCTCTAGATATGGAACTAAATAATCCCTACAAATATGAATTCAGAACATGATGCCTAGTAATCTAAAAGTGATGGAAAATTTTATCCATCATTTTTATAGCTTGGAGCATCATGGTGCATATACAACATTCTGCATCCAAGCCGGTACTTAAATAAGGGGCGTAAACAAAGAGACGTGTATTTGAAGTTCCAATACAAAATCAATCTGCAATATATATGAAGTGACTCAGGTTCATATAAACAAAGGGGAGATCCAACATATATACGGTGTGGTATTCCTTAACAATTCGCAAGCTAAATAAGCAACACAATTTTTTTCACAATTGAGCATACCTAACTGAATGGGAAACATATATATTAGGAATGATCGATCTAAAGAAACTATCACAAATTATAGTAACATATATCTACTCCAGATTTTTCCATATTATTATCCCATAAATGGAAAAGTTTTGGAATAAAATATACTATCATGCCCCCCAAGTCCCAATTTCCAAACCAATATAGGAGATATACACAATCAAGAAATCCCATGCTGCTATACTATATGCATGCAAGACAAATACATATTTTATATATATATATATATATATATATATATTGATGTTAATAATAACAATGATATACAATTATCCATGACTGATCGATCATCATCAGTTCATCACCCACCCTTTAGCTTTGCTTTAGATCATCAGATGTCATGGTCATGGACCATCACCATGTCCAACTCCAGGGCTGTGACCGGGTGTCGTGGGGCCCGAATCAGCGGCGTCCTCCACGATCCCACCTGCCATGGGATCATCCCTTTTTATTACAGCAGCAGCTACATCTCGAGGTGAAGTCAGCTTGATCCCTTTGTTGTTTCGGCCATTCTTGTCCGGAGCAATCAGCATCCTTTCTTCGGTGAAGAAGATCGCATTGGAGAAAATAAGTGCAAGGAGAAAAGCACAAGTGAAAATGGTCTTAGCTTGAGCCATTCTATAGGTGTTTTGGGAAAGAAGTTGCTATATATGAGATGAGCAAAAAAATGTAAATAAATTGATTTCTTGGGGGTGGGGTGTTTGGTCTCATATATGGTTGCCTCAGTATTTATAGACTATAGGAAATACTACACTATATAATTAAATGTGTTACAAGTTGCGAATCACAATGTATATGCCCCCAGGCCCCAACTTGTGTTATACTACTAAACAGTAATTAAAATGTGATATATTCCAATAATATACACTCCATGTAGAAAAACAATAGTACAAGATTCTCTGAATCTACCTTTCTAACTATTACACCCCACACGCACACAATAATGTAGTAGTATAATGTATGTATGTATCATTATATATATAATGTATTTACATACAATGATAACACTGTGGGCAGATAGTTGGAATTTGGAAATGGAGTTGAACAAATGTACCAGGCAGGATGAGGGAGGAAATTAAATTGATGGTTCATGTCTGAATGTCAGTCCACATTTGAAGCAGGGACATGAATATGGGGCATGTGCAGAAGCAATAGTTTTTTTTTTTCCAGGCAGATGCAGGCATAGTGGTTCGCTTTTGATTTCTTTTCACCAAAGGTGGAGATCAAAAAGAGGGGAAAGAAAGATTCTGTTTTGTGGTTGGCTCCCAACGTTGGGGGAGTTGGAGATCAGATGGAGTTTGATTTGATTTGATTTGATTTATATATACTTCTACTGTATACTATTAGTTGCCCACTTGGGGTTGGGGGATGTTGAAGTTGAAGGTCACCAATTGGCTTTGAATGTGTGTAAGTGTCTGTGCAGCACTGTTCAGACATGGATGGTAATAATCATAGGCTGGTTGAAAATAAGCCAAAAGGGCACTAAAACCCTGACAGCTGCTGAGCTGCAATCCTGTCCCTTCAAATTGGTTTGGTTTAGGTTTTCAAAGATTCTTCCGACATTTGGACTTGTTTTGATTGATTGTTATTGAGATTCATCGGAAATTCGGAATGGAATTCGAGGCCAATGAAAAAAGGCACATTGATGGAGTCTATAGGCTATTAGACATTTCATTTACTTGTAGTAATTATTTTGCTTCTTATTGTATTCATACATGTGAAATATCGTTAAGACAACTAGGTGTGGGTGTAGTCGGTTTTAAATATCGGTTTCGGTATCTATATCGAACATATAAATTTAGAAAAAATTTGAAGACATTTGAAATTTCGGGAGAAATTTTGGAGATATTTATAATTTTTTGAGAAAACCAATTTGAGTTTCTAGGATGATGAAAATGAAGATATTTCAAAATTCTTCATTTCTGTTGCTATATAAATTAGTAATATGCTAACAATACTCATTTAATGATATAATATGCTAGCAATGTTATTGATATCATGCACCATGTTGATTGATAAGAGACTTAAAATTAATAAATAAGTTAATAGAATGACATCATCAATATGGGTTGAAACAAAATTTTTATTTTTATTTTTTTAAAAAATATATTTATAAAATTTAGAAAAAAAATATTTTTTTAAAAAAAATTCGAAAAATTTCGGGAAATTTCGGTCAAATTTCGGATTTTGGGCGAAATTTCGATGGAAATTTTGCAAAAAAATATTGCATGTGAAATTTCGCTTCGGGGTGTCCCGAAATCCGAAATTTCGGTTGAAATTTCGGAAATTTCGGGATATTTAAAACAATTGGTGTAATTCTCAGTTCTCATGGGACAATATTAATTGCCAGGAAATGGTAGTAATTTGAATTGATTCCACATCATTTGTTAGAAAGAAGATGGACATAAAGATTCAATCCAAAACCAATTGGTGATAAATAAAGTGGCATATGTCCATATAAATAAGGGATATCTCATCATATAAGCGATGTAGGATATTCTAACATCATTTAATCATGGTTGTAATCCAATCTAATCCACATAATTTGTTTCATTCTTTTTTTAAATTAATATATTCTTTGAAGTTTTAGGGTTTGTTTTGCACGCAGTTTTTTAGAGCTTTTGGGAGCTTTTGATTTTATAATAAAATTGTAGCATTGTTCTGTACACTAGCTTTTGGGAGCTTTTGATAGCTTCTTTTTAGAAGCTGCCTCTCGTAGCATTCAAAATAAGCTACCAAGCTTACAGTTTTAACCCAATAACCAACCCACTACTTAATAGTCTACATAAAAATTGTCCATTTATGTCATTTTATAAATTTTATGACAACTACAGCTAGTTGTACCAAACACTTAAATAAAACTAACAGTTACAGCTCCCACAGCTCCAGCCCGCAGCTCCATCTCCATGTGCAGAACTGAACCTTAAGCATCTTAAGAAGACATGTTGCTAGAATTTGGTTTTGGAGATGATTCGGCACAGAGTTCCATACTTCCATTCGATGTAACCAAATATGATTATTGTGGGAGTGGTATATTATTAGTTACAAGTGAGTAACTAGATTATGTGTGGGAGTAGTGTATTAGTGTGTGCAGAGTGTGGATATTAAGTGTAAGAGAAATAAAGTAAGCAAAGTATGATAATTTCATTGCATTTAAATCATTTGCACAAGGACTATATATATAGGTATGAATCAAATTTGCAAAATGTGGTGAAAACAAGTGTTCAAATAGTACTTGCTAAGCTCAGGACTTCCCATTTTTTAGAACCCATTTCTATTTTATTTTTTTTTTAAAAAAATTGTGTATACCGGGTTTCTCCTAAAGCAGAATAAAAGGCTTCAATCTGAGATCTTTACTCAAACTATTAGAGTCATATATCACTCAGGCTCACTGTTGTTGGTAACTCAACTTTAATCAATTCATGCTTCTCACCATCTTTGATGAGCTAATGGCATTGATATTTGTACTTGAAACTTGACTCACTATTGATATTTACGTAGCTTAAACTTGAGTTCCAACTTTATAAGTCAAATTTAAAAGATGAAGCTATTCATTAATTCGCATTGAGCAGCTTGATTCAAACCATTAATTATTAATTAATTATTGTACTACTTAAAAATGAAAAAGAAAAGGGAAAACGTGTGGTACCATGATACGACTAGGGGTGTAAATGAGACTGATAGGCTCGTAAAATATTCGGGTTCGACTCGATCAAAACTCGACCAAAGCTCGACTCGAAAAGGCTCGACTCAAATTCGAGATCGGCTCGGAATGTTAATGAGCCAAAGCCGAGCTAACCAATACTCGGCTCGAAAGCTCTATAATAGGCTCGATTACATATATATATATATATATATCAATTATACATAGTACATATGTATAATCTATTTATTACTCCTATAAATTTTCTTTTCCATTTTTTCCTTTTTTACAGTTAGAAGTAGGAATTAAGAATAGTTTAATACTATATTAAATCTATTAAACTTCAATCCTTCAAGTTTTTAAGTTCATTATTTAATAATTTGACAATTATTCCTAATTTTATATCGAGCTTAGCTTGGGAATGGGGACATGGTCCAGTGGTAATGTCCCCTTTATCCATCTTTATAATTTGTGTGATTTGAACCCCTACACACTGACACGCATTTATTAACATATGAGTGTCAACGCAAAAAAAAATGCTTTATTCGAGCCTCGAGCCGAGCTCGAATTCGACTTTTTTATGTCGAGCTCGAGCCGAGCTCAATTTTTTAAAGCTCGTCGAGCTTCGAGCTCCAGCCGAGCCGAACTTTTACTTAATCGAACCGAGCCGAGCTATACTAGGCTCGAGCTCGGCTCGGCTCGTTTTCAGCCCTAGATACGACCATTAGGAACCCTAAAAGTATGATTGGGCTTTTACCCACATTGACCCCACCCTACTACAATCTAGTGGGCCCAATTTCTGGGCCCATCATCATTTATGGCCACCTTCAACGTTGTTCTAGCCTCTAGATCTTACTTGAAAAGCTCTCCTTCCCGACCGATAAGACGACCGATAAGACGTAGTTTATTCATGACCATCCACCAACGAACCTTGGAAATTCGATTCCAAAAAAAAAAAAATCAACTTGGTTTTTTTTTTGCAACATAAATTATAAAGGGTGGTGAGAGCTCAAATCACAATGAAAAAATAATTACTTTGAAAATAAATATATATATAAAAAAAAAGAAAGAAAACATCCAAGTCTGGCCATCCTTTGCTCTTACATGCGTTCATAGGACCCGTTTTCTATTTTCATGGGATGATTCTATATCTATCCGTATTGTATGTCCTAATTTATATTTATATATCATATATGAGATTAAAAAGACGGTTTTTCTGGATTACTACTCACGTACATTTCGTCCTTTCTTTCTAAATCTTTGTTCGCAATCCCTTGGTCAATTAAGGACAACGCCAATTCGATAAGGTTAATCTTTTTCACGAAATACTGAAGTGGGCTAGGGCTGTTTTCCTGATATGTTTTAAACTTTTAATCCTCGATGACAATGAAGAATGCCAAATACTACATTCACTTTTATGTTTTCCATTGGGTTCAAGATTACGTTTTTCTGCAACCTAATTTTGTGTCGATGTTGTTATTTCAGGCATTTCTCATTCAGCCTACTTGGATTGTCCTGTCCGAAGGAGTTATCAGGTTTCATAATCACATGCTCAACAACATCTCATCATAATTTGACAGTTTATATATTGATGCCATTTATTTGCAGCAATTCAAGAATTTGATCACTGTCAAGTCCCCTCATTGTAGTAAGAAACAATTGTTCATAATCAGAGTACGGTACGGTGACGGTTTTTTCCCCTTTAGTAGACACTATAAATACGACTGTTAGGATTGTTGATCATTTTGTGATTGAAAATTAGTCAAGAAATACCCATTTTAAACAATGTAGCTATAACGAAAACTTTTGAGCTTTATGTAAACAATTATTATCAGTTATTAATAACTTTTTATTTGAACTTGTTGAATTTGGAAAAATGTTGATTAATCAGTGATTAGCTCACGTTTTAGCCAATATAAAAAGTGCACAGTGAAACACTTGTACGGCATGTTTGCTTTGATGTATTGGGTTGTATTGCGCCTCATTGTATTAATTTTTATACTTCCTCCTTTTTTTTGTTAGTTACCTTTCACAAATGACTACTGTTCACTCATATATTTTTATTTAAAGTTTTATCATGTTTATACAAGTTAAAATATAGTCAAATGGGATCTTGTTAGATTCGTCTCGTCTTGTAGTTTTTAAATATCGAACTTTTATAATTTTTATGTATATCGAATTTGAGTTATTAATGATTTAAAATGTGCATTGGACTGCGTGTTAGGTGGGTCCATAGCAATCTTTAAAAAAAAAACAGAGGAAGTGCATGAAAATAATACATACCAATGTTTGGCAATATTTACAATATGTACAAATATTATTTTAATGAGGTTGAGGGTGTATAATTTAATCCCGGGATGGAATGCCAGTTTAGACCATAATACAATACACCCTAATGCAATACACACGCATTAAATAATACAATACATCATAATACAATACAGTGTTCCAAAGATATGCGAAGAAAATACCAAAAAACACCAATAATGCCTCAGTCAATTGGGAAATTTATATTATAGAATTTAATTTATTATTTCCTCTCCCATATACAACGCCTAAAGAATCCTATGCTATTACATACTCCCTCCATCAAAAAGTATTCCTTATTAGTTGTCACTTTACATATTTATATATTTATGTAATGTTTTTTCAATATTACCCTTCTATTCTCATCAATGATAAACCTAGAATAGTGTGTATATCTCTCTTTACCTTTAAACTAACCAATCTCCACTGTAGCTCCACTTTTTAGAGAAGGGCAAAAATGTAAAACTTAAAGGTAATTATTACTTCATTGGTATGTAAAATTTGAGCTGAAACATCTTCTAAATGGGAATGGAGGGAGTAGTGAATATCCTAACTTTTCACTATATATCAAGAATAATTTAAAAAGTCTCTGTACAAAAGAATAATCTTGCTACACTCTATCTATAAACCGAAACAACACTCAGCCACTTTGTGGCTCAGTCCATCATTTCATCACCATTATCCAGTGTCGAGTTATATAAATTTCAGAATAAGTTGAAGAGAACCTGGATCGATGTGCTCCTACTCCTAGTGTCACCTTTTTACAGATATCATCGCCTGCTAGAAAAATGAGAAAATGTGCTGTCTTCTTCTATTGAGAGTCGTCTCCTGCACACTGTGAGTTCAGCTTCTGCAGGAAATCTAGAGTTTCTTTATAGGAAGGATCAGCCTCGCTTGAGGGCTTGCAAGAATATACATGTTCTGTTGATTCCAAGACCTGTGAATGAGGTAGACATCAGAGGGGATGAATGTATTGAATCCTTTACAATACAAGTTTAAGACATGACGACAAAGTGAAGAAGAATGAATAGCTCTGTACATTGCTGTTATGAATTTGCACACTCATACCACTGTTGGGTATTCATCGTTATGCAACTCTGCAGAAACTACAACACAAAGAAAAGGAGCACAGAACAAAAATACATGCGGATAACAATAATACACAAAGTATAAGACAAATGGAGAAGACAACAAACAAATAAGAGATATGAATCTCAGATGATGTCGATCAATCTTCAGGGCTCAGGACCAATCCCCAATTAATTGCACCAAGCAACACGCATTGATCACCAAGATCCTCCAACACATAGAGAGAGCCAACGGTCTCAAACACGTCACAAAGGTAAGGTCACTCAGATTTCTCACTGGCAAGGTAAGGTCACTCAGATTTCTCACTGGCTCACTGGAGGTCTTCTTCACACACTCAGATAACTCACATACTCATGTGTAGTTTGCTCACCCACTCGGATAACTCACACACTCACTCACTGAGAGGCTATTGTGATGGTTTGGCTACATTGGTGGGATTTCCAGGTTCCACACTGGTGGGTTTTGGCCACACTGGTGGGATTGCCAGATTCCACACTGGTTGCTCTAACGGGGTGACTAATTTATAGGAGAGCGCACAGAGGCATGGCTACAAGAAAGTCACAAGGGGAGCGGGTGTTTGGCACAAAAGTCAGAGGTCGGACACGGGCGCCGAAAGCAGGTAGGGTGGCGATAGGCATGCGGGAGTAGGGGTGGCGACAGGCATGCGCATTGATTGAGCGTAGATATGGGAGACAGACGAAGTCAAGCTTAGCATGCTAATGGTGAAGGTAAGGAGAGTGTTTGAGACCGATGATTGCCCCTGATGAGTGGGTTTCACAAGGGCTCTAGTGTGCTTGTGCTTATGCACAAGGTGGTATGTGCCACAATTTTTACATACTCCACCTTGGCACATATACCGTCACTTAGATGGGGGGTCAATTAAAACACATAGGTTCATCATCGCCCTATAGCTTCCTCCCTACACAAAGCAAAAGAAAGCAAACACAAAGTCAGTCACAAAGAAAATTTGCATCTAGCAAACATGCATTTAACTAATAATGCATCAACACAAAGTTTAAAAAAATATAAGAGATCTCACCACATAGTATCACAATACTACACACAAAGTGAGTAAACAAAATCCACACAGTACAAGTTTCACATAGAAAACAATATACACACAGTATAATAGCACCAAGCATGCATGAAGCTAAAAACACATAACATAGCACACAGTATGTGACACAAAGCCAAAATAGCACAAAATATATGACACAAAGCCAATTAGCACAAAGATAAAATATTAGGTACCTGGCACAAAGCTCAACAAATAATTAACACAAAGTTAATCACAAAGATCCTAGCACAAAGCTAAACACAAAGAAACTAGCACAAAGCTAACACACAAAGTCACGTAGCACATAGCTCCACCTAGAATAATATTATCCCAACTATCAAATTTCATCATAATCACAAAGATTTTATTACTCAAATTTTCTTAATCACCAAGATTTAAGCAATTTTCAAAAATATTTGCACAAAGCATATTGAAAATACATGAGATAACACATAGTGAGGCACAAAGCACATTTTTATAAAAATGGGTTTCATGTTTTAATTCTAATTTTCAACAAATGAAAAATTAACACACAAAGTACCACATAACTCATTTCAAAAAAAAAACTTCACCATAGGGCAATTTTCACACAGACTCATGTTTTTCTCCACCTTAAACACGATTACCAACAAATTCATTTTGCATGCAACAAATACATAATTATAACCAGGCACATAATCACATATATTATCAACAAATTCTCCACCTTAATCTTAACCACATCAGAAATATATTCATGAAAGGATTTTTCAATTTTTAAGGTAGAAACTCACATATAAATAATAGCCTTGGTTAACTTTAAAACAAGGACACATCTCATTTTAATTTTCTAATCTGAAAAATAATTTTTAATATTGAAAATTGCAACACAATTCACATAAAGAATAATCACACAGCTGCAATCACACAGATATGATTTTTAAGAAAAAAAAATGTAATCACACAGATATCCAAATTTCACATAGACCACAAAGATAATTAAACACAAAATTATACCATAAATTCACAAAGAATTTAATAATGGAACAAGCTTTAATAAGCTTCAATACCTGAGCGGGAATGCCTCGAATCTATTCCCGACTTACCAATACAGAGATGATGAAGAGCATCCAGCTCTCAATTTTTCAACGAGCACATAGCTTTCTGAAGTAGTCGGCTTTCCTCTTCTTCACAAGTAATCCCAAGCACAAAGCTTCTACTGCTTCCACGTTTTAATCTTCACTGCCCCAGTTTAATGCTTCAGCAACCTTGTCCTTTTTCTTATGCCCATCCAATTTAATGTTTTCATCAACTGGTCTCCCAATTCATTAAATTGACACATATCTCAGCTACTACCAATCTTTTTCAACCACACTATTTCAAATTTCTTTGTCATCTTCCCAACAATCAATCTCGCAGCAACACCTCTGATCTTTAAATTTCCTTCGTCCCCTTTACCTTTTTGAATCAACAAATTCACCATTTGATCTTCCTTTCTCACGCAGCAGCAAGAACATACTCTCTCCCTTCATTCTTTCCAATAGCATCATGACTTCCTTTCCCAAAGTCAATTTCCTAAAACCATGAAACCATGAAACAGCTGCAAAAATAAATTTTTTGGGAATGGCTCACGGTAGAGCAGCGCTCGTACGCGGCGATGGGCGGCGCGACTCTCAGCAACAACGGCGGGGATGGGAGCGGCAGGCAGGGGCTCGGCGGTGAGGTTCTCGGCGGTCAGAGGAATGGCACACAGCAGCAGATTGGCACAACAGCAGCATGGAGGTGATGGCAGCAGCGTCGGGTGGCGGTTCCAGCGGAGCTCACACAGCAGCAGCGATTCAGTGGCTGAGGAGAGAGTGGGGACGGCAGTGAGCGGTGGTGTTCGCGGAGGTGATCGGTGCACAGCAGCAGCGGTCGACTGGCGGGCGGCGGTGCTCGAACGGATCGGCGTCGGCTCTGTTGGGCGGCGGTGGACGGCAGAGCAGAGGTGCGGCGGCGTACACAACGGAGATGCTGCACACAACAGCGGCTCAGTAGCGAGGCTTCAATGGAGCTACTGCACACAGCAGTGGAACCGCGTTTCACGGTGGGAGTCTGGAACGGGTATCCTTCTTGTCCCCTGATTTTGTTGTACTCCAATTTTTATTCTTGAATTCCTGAATTGGTTTTCTGCTTAGATGGATTTTCACCAACTTGGATTGGGCTTCTTCACTACTTGCTGGAATCTCCTCACAAAGAGTCAACAAAATGAACTCTATCGAAACGAATTCGATTTCTCCAAGTCCGGTTACAACCAAAGGCTCTGTTACCACTGTTAGGGATTTGCTCTGATACCACTGTTACGAATCTCCACACTCATACCACTGTTGGGTATTCATCGTTATGCAACTCTGCAGAAACTACAACACAAAGAAAACAGGAGCACAGAACAAAAATACATGCGGATAACAATAATACACAAAGTATAAGACAAATGGAGAAGACAACAAACAAATAAGAGATATGAATCTCAGATGATGTCGATCAATCTTCAGGGCTCAGGACCAATCCCCAATTAATTGCACCAAGCAACACGCATTGATCACCAAGATCCTCCAACACATAGAGAGAGCCAACGGTCTCAAACACGTCACAAAGGTAAGGTCACTCAGATTTCTCACTGGCAAGGTAAGGTCACTCAGATTTCTCACTGGCTCACTGGAGGTCTTCTTCACACACTCAGATAACTCACATACTCATGTGTAGTTTGCTCACCCACTCGGATAACTCACACACTCACTCACTGAGAGGCTATTGTGATGGTTTGGCTACATTGGTGGGATTTCCAGGTTCCACACTGGTGGGTTTTGGCCACACTGGTGGGATTGCCAGATTCCACACTGGTTGCTCTAACGGGGTGACTAATTTATAGGAGAGCGCACAGAGGCATGGCTACAAGAAAGTCACAAGGGGAGCGGGTGTTTGGCACAAAAGTCAGAGGTCGGACACGGGCGCCGAAAGCAGGTAGGGTGGCGATAGGCATGCGGGAGTAGGGGTGGCGACAGGCATGCGCATTGATTGAGCGTAGATATGGGAGACAGACGAAGTCAAGCTTAGCATGCTAATGGTGAAGGTAAGGAGAGTGTTTGAGACCGATGATTGCCCCTGATGAGTGGGTTTCACAAGGGCTCTAGTGTGCTTGTGCTTATGCACAAGGTGGTATGTGCCACAATTTTTACAATTGCAAAATTTCTTATCTATCTTTTTTATGGTGGAACATGGTGTTTTTCAGATAAAAAAGTAGTAGTAAATTTGGAATTGGAGAAGAAATGTGGTGTGCATCCAAGACTTACAGCTAGTTCACCAAATCCTGGATATGGCGATTCCAAGGATAAAATCTCCCTTGGAAGAGCCCAGCCGCCGTAGCCTTTTATGATTGGGGTTACCTCTGTCTGCCAACAACAAAAGTATGTTAAAATTTCACTGGTGATTGGTGAACACTTTCCATGAAGAATATAGGTGCTTACCTCACAAAAACGGACTTCAATGAGATTTTTCTTGTGTCGTTTACGCAAGAATTCATTTAGCTCCTCTAATTTTGGGGATCCACTTCTCAATTCTTCTATCTGGCCACCTCAGACAGAAATTAACATAAGGGCAAACTTCAATCGCGTTATCAGTGAAGTGAGTAAAATATTTTAATGTCAGAAACTTGCGGTGGGTGCAGGTCGTAACACAAAACCCATGCGGCAAGGGATATCTGCTAGCTTGCTACCAAAATGAGGACTGCTATAAAAAAAATCTGAAACACACGAAAATCAATCGTTGTGCATGTATTTTCAAAATATTGGCAAAGCTGAATTTATTCTTCTGCCAAAGAACATACCACGCCAACTGTGTTGTTGACAAAGTTATCCTCCTTTTTTAGCATTTGCCTGATGCAACATATGCTTGACAACCAAGCCCCCCATGCTGCAAAAGAAACAATCGAATATTATCATAATAATAATTGTATGTCCTTTTTAGTATTAAGTTTATTACCCTCATTATTTGAAAGAACGAAGAAAGTTGAAACAAACTCTAGCAATTAGAAAGAGAATTTTCAAGATTGAAATCTTGAAGCACCATGAGAGCATGCCGTATGTTTAAATGCATATTTGCATTTCAACAATTTCATTAGACATTCCAACATTGCTGAAAAGTGAAGGTCCAGAACCATAGGCAAATGGAATCTTCTTTAAGCATTAGCAATCAGAGACTTACTAGATTTTATCTGTTATTGAAACATATTATAGTACATGAAATACTTTACTTCCAGAATTGTGAAAAGTGCATAATGAAAACGCAGTCTTGCCTGTGCGTGACAAAAACAACTGGACGCTCCCCAATGCCCGCAGCAATGAGTTTGGATAACAGCATAGATCTCACTTCCTGTTAAAGCAAAAGAAAAATGTAACAGCAGAACAGAAGAACATTTTCTCTGCTTTATGCTATGGGTTACATAAAACTGTAAATACATGCTAGTGTTGGGTATCAAACCCAATCCCACATCGGAGAAGCAGTCAAAAATTGACTTGCATATAAGTGTGTCCACTTAACTCATTAGTATGAGGCCTTTTGGGAAGGAGCCCAAAAACAAAACCGTGCGGGCTTGGCCCAAAGCGGACAATATCATACTAATGTCGGAGTTAGGGTGGCGGTCGCAGTCCCTACAGCTAGGATTCATTTGAACCTAATGTTGGAAATGCACAGTTTCCCAACCCCTAATTCATGCAAGTTTGAATTTGTTGCTAAGTAATAAATATTTGTCATGGACTCACAGTCGGAAGGAATACTAACATGGAACTGCTAATGAGAGGGGATGATAAGAATATAAGATATAATTGAAGACCATGATAAACTACGGATTGAACACCAAAAGTCCAAACTAGATTCACACAACATTACCACTTATTAAAGGAAACACTAACCTGTAGAGGAAGACTTGCTCCATACCACTGTGTAAGATTTGTCTGCAATGTGCAGCAGGTCAGCATTTAGATTACTAGTAGAAAAGGTAGACATTCAGTTAGAATTTTCCCAAATTTGTAGCTTCTTAGTTCAAGGCTAGCCGCAAAAACACAAAGTAAAGTTAAATAATAAAGAAATCTGAATTCCATATTATAGTGCAAATCTTTTGTGTCAAGCGAACCTTGTATTTGACGATAAATATGCTGGCATGAGGAAAATCAGCTCCAAGCCATTCTCCAGGCCAAAATGTTCCTTGTTTCCCAGCTTCCTCATCAATTTTCTCAATAAGGCCCCGACTTTGTTGATAACTTATCCTCAGATAACTGCCAAGATTTGAAGGGACCTCCACAGAGACCGTGAACACTGGCAAGTTTTCGAACCCAGAACTAGAGGGAAGAGAATACTCATCCACCAAAGTTCTGGACAAACTCCTATTCTCCAGCTCTGTCGAATCTTTATCAGTTTGCCCATTATCAACAGATTTCAACAATTTCTTATTTCTACTCTTCCAATGAGGTGATTCAGGATTAATTAGAAAGACCTGGTCACTATAGTGAGGGCAATGCTGTTGTTTTTTGACAGAACCACTGTCAACACTACCGATGGCCGGATTACTGCAAAATGCATTTAAAAGTGTTGCTCTGGCATAACTCTGAAGTTTAATGTCATTGCGAAAAGGAATTTGCCCTCTAGCACATTCATCAAGCCATTTACACCAAGATTTGTCTCCTACAATTGCTTTTTTGACTTTTGGATGAACAGATAGAGTTGTAAGTAGACGGGCAGAATGCCTGCGAATGAGAGCAGTGGCTGGCACCCTTGAATTGGAAGGATCATGAGCATGAACTACGGAAGAACCATGTGAAGGTGGAGCCTTGTCTTGTGCCTGCCAAGTTCTTGATGCATCATCATATGCCTCAAGTGCAGCTAGTTTCTCATAATCATCTCCCACCAGGAAGTGTTTCAGCAAGGGCAATACTCCAAAGTCTGTTATTCATTTTTGACATAAAGGGTCGTCAGCACATATCTCTGTCAATGCCTTTATGCCTTTCACTGTGACAGATGCAGAATCAGCAGGAGAAATCTTCAATGCCTTTTCCTTGTTCGTATTTTTTAGTGATCCTGCAAAAGGTTCAAGGGAGAGCAGGTCGCCAAATGTAGGTTCATCAGCGCTTTCAGCAGCTGACCCCACTGGTGCTCTGGCTAATGTAACAACAGAATCTGCTAACTGTTTTGCAGTTTGGCTTGCCAAAGCAACATTTGAAAGATCAATTTGCATCTGTAAAATAAAAACAAAGAATTTGTTCATGCAAGTTCTAATCAGAGTGAACTACTTAAAGCCATGATACTTCATGTTCTTACACTGACCTTAACTTTTTTATCACCTGAGATCTCAGTGCTATCTTTTGTCAAGGTTTCCTTTTTGCACTCCTGGCTATCCTTTAATAAAAGGGTCAACCATCCTTGAGAAATGGGAATTGCAGATGGCCTATAATTTTCAATAATGTCCGAAAGGATATTTACAGCAGCTGAACGGATTGTGTCGGAGGACAGTTTTCCAAATACCCAAGTGAGTAGAATGGGTGACCATTTCTTACTCTCATCAAGAGATAAATACAGTCCCCTGGAACTGATTAGTTCTAAAACATTTGCCAATGATTCCTGGACAGATTTCTTCTTCACTGTTTGTTTAGCGGCTTCTCTCATCGAATGAAGACCTTTATCTGTTGCTACTTCCCGAGCTTCACAGCTTCTCTCAAGCGAAATCAGTAATGCCCATAAAGCTACTTGAGCCAAGGGAATGTCCTGACTTTTGGTAGCTTGAGAAACTGAAGAAATAAGACTACATCTCCAATCTAAAACTGAGCCATTCAAAGGCAAACTTTGGTCTTCTAAGAGTGAATAACCCAACCAGCTGCCATGCCATTTTACTGACCTCAAGGTGCCTTCAATGTGCTCATAATTGCATCCCCATTCTGATCCAGTTCATGAATATGCGATCTATTAAGCTCAGAAGCCAATGCCCAATTAGCTAAGGCCCAAGAGCAAATGGAACAGCCACATGCATGCATTGCCAATCATCCCGAAGGTCAGGAACTAACGTGGAAGAAAATTGTGTTTGCCTAGTGGAACTGTCGCTCACTTCAGTGGATAGCAAATTCTTTGGTGCATTCACCCTTCTTGACTTCCAAGAATCAAAATGATCCTCTTCAGCAAATCTACTTTTTCTTGAAAACCCCAAAACTGTGCCATTCATTCCTTTTTCATCATGATCAACATCGCAATCCCCATGCAGCTCATCCCAGTGATTACTTCTACAGCTGCCCTCATATCTCTGGCTTCAGCATATTTTGGCAGCATGGGCCTGAACGATGATTTCTCAACATTGTTGCATTTGGAAGTGACAACATCCATAATTGATGCCATAAGCATGCTCTTGCCAATACCAGAAACATCATATGAATTACTCATGGACTGCGGCTGCCACAAAAACAAATTAAAGCAACATTTACATAAATTTAACTGTCCGGCAAAATAAATAGTAATAGAACTTTTTCTAGCTGCTCCAACACTCAATTTTCCCCCAAACAAGGAGACAATGGAATGCTCGTAATAAATGACGTTGCTCTGCACCTAAAGTTCTGTTAAACCAAACCAAAGAATACCACCAAATAAGCACAATAAGAGAAAATCCACTGCTCTTCTACAGTTCTACTTCTACCCATTAGTATGTCACACATCTATAGCCGCGAGATATAATCTACATTTCATTATCAGAACTACCACATTCACATGATAAATAGCCAAATGTAAAACATCACTAGTTAGAGCAAATTGAGATCTTAAAAATACTCACTTTCTTTGATCGCCGAGGTTGAGCAGCATAAATAAACCTCAGCAAATTTGGAACAGCATGATGGCGCCCAGAGACAGCCTCGCACACTTCAGGATCAGCAATTAAATATGCCAGTGCCCGAGCAGCTTCATCCAGGGTTCCAATGTTGTCCTTCGGTGCGGCCACGGTTTCCAACAACCAGTCGACCAATGCCGCATCACCGGCACTAACGATCGCCGCTCTCCTGCTATCACTGCCCTTAATCATGTCGGCCAACAACGATGCGACACGAAGTTCGGAACCTTCCATCACCTCATGGTTCGCTGAAGACATCACAGACCACAAAGACTGCCATAAAGCAGAGGCCGCCACTCTGGTTTTCATCATCTTATCAATAACCATGTTAATCGATTCATTTGATTTCCTAATGGCCGTACCAATTTGCGAATAAACGCCCCCCAATTTCACGGGATGCTCCGAAAAACCCCGTCCTTCACAGTGTGCGAAACGACGAGTGCAGCAGCAGACACAGCCGCAATTACAGAGTTGATGGAGAGGAAGCGAAGGAAACAGCTGAACTATCGCAATTATTATCAAAAAGTGCTGTCGGCGGAGGCTCATGTTGTGAATTCTTTATACGCATTGGGGATTCGGCGGTAAAACCGGAATTCCTGGAAGAGGACGTCCGCCGCGAAAACGGGAGGTGCGGGTGCCGAATGAAGCCGCACGATTATCGCCACAGCCGAAGCATGGTTCCTATCCGACTGCCTCCACCCCTATTCTGGTACATTCCCCGGCGCCGGAGAATTTGGCCCTATTTCACCTCTCAGAGAAGACAGGGAAAGGAGACTCTTCTGCAGTTAGTTTCTTGCCAAAATTAAGCTTGTTTTCGAAGATGCGGCGAATATATGCGATTTATCGGAAAAAGCAAATTCCAAAATTCAAAAAGAATTCTGATGAAGTACTTGCTAGGGGTGTCAATTTGAAAGGAAAAATTTTAGATTTGGGTTTAGTCATTTTGTTTGTGTTTTTTCCAAATATCGAAACTCGACCTGAAATATTATTCCACCTGCTCAACCTGACACAACCTGACACGAACACGACCCGAAACCTTAAATTTTGTCAATTTTGCCTATAACCCGAAAAAACGAACCCAAACGACACGAAAAATTTCAAGTTT